>JANAVB010021999.1:23678152-23778152 GCA_029216955.1 Iris pallida
TGCTGGGGTGAATTATCACCGTTGCTCAAAGCATTATTCGCCCTCTGCGAACAGCTTCCAGGAACCAGCAAGGTTGACGGAAAACCTTGGAACACTCCTGCTCTTCTGACTCCTCGGAAGACGGCGAACTCTTCTGGCAATGGTAATCTTCTCTCTCTGTTTGAAGTAACAGAACTCACGCGTACTAAAAAGTACTAGTGTTTGTGTTAAACAACACGCTCACTACTCTGTTGTGTTAAAGAACACTTAGAGTTTTCTCTCTGGAATTCTGATTACTTCTACCAACTGAGAGAGAGGAGAGAACCTGCATATATAGCCCACGGGGCGGTTGCCAAGCAGTTGCCTGCACTTCAGGGTAGTGGCAGAACCACTCCTGAATATGCAGCAACTGCTGCAACCGTTCCCGCTCTAATATGCAGCCAGCCATACGCACTCTACGCACACTGCGTACGCTGCGCACACTGCATACTCTACGTACGCTGCGTACGCTGCGCACACTGTGCGCACTGGGCTGCGTACTGGGCTGCGTAACTGGGCCAGCGTAACTGGGCTCGCGTAACGGGCCGCGCAACGTGGTCGCGCAAGTGGCTCGCGCAACGAGCGCAATTTAAGCGCACTATGCGCCTAGCGACGATGCTGACGTGCTAAGTGCAAAGTGCGCCAACAAAACGCCACATTACGCCTCATGAGCCCTTGAGCCCGAGCCCGAGCCCGAGTCCGAGTCCGAGTCCGAGTCCGAGTCCGAGTCCGAGTCCGAGTCGCTAAGCCCCAACGGGGCTTAGCTCCTATGGAAATAAATTTCCCAAGAGCAAAAAGCTTACAGCTTATTAATTGTTGATTAAGCCTTTATACCATTATTAATTAATCCCACATGGCACACACCCATGTGCTCTACATGTGCATCTCCATAAAGAGTAAAGACTCATATATATGGAGATACACATTCCTTTCTAGCCGATGTGGGACTAAAAATCAAAACAAAAGTCTATAAACCCAACAATCCCCCACATATCTCTATATATATGAGTACGAGTGTTCCCCACAGTAACTGTCCATTATGCTTTTAGGATAGATGCCACTTAAGACTTGAATCTTCCCACGTGAGTCAAAAATCAAACTATAATACAAGAATGGACTAAGCCTTGAATTCTGCATCATAGCTGAAATTCTTTCCACTCACATAATGTAGTTACATGTGCTTCTGGCTGCACATTTAAGGCCGTGTGCCAGCCTGGTTTCAGTGTATAATATTGGGTGTCTACAAGTTTACCCTCAAGAGACGGCCTGATATCTCTTTGTCCATACACTATAGGTGAGTTCTTTATTAAAGAGACATGGCATGAAGCGTCCAACGCTTCCTTTGCGGTGCTACGCCGCTATGACATGGCCTTAAGCCGAGGACCTTACCCCGAATCACCGGAAACCTCATCGTAGTGTCATACTACCCGTAGCATGAGGTCTAGCCCCTTTGTAGTGCCAAACTATCCAGCATGAAGCCTTACGCTTCTGTGCGGTGTTACGCCGCTACGATATGGCTTGCAAGGCCGAGGCTTTATCCCTAGCCGGGTTTACCTCATTGTGGTGTCGTGCCACCCGTAACATAAGGAACACCTCCTCTTTGTAGTGCTGACTACATCCCTCTTTAATTCAATATACAGCATTAGGCCAACTGCCTATTTGCGGTGCTATGCCGCTGTGACTTGGCTAACATAGCCGAGGCTTTACCTCCTTCGAGAACCTCATGGTGGAGTCACCGCCACACATAGCATGGAGTCACACTCATTGTAGTGCTGTGCTACCATGCTTCCTGTAAAGCATACCAGACATTCCAAATGCCTGAGAACTCATTAAGGCATTTAAGCCAACCTCCCACAGGACCTGTTTTCTGCAAAAAACAACAGTAGACAACAGTGGTTATAGGTCCGTAACCTCTCCATGCCCAATAGAACATGTACCCACCGTTCCTGATATTCTTCCGATTAGTGGTCCTCCCTTGAACCAAAAGCTAGATGCCTAGTAGATAAATCTTTGAACTAATAGCATAAAACTTTATGGTAGGAATACAATAATACAATATCAGAATGCCTTCAAGCCCATTTTACAAGCTGTGTCATCGACCAGCTGGCGCTTGAGGCCCTTGGTGAATGGATCCGCCAGGTTCTCCTGACTTCGAACATCAATTACTGCAATAACACCTCTCTTGATAAGATCGTGTACTGCCCTGTGCTTCAACCGCACAGTCCTCTTCTTCCCGTTGAAGAGGTCATTTGATGCCACCGCCGCAGTCGCCTGGTTGTCGTAGTATATCGGTATCGTCGGTATTTGCGCCCCAACCACTGGAAGATCATACATGAGCTCCCGAAGCCATTCTGCTTCCTCGGCTGCGGTATCAAGTGCAAAGAACTCAGATTCCATGGATGACCGCAAGAGCATAGTCTGCTTCTTCGACTTCCACGATATAGCAGCTCTACCCATTGTGAAAATGTATCCACCTGTGGACCTCTCGCTCTCCACCTCTGAGCACCAACTGGCATCACTGAAGCCTTCCACTACCGACGGATCTCCGCTGTAGTACAGTGCATATGTCTGAGTCTTCTTGAGATATCTCATAACCCGTTCCACAGCTTTCCAGTGTTCAACACCTGGATTGCTCGTAAAACGACTCAGCATTCCCACGGCGAAAGCTATGTCAGGCCTTGTGGCAGTAGTAGCATACATCAAACTCCCGATTACGCTTGCATACTCCAGCTGCCTGACGCTTTCCTCTGAATTAGGCTTCAGCTTCAGATCACACCTGTACGGCGTATCGATCCCTGGAAGATCCCGATACCCATAACGAGTGATCATTTTCTCAATATAATGAGACTGTGACAGCGCTAGTCCAGTGTCTGTCCGGATGATCTTGATCCCTAAGATCACATCAGCTTCCCCCAAGTCCTTCATACTGAACTTGCTTGAGATGAATTTCTTTGTCTCCGTGACACATCTAATATCCGTACCTAGGATAAGCATGTCGTCCACGTACAGACAAACGATCACACCTCTTCCATCAGCGAACTTCGTATAAACACACTTGTCCGTATCGCTGACCATGTAGCCATTTGACCTTATAACTTTGTCAAATTTCTCATGCCACATCTTGGGAGCCTGTTTAAGACCGTATAAGGATTTCACCAACTTGCAGACTTTGTCTTCAAGACCTCTGATGACAAATCCCTCTGGCTGTTGCATGTAAATCTCTTCGGTCAGCTCGCCATTTAGGAAAGCCGTATTCACATCCATCTGATGTATCACCATCTTATTTATTGCTGCGAGAGCAATCAACATTCTGATGGTGGTCATCCGGGCTACTGGAGCATATGTGTCAAAGTAGTCAATCCCCTGCTTCTGAGAAAACCCCTTGGCTACCAACCTAGCCTTGAACTTGTCAATAGTTCCGTCTGCTTTCATCTTCTTCTTGAAGATCCATTTGCATCCGATGGGTTTCGCTCCTTCAGGAAGATCAACCAACACCCAAGTGTTATTTGAGGTGATGGAATCAATCTCATTGTCAATCGCCTCCTTCCAGAAAACCGCGTCACTGGTCTTCATCGCCTCATCATAGGTAAGTGGATCTGCTTCCACATGATAGGTGACAAAGTCACTTCCGAAGTCCTTCGGCCTCCTCACACGCTTAGCTGATGGCTCAGCTTGTTCTGGTTCAATCGTTGTATCAACAACAACATCTTCTTGGACCACATCTTCATTGAAGACTTCAGTCTCTTGTGCACCCTCATTATTCTCCGGAACATCCGGAAGAACAATATTCTTGTGCCTTGCAAACTTGTCTTCAAAATATTCTGCATCGCGAGATTCAATGATATGATTTGACTCAATATCAAGAAATCTCCGAGCATCACTCTTCTCGGCATACCCCAAGAAGATCGTCTTTGTAGTCCTTGTCCCAAGCTTCTGAATCTTCAGATCTGGAAGCTTGACATATGCCAGACACCCCCACACTCGAATAACATTCAAGTTAGGTCTGACTTTGAACCAGAGTTCATGAGGAGTAATATCAGAAGTTGCATGAGGCACTCTATTTAGAATAAAAGTGGCCGTCAATGCAGCTTCTCCCCAGTAGCACTTAGGAAGGCCAGCAGTCAACAACATTGAATTTATCATTTCTGTCAACGTCCTGTTCTTTCTCTCAGCTACTCCGTTTGATTGAGGAGAGTACGGAGCCGTAGTCTCATTGACAATTCCATGTTCCTTACAGAACGATGCGAATTCATGAGACCTGTACTCCCCACCTCGATCACTTCTTATCCTTTTGAGTTGTTGTCCAGTCTGTCGCTCAGCTTCAGCTCTGAACTCCTTGAACTTCTCGAATGCTTCGTCTTTAGCCTTCAGCAAGTAGACGAACGCATACTTTGAGAAGTCATCGATGAAGGTTATGAAATACTTCATCCCGGCCTTTGTAGAGAACTGTTTGAAGTCACAGATATCGGAGTGAACCAACTCCAGAAGATCTGTACTTCGATTAACCTGAGGAAAGGGTTTCCTTGTGATCTTTGTTTGAGCACAAACTTCACATTTCTCTACCTTACCCCCACATTTGGAGATAAGTCCTAGACTAGACATTCTGTTTATTCGTTTACAATGAACATGTCCTAGCCTATTATGCCACAACTCAATAGTATAAGCAGAATGAGTGACTTCATTAATAACATTAATTACATTGGACTGATTTACAAGCTGAATCTTGAACATTCCTTCGGTATAAAAAGCTTTCCCGAAATATGTTCCCTTGATAGACATCACCATCTGGCCAGCATTGATGTCCATCCTGAGGCCTGCATTGCAGAGTAGGCCTCCCGAGATCAGGTTCTTGGCGATAGCAGGAACGTGCTTCACGCCTTGAAGCGTCAGAGACTTGCCCGAAGTCAGCTTCAACACCACCGTCCCGATCCCGAGCACTTCAGCTTGTGCCTGGTTCGCCATCATAACCACTTCAGAAGTAGGTGTATAGGTGGTGAACCACTCCTTACTGGAGCATACATGGCAGGAGGCTCCAGTGTCTACCCACCAGTCAGAGTCAGTCCTTACTGTATCAACTTGTGCAATCATAGCAACTACGTCAGTGATCATAGATACCTTACTAGGCTCTCCTTGCTCTGATTGCTTGGCCTTTTCTTTACACTCATTCTTAAAGTGGCCCTTCTTGCCACACTTGAAGCAAGGCATTTCTGACTTTGGCTTCTTTTTCTTGATAGAAGTTCCCTTGACTTTTAGATTGTCAGGGTTCTTCTTCTTGCTGTGGAAAGCCGCCTGCTTTCCCTTTGGTCCCTTGGTCTGAACCAGATTGGCGTTAGCCAATTGCTTGGACAGTGTGTCCACCTTCAGTTGAGCCCGCATCTGGTCCTCAACATAGATTTCCTGTAGGAGATCTTCAAGGGTGATCTCCAACTTCTTCCTATGCATGTTTGCATAGAACTTGCTCCACCCAGCGGGGAGCTTTGAGACAATCCCTCCAACAACAAACTTGTCGGGGAGGGGCATCGCCTCGTCTTTCAACTTCTGTCGCAGTTTCAGGAACTCCTTCACCTGCTTCAGCATAGACTTTTCGTCCTCAAAGAACCACTTGTGATATTTTTTAACCACAAATATTTTACTGCGGTTCTTGTCTTCTTCGTAGAGTTTTTCTAGAGACTCCCATATGTCTCTAGCGATATTCTTCTTAGAATAGGATTCTGCAAGGGAATCCTCCATAGCATTCAGGATAAGGAGCCTGCAAATGCTATTTTCTCTTCTCCACTTGGCCTGAAGTTTAGTAGCCGCAGATATTGCAGCAGCAGACCCAGTATCGGGAACAGTAGGTTCCTCTTCAAGCAGCACGTGATCAACGTCTCTGAGTTGAAGAGTGAGATAAACCTTCCTCTTCCAGACTTGATAATGCTCTCCATCAAACTTTTCTAACTTACAGAAGTCAGTGTTGAGGAGTGAAGCATTAATGTTTTCCATCGTAGAAATAAAGCTTTGAGATTGTTAGTGCCGGGAACGCCGGGGCACAATTTTTCGATGGAAAACTGAGAAAATGAAACAGTTGTAAAGACAACGTTTCTAATGCAACTCCTTAAAGAAGGTTTTGCAACAGAGATCCAGAAGGATTCTGCAAATTACGAAATCTAAAAAGATATCGTAATACACGAATAATCTAAAGAGATTTTCGTGATCGTAGCAAACTGGCAGTAGTGCCTTCTAAAAAGAAGATACTGACAGAACTGCTAAAGGCAACAGAAGGATGATAGGCGAGAGATGGAATTGCTGGGGTGAATTATCACCGTTGCTCAAAGCTTTATTCGCCCTCTGCGAGCAGCTTCCAGGAACCAGCAAGGTTGACGGAAAACCTTGGAACACTCCTGCTCTTTTGACTCCTCGGAAGACGGCGAACTCTTCTGGCAATGGTAATCTTCTCTCTCTGTTTGAAGTAACAGAACTCACGCGTACTAAAAAGTACTAGTGTTTGTGTTAAACAACACGCTCACTACTCTGTTGTGTTAAAGAACACTTAGAGTTTTCTCTCTGGAATTCTGATTACTTCTACCAACTGAGAGAGAGGAGAGAACCTGCATATATAGCCCACGGGGCGGTTGCCAAGCAGTTGCCTGCACTTCAGGGTAGTGGCAGAACCACTCCTGAACATGCAGCAACTGCTGCAACCGTTCCCGCTCTAATATGCAGCCAGCCATACGCACTCTACGCACTCTGCGTACGCTGCGTACGCTGCGCACGCTGCGCACACTGCGCGACCACGTTGCGCGGCCCGTTACGCGAGCCCAGTGCGCGCAGTGTGCGCAGCGTACGCCTCATGAGCCCGAGCCCGAGTCCGAGTCCGAGTCGCTAAGCCCCAACGGGGCTTAGCTCCTATGGAAATAAATTTCCCAAGAGCAAAAAGCTTACAGCTTATTAATTGTTGATTAAGCCTTTATACCATTAATAATTAATCCCATATAGCACACACCCATGTGCTCTACATGTGCATCTCCATAAAGAGTAAAGACTCATATATATGGAGATACACATTCCTTTCTAGCCGATGTGGGACTAAAAATCAAAACAAAAGTCTATAAACCCAACAGATGTAGCAGCTGTTGTTGGGTACATGAGACCACTGGTTGGTACTTGATTGAGTATCAAATATTGACCAATGTGAGGCAATAAATTGTCACAGGACAGACGGTGTGTGCAACCATGGTGCACAACAGGGTGTTTATACAACAGGCCATGCCTGTGTTGTGTCCAGCGTGTGGGTGCAGGGTTTGAGTAGGTATAGCAGTTTGGAAAGGAAACTACAGTGGTGTGCAGAGGCTGCACCATAGTGGTGGGGGTAAATTAGTCTATGGGTGTCATCTTGATACATAGGATATCGGGGAAGGGTATCATGTGCAAGATCTATGTAATGAATGGGAAAGGTTTCCTAGACAGCAGCATGCTGTAATAGCAGCAGCAGGCAGTTGCATTAGCAACATCAATAACAGGTAGTGCCTTGAGCTGCAACATAGGAAGCGGTAACAAGTGCATAGCAACCGCTTAAACTATAGACTGTAGTACAGGTGAAGGATCCTTGGGGTTGCTAGATGTAATAGTTGGGCAAAAGTGCACTAGGCAGGAGTGTGGGTGTGTGGGTATCAGAGAAGTTAGGAGGCAGTGGCCAAAATGTAGGTTTCTTTATGTGTGCCTTGGGGGGAAACTACACCATTCCGGGTAGGGGTTATAGTTGAAGACCATAGTAGCGGGTGAGTAAGGAAAACAATGTGCACATGTGTGTGTGAATGTATCTAGCGTGTAGCAATAGACAGGTGTATCAACCTGCGTATGACCTTTGTCCTGTGCGTAGAGTGTGTGCCCTCATGTAGAAATTAGGTGTGGTATCAAAGAGCAGGGGGTAAGTGCAAAATTTATTATCTTATGATTGAGATGTGGAGGAGTGTACCTACGTGTGTATCCAGTTTTTATATTTGGGAGATTTGGTTAGTATGGGTATACGAAAACTGGATTTCATCTGTAATTGCTATTTGTGTCTCTATAAATGTAGTAAAGGTGTGCAGGAGTGTGGATTGCATTTTGAGTGTCGTATTAGATAAGTATCTAATGTATCCTATAGAGAGTTGGGGGTTTAACTACAGTTTCATTTACGGGCTGTAGATGGGTATCCAGGTGTATTTGCAAGGGTAGGTATTTGATACTAGGTTTGCTATTAATTTCAAAATCAGTTATTGATGATGTAAATTCATAAAATAGGTTACTTGGACTCGAATTTGGTATCAAACTTGCGTCATTATCTCAGGACTCTAGGCGAGTACATTCTCTGATAGTTTCCATACTTGATAGCTTCTTTGATTCATGTTTATAGTACTGTTTTACTTGATTTCTTATTTGGATTCTCCATGCGATGGTTACACGTAGAAGTATTTTATGGATTCATTTTTGAGTATATTATTTTTTATTGGACTGGCTTGTCAGTACTCTCTTACAGGAATTACTTATATTCAGTTGGCTGGTCTTAAATCTTGATTTACATATCGGGACCTAAATCCACTTGTACTAGTCGGGCGGGGAAATACCTTAGCTGACATGTGAACATTCTCAAATCAAGAACCACTCCCTCAAGTCCAAACTAGAATGGCAGCACTCGCACACTTCACGTGTGGGATATCGTATTTATTCCTAGCCGTTTACATGTCGAACGTGGTATTTCAACACACTAGATAGGTGTAGTCTTTCTAGTTCCACTTTACACATTGATAGTTACCAGTCTTATCTATTTATTATTGTTCTCACTTTTGGCTTGTCTTTACAACCATGCTTATCTATTTACTCGATGTTTCATACCATGATTCTATGTTTATTTGTTCATCATATATTTCACTATTATTTAATATTTATTGACTTTATCATTTATTGGAACTACTGTTACAGTTGTATTCGTTCCAATCCTGACTGGATAACATTTTTAGACAATGAGCTCGAGGACAAGTTTCATACCCATTACGGAGCACATGAGAACCAAGGGGTGAACCCAATCGAAATATAACTGGCTGATAGCTAGATGTAGCCTATTTTATTTACCTTAGCGTTTGACGGATTTGTCTCCAGATTTAGTCGACTATGTAAATATTTGAAATTTTGATCGTAGTTATTTTCTGGAATTCATTATTTTTTTGAATTAAAGACTTATTTGTTTCCATTATATTCCATTGTGTGATCATCTGCCTTAGAGCCTGTGATTGAGTATTGTTTTGGATATTGATTATTGTCCTCCCTAGAGGAGTTGTGATATTATTATGTGGGTTGTACATCATATTATTGATATTATACAGGGTTCTACCGCCGACTCTGCGGCGTAGGCTGGACATGCGCACGACTCATGCCCAAATTCTTGATGCCGGTTGTGACAGTTGGCTCATTAGAATCCAAATATGAACATACCATTGAGTTCATAACGTCATCTGGACTTTATTTGACCTATAATATGATGAATTTAGACACCTATAGGTTTGGCACATTTTTTGGTTCAAAAGCCATTTTAGCTTTGGTGGACACCATTTTGACCAAAAATTGTTATTTTTACCCCTGTGTCCAAATTGGACTTAAGAAGAGGCTATTTTGCTTTCTTGCTCATTCCTGGATTGTTGGTGATGTTTGTTTCAGCATCTGGAGACGTTCACGACGATTCCATCTTTGTTGCTTCTGTTGACTTGACGTGTTCACCTGCAGGACATCGTCAATTCATCACACCACCTCCAGACAAATATACCTTGCCATGATTTTTGATTATTTACTTTTATTTCAACGTGTTTCTTTTATGTTATTTTTTTGTTTGTTTATTTATCCACTTTTAAACTGTGCTTCCAAGTCATACTTGGGTGCAAGCAACTGTATTAGTCGTTTACATTACTTGTTTTTTCATGCATGTTGACCTAGTTTTAGAGGGCCATCCATGATTATGAGGTATTGGTATATCTTCTTTGGCCATAACACATGTGTTCTACAAGTTGTGAATCTTATGTAGGATACAGACTTGCATATTTGGCTGGCCACCAGTACGTATTGGACGTGCGATGGATAGGACGTAACTGCTAATAGAATTGCATGATTAGAAGACTTAGCAGTTATTAGAGTTATATGTATTGTGGATACAATATGGATAAGTGAATGGGGTGGGGAGGATAATTACTAGGCATATGGCCTAATATGCACATCCTTTTTTGTAACTCGTAAGCTCCGCATAAGACGTGGGTGTGATGACCCTGGTTATACTTGTAGATGGCCTCTGACGTTCGATGTGCATTATGCATGTTAGGCCTCTGGTCCCCATGTGGAAAATATGCCAATCCTATTTTTACCTAGAGTACCCATGTGTTTGCATTGAAGGTTGTCCTTAAAAGTACATATTTTACGTAGAATGGTTAGGAGACCTTCTGGTTGTTATTTATATATTCACTATATCTTGGCATGTTATATCTTGGTACATCCCTCTGGGGACATAGTGATCTCTCTAGGTGTAGACGATCAGGATTATCCCCAAGAGTACGGGCTATGACGTAATTATGACTTTGTAGTTAAGGAGGTTTCACCTTCTGAGTTTTATATGATCTTTTTGTGGATGGACTTAGTTGATGATACCTTTTCCTTTTACTTTTTTTAGGAGATCAGACTCCATTTCCGTTCTATATTTTATATAGTTGTTTAGTAGTGGATTTGTCTCCACCCGACTATCATTTCATTTGACTGTTTATCTGGTTCTTGATTAATTTTCTTTTACTTATGCTGTGGATGAGATATAGTAATTGCTGTGACTGTTCATTATTATGTTATGAGCCATAGTTCATATTATAGCTTATGTGTGTATTCGTGGGTTCCATATATTGGAGTAGCCTTCGTATACATGCAGCAGGAATGCTATGTATTCTTAGTCCTAAGTAAATATGACTGGACATGACAACAATCCCGAGATAAAGTCCATGATCATGGGTTCCCGCTTCCATTCTAGGTTAGGAAGTGGTTGGAGTAATTCTCTTGGTCTCTGACATTATACTTTAACTTGCTGACATACAGTCACGACCTGCACCCACTGTGAGGGTACGAGAACGTAACAACGCCCAGCCTACGCCGCAGTGTCGACGGTAGAACGCTGTCCTAGGTCACAAGATGTAACAATATAAAGCTAAACAGTTTATACTCCCCGAGTGGGGGTGACATAGCAAAAAGTAAACTCAATCACAATTAAGGAAGAAGAAGCACGATATGATAAAGAACTCAAGGAAAATACAGATGATCAAATCGTCTAAGATAACATCTCAGTAGCTATCCAGAGTACAAGGTTTCAGCTACTGAATATGAAAGAATATACAATCCAGATCTCAAAGACAGAAATAAAGTCTATCTACTAGTCTCAAGACAACATAAGTAAGATAAGGCCTAATTAAGCTAGTCTAGGCAGTAGGGTAAAGTCGTCAGCTAGAGCTGTCCTGCAGAAGGTATTCACACAGGCCTCCTCCTCGTCCTCTATAATATTTTCAATAGGTCCAGTCAGGACAGGAGCGAGCACAATACATCTCAACAGTTCATAGCAGGTTAGAAAATATAATCATGCAGTAAAGTAAGATATAGATACTGAAGGAAATGCAATATGTAAACAGAGAGAGAGAGTTGTAATAGAAATATCTACTATAAATAAAGAACTAACAGTGGCTAGTGAGTCAGAGTATAATATAGACATGTAAATGGCATAGGATGATTCTGATAAGACACTACGGAAAGATTCTGATGAGATACTACTTGGGTATTATTCACATGTCCACTTCTACTCCCCCGTACCCCCAATTAATACACAAGGATCCAACCAGGTTATGTTATAATTCTATGTAACGGCCCCCAAAGGGTGGTACATAGTAGTCCCATAAATAGGGATTCTGGAAAACCCAATAAATGGGATAAGGATTCAATAAAAACTCTGTGATCATAAGAGTATATGTCACAAGTGATCAAAGAACCAAAGAAGCATAGTGATACGCCATGTAAGTGAAACGCACAGAACATATAGTACCCGATGCTCCCTGAAGGGATAACATCTCAAGAAAGGATCCATATAGTACTAATCCGTGTGACCAACGTGACAGTATCAAGTAAAGTAATTTAATGCAGGAAAATAATTCTAAGCAGGATATAAAATGATCAGAGAATGTACTCGCCTGGTATCTGAGTGTCCGGATGAAATGTACTGTCCGAGGAGAGATGTCTGGCTCCTAATCAGAACAGCACAAGTCACAACAAGTCTAAAATAATAACAATATGCAATTCAATGCATTCTAGATAAATCTAGGTCAATCTAGGCCAAAGTCAACTCTTGGTCAACCTTGGTCAACCAAGAAGTCAAACCTAAGTCAACTATGGTCAAACTAGGTCAACCAAGTCTAAACAGTCTATTCTAGGCCTAACTAGTCCATACTAGTCTAAAGAAGCCTACACTAGCTAGTACACAACACTACAAGGCTATCCAAACCAACTACACATGTTAGTTGGCATTCACACATACCCTTAGGCAAAAATGAACCATAGCTATAGGCTATAGGCTACCTATATGTGTATCACACATGCATATATATAATACATATATACTAATACACTCACATATTATCATATACATGATACCTACATACATGTATCCACATATATACTTAATACATTATACATATATATAGATATACATACATAAATAGATTACACATAGCATATATATACATATGTATATATATTGCATACATGTATATTTAGAGAGAGACATGTGTGTGTGTGTAAAGGGGAATGTGAATTTGTGTATGTGTTCAGGAATTATGTGAACTTGTGTGTGTGAGTGTCAAGTGTGTGATGTGTGAGAGAGATGCACTAGTGTGTGTGGGAGTGTAGCTGCCAAGGTTGTAGTGTGACAGGAAAAAGAGTAAAATGCATCACTGAACAGTGTGTGACAGAAAATATAACAGGAAAGAGAAGGGAAGGAACCCATTGCATATTATCAATTCAGTGTGTATTGACAGTTCAGTCATTAGACTGAAATAGGAATGGAAGTAAATCAATAGGCTAAACAATCTCAGTTAAATAAAAACTGAATCAGTTTTCAGTCTCCACATATTATCAACCCCATTTTGTATTCAAAACCAAACCAAACATGCCCAAAATTAACATACAGTTAGTTTATATATAGGAGAATCATACTAGGGACGCTAAACAGTAGTTAACAGTATTAAATTAGGTTAATTAGATGTCAAAGTTCATATTACAAAACCTGGAAATTACAGGAATCAGGATACAGGAACTGGTATCAGAACAGTTGGGTAAATGCAAATTTTGATTTGAAATCTAACTAAAATACAGAACCAAGGGTTGGTAAATAAAGAACAACAAGTGCTCGTGTCTCCTAGGTGGAATCGTGTCCAACACAATGCGACACAGTACGTGTCCAAGCCACAGAGCATGAATCGAGCACCTACAGTGCACGTTTAACACGCTGTGCAGAGCACATGTTCACGCATTTCGTGTACACGACACGAGCTAGGACACGTGCTCGTGTCAGTGGGTACGCCTAGGGTTAGTCTAGGTCTGACACACCCTGAATCGCACCCAAGTGTCGCCGTGTCCGACTTACAAAGCCGTATTCGAACCCAAAAATACAGACCGAACCATCAGTGCACAACCAGTGCGATGAGGATTACTCCCTCGACACGCCACATGGGCCTCTGAAACTTGACACGTGGCGTGTCAGTCACTGCCCCATGGGGTGTGTCGAATCTCGTGTCCAGTGGTCGCGTGTCGTGTCCGGTACAGCCCCCGAACAGCAGGGCAGGCAGTCCCGAGTGCGCACGGATGTGTCCCTGTGTCCAAACAGACCCGACACCAGACCAAAATCACCTCAGTCAATTACAAACGTGTAAGCGACATCAAAACAATAATTTCTATTTAAACATAATTCAAAATCAATACGAAATGCCTATTGGGGCATTTCATCAAACACCTTAAACCTAGGTCGGATACGTGTCCGATACGGACACGAAATGGGTCCAAAATGACACGAAACTTTAGGGTTAGCTAGGGGACACCTAGATCTAGGTCTCCATGCAAAGAAATTTAGAATTTAATGAAGTTTACATAGATTTACCTATAGGTGACCAAATACAAAAAAAGCCTCAAATGGGGGGGAGGGGGGTTCCTCTTGCTAGCAAACTTCTCCAAATTGGTAAGAATCTGACAAAAAAAATATAACAACAGCAAGAACACTTAATTTAAAACCTATTGCAATTTGTTTGAGGAAAAATGGAGCTAAAATAGAATTTCTAGGGATTTGTGAAGATGGAAACTCACCTCTTTCCAAAGCTTTGTTCTTCCTAAGAGGCTAGCCCTAATTTCTAGGAGAATACTTATAGGGTGGGAATCCCAAGGATGGGTCAAGTGGCTGGCCAACTAGGGATTGGGTTAGGGTTAGGTTCACATGGCTAATGGACTACTATGGCTAAGTTATTAAACCTTGGTTCAACCATAAGTCATGGCTTATGACTTAATGTCCTAACTTGAGTCAAATAACTAAACCATAGGTCAACTCTAGTCTAACTAGGGTTGCATGACCTAACCAAGTCCAACTCAACTAGGGTTAGCTCCTAGGTTAGTCTACTAAGGTCATTGCTAGTCAAAGTCAACCTAGTCAACCTTCATGCAAACAATTCCAAAATAATTCCTAAAAATTCCCATAAATTCAAATAAATTTAAATAACCCCAAAAATGACAAAAATACCCTCAAACTAGAAATGATAAACAAAATACCCTAATCACATGGCTAGGCTCTAGGTCAACTAGTTTCCAAGGTTACACTATCAAAACACCAAAGTCATCAGTCATCATTTAAAATAGTTTTAAATGACTAAAAATCACCAAAAATTATATCATGATTTAAATATCATTATTAAAAGACTAAAATTATAAAATTTCAAAATTCCCCTCTTCTGAAAAACTGGGTGTTAAAATCCTACCCACCTTATAAAAATTTCGTCCTCGAAATTAAAGGTGATCGTACTCCTTCTAGGTTAAGCCCCCAGCAATCATAGTCTCAGATACCTATTTGAATCATACAGTTGAAAAGTGTGACCTATGGGGTCATGGCATGTAATATCAGTCTGGGGTCTCATCTACTTACACCAACCATGCTACAGTACTAGGCAATCACAAGGTATCAAAACATACAAGCAAGGGATGCATCAATATTCTCAAAAAGGGATACTAAGGTTAGGTCAAAACTCACCTCCAGCTAGGTCTGAGAACTAGAACTCCCTCCTGGAAGCCGGGCCCTGGTTGGGGCAGGTATATCAGGACAGTGCTGCACCCAGTGTGCAACTGACCCACAGAATATGCACAATCCTAGTCTCTTTATACAGAAGTTCCACTTGTGTCCAGACTTCTTACAGTAGGCACAGATAGGCTCTGGCTCAGCTGGCCTCTGCTGGACAGGAGACTGGACTGGGTATGATGATATAGGCTGGATATATGGGTACTCCTCAAACTCTGGGTAGGACTGGGTACTGCTCCTCGCCCTCTTGGAGCTAGGCTCTCCTCCTGGAAGCACAAAGTCCCGCAGACGTAGCAACCTCTGGATTTGCTCCCTCATGGCCTCATCATGAACTCTCTGTGACTCCAACAGCCTTTCTTGGAAATATCCAAACACCTGGGCTGCGTCAAGTAACAAACCTCCGGGTGGTACAGTATGGAGTACCATCCCAAGGGGTAGGGAAAGGCTCTCGGTCCCAGGCAAATCTGCAGCTCTCTCCTGAACGACAGGAGATGAAGGAAGACTCTCTGGCGAGGCTACCACCATCTCCTCAATGGAAGGAGGTGCCACCACCCCCTGATCAGATGGAGGGATCACTACCTCCTGAACAATAGGAGGTGGAAGCACACTCTCAGTAGCTGCAGCTGCTCTCAGGCGACGGGCTCGGGTCATGGGTGCTATACTGGAAAGGATAAAAAAAACAACAATCATCAAGGCTGTACGGCAGTCTACCATCCTATCTGAAAACTGGTAATTATCTAAAATAAAATAAATATAAAGAGGTACTATATAAAAAAAAATCATAATCAAAAGTTTTAAGAAACGAAAGTCAATAGCATTGAAATCTAATCACGATATATATGTAGAGAGTGTCTTAGAGAGGGAAAAGCTAGCATTATGTAAGGGTTATGTGGTTTGTGTGAATTATACATAAAAGTGTATAGGAGGATTTAGGTCTCAACTATAGCTATCAAGTTACACTATTCATGGCATATTGGTTAAGCGGTCTACAAGGCACAAGCTATTTACTCATAACATACATGGCTAACCATATATATATATGTATATCTATATGTATAGAGAGGTAGAGATTTAATTATGCATCTACATACATTATAACATGTTTACAAAACTATATATATATATCTATATAGCTATATGAACATAACATAGAGATGAAGGGTTAGGTTTTCATGGCAGTTGTGAACATTAGTGTAGAGTGTCAAGTGTACATGGGTTAAAACTTGAAATAAAGGGTTCGATCTTTCAGTTTAGTTCAACATTACATATTAGATCTGAAATTGAACTACGCATTTAGAAGCAATGTAAAAATATTAACATGTATTCAGTTTTCAAAATTTTGGAGAAATTCGAACATCAAAACCAACTCAATGGTTACTACAACCACAACCTAACATGTAAGAGTATGAATCCTAACATTATATACCTACACACAACAATGTATACGGCTCAAAACATTATAATTTAAAACTGCAAATTGAACTAAACACTTAGAATCCAAGGTTAAAGGTTTAATATGTACACAGTCTCAGATTTGACAAATTCAACACAAAACTCAATCAAATTCAACCAATTTTCTTTAAGACTTGAAACCCTGCATGTAACATACATGTGCAGTAATGTAAACAACAACTAATAACATGAAATTTAAATTTAATTTATGAGATTAATCTGGGAAAAAGAGAACTAGTCACTGATACTGTCCTATATTAGAATCATTAGGATTTGAGAAATTAACATCAACATATTAATATGCATTTAGATAGGTTGGTAATCAAGTGTAGCATGCATACGTGTCAGGCAAGCACCTGTGTCCACTATATATATATATATATATATATATATATATATATATATATATATATATATATATATATATATATATATATATATATATATATTTTAAGGTAATACAAGAAATAATGGCAAGAAGAAAATAATGATAAAATCTGTTCTGCTTATCTATTTAAAAGAAGGAACCATTTTAAAACCAGAGTTACAATATGAAATCTAAGTCAAGGTCTAGCAAAATCATTGATTCATTGAATTAAGAAGAAATTTATAGCAAGAAGTTACACTAGATTTATAATAACAGCTAAGCCACTCCTACTCATACTCCTACTCCTAAGTTATTTGATGATGGGGTACAATTTATAACAACAGAATGGTACGATAGAGATGATATGTTTAAAAACCTTCTCAAGATACAATCTGATAATCATATGCGTCTGTCCAAAATCATGTTACTCAGAGTCCTCGCCATGCCAGTAAGCAAGGCTGCGATAAACGATAGGTTCCATAACTGGGGCATGCACCTCTATAATCATGTCGTCTGGAATTCTCGCTATGCCGACTAGTATAGCTGCGAGAAATTCCAAATCTCATAACCAAGATACGTACATCCGAAGTCAGGTCTCTATGTTTCCACCACGCCAGCTAATATGGCTGCGATAAACTACAAGCTCCATAATCAAGTAGACGTTTTACCATCCCTGTATTCCCGTCAACATATGTTATCAGAAAAATATCGTAACTCAGGCCATAAAATTCATCTCGATAGGAAAATCAAAATCAACAACGATCCAATCAAAATCAAATTCGGTAATCAAGGAGTGAGAGCAACAAAACAAGGGAAATGATTCAAATTGAAGTTTAAATAAGATTCTCAAGGGTTGTCCCAGGAATCTCTTAAGGAATCCTAATTGTGATTGAGTATCTTTAAAAATATATCCTAATCCTACTATAGGCTATAGTGATACTCTAGTTCGAATACCACTACATAAACTCGAGCTGCATGGGCCACCACTAAAAATGTGTCACGACCCGCACCTACTGTGAGGGTACGATAACGTATCAACGCACAGTCTACGCCGCAGTGTCGGCGGTAGAACGCTGTCCTAGGTCACAATATCTAACAATATAAAGCTAAGCAGTTTATACTACCCGAGTGGGGGTAACATAGCAGAAAGTAAACTCAATCACAACTAAGGAAGTAGAAGCACGATATGATAAAGAACTCAAGAAAAATACAGATGATCAAATTGTCTAAGATAACATCTCAGCAGATATCCAGAGTACAAGGTCTCAGCTACTGAATATGAAAGAATATACAATCCAGATCTCAAAGACAGAAATAAAGTCTATCTACTAGTCTCAAGACAACATAAGTAAGATAAGGCCTAACTAAGCTAGTCTAGGCAGTAGGGTAAAGTCGTCAGCTAGAGCTGTCCTGCAGAAGGTATCCACACAGGCCTCCTCCTCGTTCTCTGTAATATTTTCAACAGGTCCAGTCAGGACAGAAGCGAGCACAATACATCTCAACAGTTCATAGCAGGTTAGAAAATATAATCATGCAGTAAAGTAAGATATAGATACTGAAGGAAATACAGTATGTAAACAGAGAGAGAGAGTTGTAATAGAAATATCTACTATAAATAAAGAACTAACAGTGGCTAGTGAGTCAGAGTATAATATAGACATGTAAATGGCATAGGATGATTCTGATAAGACACTACGGAAAGATTCTGATGAGATACTACTTGGGTATTATTCACATGTCCACTTCTACTCCCCCGTACCCCCAATTAATACACAAGGATCCAACCAGGTTATGTTATGATTCTATGTAACGGCCCCCGAAGGGTGGTACATAGTAGTCCCATAAATAGGGATTATGGGAAACCCAATAAATGGGATAAAGATTCAAGGAAAACTCTGTGATCATAAGAGTATATGTCACAAGTGATCAAAGAATCAAAGAAGCATAGTGATACGCCATGTAAGTGAAACGCACAGAACATATAGTACCCGATGCTCCCTGAAGGGATAACATCTCAAGAAGGGATCCATATAGTACTAATCCGTGTGACCAACGTGACAGTATCAAGTAAAGTAATTTAATGCAGGAAAATAATTTTAAGCAGGATATGAAATGATCAGAGAATGTACTCGCCTGGTATCTGAGTGTCCGGATGAAATGTACTGTCCGAGGAGAGGTGTCTGGCTCCTAATCAGAACAGCACAAGTCACAACAAGTCTAAAATGATAACAATATGCAATTCAATGCATTCTAGATGAATCTAGGTCAATCTAGGCCAAAGTCAACTCTTGGTCAACCTTGGTCAACCAAGAAGTCAAACCTAAGTCAACTATGGTCAAACTAGGTCAACCAAGTCTAAACAGTCTATTCTAGGCCTAACTAGTCCATACTAGTATAAACAAGCCTACACTAGCTAGTACACAATACTACAAGGCTATCCAAACCAACTACATATGTTAGTTGGCATTCACACATACCCTTAGGCAATGAGCCATAGCTATAGGGTATAGGCTACCTATATATGTATCACACATGCATATATATAATACATATATACTAATACACCCACATATTATCATATACATGATACCTACATACATGTATCCACATATATACTTAATACATTATACATATATATAGATATACATACATAAATAGATTACACATAGTATATATATACATATATATATTGCATACATGTATATTTAGAGAGAGACGTGTGTGTGTGTAAAGGGGAATGTGAATTTGTGTATGTGTTCAGGAATTATGTGAACTTGCGTGTGTGAGTGTCAAGTGTGTGATGTGTGAGAGAGATGCACTAGTGTGTGTGGGAGTGTAGCTGCCAAGGTTGTAGTGTGACAGAAAAAAGAGTGAAATGCATCACTGAACAGTGTGTGACTGAAAATATAACAGAAAAGAGAAGGGAAGGAACCCATTGCATATTATCAATTCAGTGTGTATTGACAGTTCAGTCATTAGACTGAAATAGGAAAGGAAGGTAATCAATAGGCTAAACAATCTCAGTTAAATGAAAACTGAATCAGTTTTCAGTCCCCACATATTATCAACCCCATTTTGTATTCAAAACCAAACCAAACATGCCCAAAATTAACATACAGTTAGTTTATATATAGGAGAATCATACTAGGGACTCTAAACAGTAGTTAACAGTATTAAATTAGGTTAATTAGATGTCAAAGATCATATTACAAAACTTGGAAATTACAGGAATCAGGATACAGGAACTGGTATCGGAACAGTTGGGTAAATGTAAATTTCGATTTGAAATCTAACTAAAATACAGAACCAAGGGTTGGTAAATAAAGAACAAGTGCTCGTGTCTCCTAGGTGGATTCGTGTCCAACACAATGCGATGCGCTACAATACGACACAGCGCGAGTCTAAGCCACAGAGCATGAATCGAGCACCTACAGTGCACGTTTAACACGCTGTACAGAGCACATGTTCACGTATTTCGTGTACACGATAAGACACGTGCTCATGTCAGTGGGTACGCCTAGGGTTAGTCTAGGTCTGACACACCCTGAATCGCACCCAAGTGTCGCCGTGTCCGACTTACAAAGCCGTGTCCGAACCCAAAAACACAGACCGAGCCATCAGTGCACAACCAGTGCGATGAGGATTACTCCCTCGACACGCCAGATGGGCCACTGAAACTTGACACGTGGCGTGTCAGTCACTGCCCCATGGGGTGTGTCGAATCTCGTGTCCAGTGGTCACGTGTCGTGTCCGGTACAGCCCCCGAACAGCAGGGCAGGCTGTCCCGAGCGCGCGCAGATGTGTCCCTGTGTCCAAACAGACACGACACCAGACCAAAATCACCTTAGTCAATTACAAACGTGTAAGCGACATCAAAACAATAATTTCTATTTAAACACAATTCAAAAATCAGTACGAAATACCTATTGGGGCATTTCATCAAACACCTTAAACCTAGGTCGGATACGTGTCCGATACAGACACGAAATGGGTCCAAAATGACATGAAACTTTAGGGTTAGCTAGGGGACACCTAGATCTAGGTCTTCATGCAAAGAAATTTAGAATTTAATGAAGTTTACATAGATTTACCTATAGGTGACCAAATGCAAGAAAAGCCTCAAATAGGGGGGTTCCTCTTGCTAGCAAACTTCTCCAAATTGGTAAGAATCTGAGAAAAAATATATAACAACAGCAAGAACACTTAATTTAAAACCTATTGCAATTTGTTTCAGGAAAAATGGAGCTAAAATGGAATTTCTAGGGATTTGTGAAGATGGAAACTCACCTCTTTCCAAAGCTTTGTTCTTCCTAAGAGGCTAGCCCTAATTTCTAGGAGAATACTTATAGGGTGGGAATCCCAAGGATGGGTCAAGTGGCCGACCAACTAGGGATTGGGTTAGGGTTAGGTTCACAGGGCTAATGGACTACTATGGCTAAGTTATTAAACCTTGGTTCAACCATAAGTCATGGCTTATGACTTAATGTCCTAACTTGAGTCAAATAACTAAACCATAGGTCAACTCTAGTCTAACTAGGGTTGCATGACCTAACCAAGTCCAATTCAACTAGGGTTAGCTCCTAGGTTAGTCTACTAAGGTCATTGCTAGTCAAAGTCAACCTAGTCAACCTTCATGCAAACAATTCCAAAATAATTCCTAAAAATTCCCATAAATTCAAATAAATTTAAATAACCCCAAAAATAACAAAAATACCCTCAAACTAGAAATGATAAACAAAATACCCTAATCACATGGCTAGGCACTAGGTCAACCAGTTTCCAAGGTTACACTATCAAAACATCAAAGTCATAAGTCATTATTTAAAATAGTTTTAAATGATTAAAAATCACCAAAAATTATATTATGATTTAAATATCATTATTAAAAGACTAAAATTACAAAATTTTAAAATTAACCTCTTCTGGAAAACTGGGTGTTACACATACTAAGAACCTTGAGACAATTCTTGCTACTTTTTTTCATTATTTCGTACCACCAGATATGCTTCTCAGATCTTTATACATCTTTTTTGCTCCAAGATCGATGGAGTATTTAGATTGATCGACTTCTTGCATAATCTCTTCCCTTATGCTTCCCCTAGGCACACATGGCCTGGTTCTATGCCTTAATGTTCCATCTTAAGCATTGATGAAATCCACAAGTAAATCAGCTTGCACATGAGCTCTAATGTTTCAGAGACTCTCATCATGAAACTGAGTCTCCTAGATCTTACCCATCATGTGGGATTAAACATGCCTATTCATCAATGTCCCTTAACTCTGGGAATAATAAATTCAATACCCAAGATTTTTAGGTCTTCCAAGAGATGTCGATCCATAGTTAAGAACATGGATATCTGTCATGACCCGCACCCGCTTTTTAGGATGCGAGTGCGTGCACAAGTCCAGCCTACGTCGAAGTACGTGCACAAGTCCGCTTCAAGGTCTCGATATTCAATCTCAAATACAACAAAATCACATCTATTGCTCATTCACAACAATTATCCAAGTTACAATCCAATAATACATCAAAATGATATTTGGAAACAAATTTGCTAAAAATTAAATACAAGGACTTTCTAATCTAACTAGAATCTATGTCTGGCCTCCAAGATATCTCTAACTCCACCTGAAGGGACCCAAGGCAAGATAGTAAGTCATCAAGAATCTGTCAACTGAAAAAATATTCAGTCATGATTGGAACAAGTTCACAATAACGCCACACTATACAATATAATATACATGCATGAAGGAAACAATAATAAGGAAAACGAACTATATGCATGACACAAAAGAGAATAGTTATAACATAAGGACAACATGACAGTTGACTCGATGGAAAGGAAATGAATGAACAATATAGCAACAAAAGATCACGTGTACTGTGTGTTTTAGAATATCAACGTTCAACATGTAATGGGGTTTGGAATCAGACAGTCAACACGTGAGGTGTATTGACTGAACAAATACTGTAAGACGGTCCCCCGACCGAATAAACTCTGGGCTATACAGGGGTACCACATGTCTACTAGTCGTATTCTTCCACCCGACTAACTCACAAGTACAAGTCCAATACGATAAATATTAACAACACGATAAATGGTAATCATGATAAACTAGAAGTTAGGCATGAACATGTACATTACTACAACAATTTTAACTCTTGTGTACAAGCAGTACTAATGATCAATCGAGAATAATGACGACATGAAATATAAATATGTAACAGTGAAAAGAAGATATGAAGATACATGTAGTACAAAATAAAGGTAATATAATGCTATAGTGATACTTGCCTTGAGTTAAGTTGCAGTTGATGAGCGCATATGATCATGTTGGCACAGAATAATCGCGAATGTAATAACTATGCAAGACGATCTCAAATGATGGAACGGACCGTACCATTGGGTCCAGGACAGTCCGATTAGCCTAGAGTCGATATGAAGTAGTCAAAACTCACACGAATTACGATCGTACGACTATCATGATCAAGATAGAAATTTAAGAGAAATTCATTTAAAGAAATCCTTAATAAGAGAAAAAAATATATATAAATACTTATAACTATTTTTAGAAAATAGTTTTGATATTCAAAAACTATTAGTCAAATATTTTAAATAAATTTTTTCGAACTATAGAAAAATTATATTTAAGTCAAAACTATAATTTTTATCAAATAGGAAATACTACAATAATATATACTTTTTGGAAATATTAATTATATATATATTTTTGATAGCAATATTAATAATATCAATAGAAAACTAATGACAATAATATCCATGATAATACCATTAATAATAATATAACAATAATAATAATATAACAATAATAATAAGAATACATACTTATATACATGTATGCTTGCACTAATACATATGTATATAAAATACTAATATACATAATACAAATATTACTATACATAAAACCTACTTTGCTGCCCCCCTTCTTCCTTAATTACTAAGAAAGGGAGAGAGAACTCAAAGAAAGGAAAGAGTGAGGGAGAAGAGGGAAATCGAGAGAAAGGAAGAGCTTACAGAGGGATCGAGTTGCTCTGGCACGAAGGGGCTCGCCGTGGTGGAGGCTCGTTCAGCGGTAGCGCTAGGGTTCTCGTCACAGTGGTGCGATCAGAGAAAGTAGCGCGACGGCGCTCACCGGGCGGCCGGGGATAGCTGCACACGGCGACGGCTCTCGAGGCCATCAGCGGAGAGCCGATCGTTGGTTCTGGCACTCGAGGCTGGGCCAACGCAGTCCTAGAGGAGGGGTCAGCTGTGCTATATTCAGGCGGGGGGAGGGGTTGCGGCACTGCGGGGTGCGACCGTCAGCGGTGCTCGATCAGGCAAACGCTGTCAGATCTGCAGCTACCGCGGAAACTGATCGCTAAAAATTGGCGACCGAGCACGGTGGTCAGAAGGACACGTACCGCCGGAGGACTTGGCCGAGGTGCTGGACAGTGGGTCGTGCATAGGGTGTACGGTCAGAAATCGATGGGGGTGGTGATGACAGTAGGTGATGTTCGAGGGGTGATGGCGGTAGGGATATGGAGTGCCGACTTGGTGGCCAGCGATGGTGTGGCCATGAGTAGCTGGTCGGTCTGGTGGAGAGCCACAGATGCGACAGCCTCGTGGTGGTCGGGATGATAATGTAGGTGGTGATGTTGGGGAATTGGGGTCGAAAAGGTGGCGATTGTGGCTCTGGTCGAGGCCGAGGTTCAGGTGGCGACCGATCTCCTGGGTTCGACTGATGAAACATGGGTGGCACGGAAAGGAGTTGAAGGCGTGGCAGGTCGGAGAAGATGGAGGAGGCCGATGGCAGCGATGGCTGCCGAGGGATCATGGTCTGGAACATATATTGGGGTGTGGCAGTAGTTTTGGTGATCGTGTTCCGGTATCGGACACGGGGAATTTGTGTACTAAAATATTGTAATGGAATAGAACTGATGTGGTGGGCACTGACACGAATACGATGACACGATGATGGTGGTGGTAGCGTGATTACAGGGAGCAGGTAGAGGTGTCGGTCAGGGCTGCGTTAATGGTTGTGGGTTAATGGTTGGGTTTTTTGTTTTTGGGAAAACAATAGAGAGGCTTCCCTTAAATAAAGGTTAGAGTATTCTAGATAGGAAAGGAGTTGGAAGCCAATAATGATCAAATCTCTTTCATAATTTAAATCAAATACTATTTGGTACTAGATTGAAAATCTAAATAAAAATGGATCGATAACAAGAATTTAAATAATATTTAATGCTATCAAATAATTTGAAACTTATGTTTTCATAAATACAAAATTAGATATCGATAGATTTTATTAATACAAAAATTAATAACCTAAAATTAAATCGAATATAATTATTACCATATAAATACTTGATATTAGCAAAAATACTTTATTTTTAGAATTATACGATAAAATAAATATTTAAAACCAGTTAATCAAATTGTATTTGATAACAAGAATAAATTTAATTACTAATTAATATTACCAAAACAATTTAAACAGTATTTTATAAAAATCTAAAATAAAATAATTTGGTAGTCCTTTTTGTCAATCGAAAATATTCTTTCCTTCATAAAAAAATAAACAAATAATAAAAAAACTATTTTTTTCCAACACAATATTTAAAATTTAAAATAAAATCAATAAAATTTGAAAATTCAAAAATTCAAAAATAGGGGTTACAAATCTACCTACCTTAGAAGTAAATTTGTCCTCGAATTTAAATAGAATAGACGTGAAAAATAATAGAAGTATTGGACAATAAAAGAATAAAAATATATAATTAAAACTATTAATTTGATCAAATTATTGGTCAAAGATGGATGGATAAGGCATGAACAAAATATACGGGAACTTGATTATGGCTTTGAATCCTAGATGAATATTTAGGGTAGGAGCAGGCAATAGAAGTAAACAACCGAATTCAGATAACTAGAAAAGACTATGATCAAGGAATAGAGTTAGAGGCATCTGACCTACCTAATACACCATCCATGTCTTAACATATTCCCTTGGTCAACCTATAGATAAATCGTATACCCTCAAAAATTATTTCAAATATCCTCAGTTCCAATTACTAAATTTAAATCGATAATTAAATATCTAAAGTTTCAAACTCATACCATAATATTCAAAAATTTAAATCGATAAAAATCTAAATTCTTCAAAACATTTTATCATATTATTTTTCCATAATCTCTTCCATATTTTAGATTTAATGAATTCTCCAATTACTTGTCCCCAAACTTTATCAATAAAAATAATTTGCTTTCAAATTTTCAATCTTACCTTAGCAAGAAATTCATATTCATCAATCAACAATAATTTATTATCCTCGAAAAGTAACTTACTAGTTGAGAGTTTAGAGTCTACCCACCTTTAATTTTAAGGTCATATGAAAACATAAGATTAAATCCTTATACAAATTTTCTCAAATATGAAAATTCCTAAATCCATCTATCCCAAAATCACATATATCCTTATCTTAACCACATACTTATGTAGCAGCCTGAACTACCCAAGCAGTCAAACTTAGTCAGGTCTTTCCTATTATACCTAGTCCTAGTCATTCTCCTAAAATTAAATCAATCCTAATTGTGAATGAGCAATTTTCTAGTAGCAGGCTCGTAATAGTACGACTAATATGGTACTTCCACGAGTTCGCACAATTTATAAAAACGGACCTGCATCGGCCACCAAAAAACTTGTCACGACCCGTACCCGCTTTTCGAGGTGCGAGTGCGTGCGCAAGTCCAGCCTACGCCACAGTGTCGGCGGTAGAACGATATCTAGGTCTCGATATTCAATCTCAAATACAACAAAATCACATCTATTGCTCATTCACAATAATTATCCAAGTTAGAATCCAACATTACATCAAAATGATATTTGGAAACAAATATGCTAAAAATTAAATACAAGGACTTTCTAATCTAACTAGAATCTATGTCTGGCCTCCAAGATATCTCTAACTCCACGCGAACGGACCCATGGCAAGATAGCAAGTCATCAAGAATCTGTCAACTGAAAAAATATATCCAGTCAGGATTGAAACAAGTTCACCATAACACCACACTACACAATATAATATACATGTATGAAGGAAACAATAATAAGGAAAATGAACTATATGCATGACACAAAAGAGTATAGTTATAACATAAGGATAACATGATAGTCGACTCGATGGAAAGGAAATGAATGAACAATATAGCAACAAAAGATCACATGTACTATGTGTTTTAGAATACCAACGTTCAACATATGGTTGGGTTAGGAATCGGACAGTCAACACGTGAGGTATATTGACTGAACAAACACCGTAAGACGGTCCCCTGACCGAATAAACTCTGGGCTACACTGGGGTACCACATGTCTACTGGTCGTATTCTCCCACCCTACTAACTCACAAGTACATGTCCAATACGATAAACATTAACAACATGATAAACGGTAATCATGATAAACTAGAAGGCATGAACATGTACATTACTACAACAACTCTAACTCTCGTGTATAAGCAGTACTAATGATCAATCGAGAACAATAACGACATAAAATATAAATATGTAACAGTAAAAAGAAAATATGAAGATAAATGGAGTACAAAATAAAGGTAATATAATGTTATAGTGAAACTTCCTTGAGTTAAGTTGCAGTTGACGCGCGATATGATCATTTTGGCACAGGATAATTGCTGATGTCATAGCTATGCAAGACGATCTCAAATGATGGAACATGCCATATCATTGGGTCCAGGACAGTCTAGTTAGCCTAGGGTCGATATGAAGTAGTCAGAACTCGCACAAATTACGATCATATAAATAGCATGATCAAGATAGAAATTTAAGACAAATTCGTTTAAAGAAATCCTTACTAAGATATATATATATATAAATATATATATATATTTACCTTATATATATTTTTTTTTTATATTTACCTTACTATATATATATATATATATATATATATATATATATCTTAGTAAGGTAAATATAAAAAAAATATATTTACCTTACTAAGATATATATATATATATATATATATATATATATATATATATATATATATATATATATATATATATATTTTTATATATATATATATATATATATATATATATATATATATATATACTTATAAAAAATATATATATATATATATATATATATATATATATATATATATATATATATACTTATAACTATTTTTAGAAAATAGTTTTGATATTCGAAAACTATTAGTCAAATATTTGAAATAAATATTTTGGAACTATATTAAAAAAAATCATATTTAAGTCAAAACTATAATTTTTATCAAATAGGAAATAATGCAATATTTTTTTTTGGAAATATTAATTATATTTTTTGATAGAATTATTAATAATATTAATAGAAAACTATTGACAAAAATATCCATGATAATACCATTAATAATATAATAATAATAATAATAATAATAATAATATAATAATAATAATAATAATAATAATAATAATAATAATAATAATAATAATAATAATAATAATAATAATAATAATAATAAAAAATACTTATATACATGTATGCTTGCACTAATACATATGTATATACAATAATAATATACATACATAATACTAATAGTAATATACATAAAACCTATTATGCTGCCCCCCTTTTTCCTTAATTGCTAAGAAAGGGAGAAAGAACTCAAGGAAACGAAAGAGTGTGGAAGAAAAGGAAAATCAAGAGAAAGGAAGAGCTTACAGAGGGGTCGAGTTGCTCCGGCATGAAGGGGCTCGCCGTGGTGCAGCTCGCTTAGCAGTGGCACTAGGGTTCTCGTCACAAAGGTGCGGTCAAAGAAAGTAGCGCGACGGCGCTCGCCGAACGGCCGACGACAGCTGCACACGGCGGCAGCTCTCGATGCCATCAGCGGAGAGCCGATTGCTGGTTCTGGCGCTCAAGGCTGGGCCGACGCGATCCTGGAGGAGGGGTCAGCTGTGCTCCGTTCAGGCGGAGGGTTGCGGCACAGCCGGGTGTAGCGACCATAGTTCGTATTACGTATTCTGGTATACGTGTACGTATTTTTGTATGTCTCCTTGCATGGTTTGCTTGGTTCGGTTCGGTTTACTTGGTTCGGCTTGGTTCAGTTTTGTTGCATGTGGACCAACCCCTACCTACCACCATCCCTCATTTATTAACCCACCAACCCATTCTCTCTTCATTCACTTCTTCATTTACTCTTCTCCTCCCTCCATTAACTCTCCCCACCGACCAGAGAGAGGCTTAGGCAAGTACAACTTGCTTCATGGAGGAACTCAGATTTTGTTGTTCCATTGTCTTTCTCATGAGATTCTAAGTCACTTTAGTATTTAGCATTTTTGAATTCCATGGCTCACTTCATGTAGATCTAAGTTTTAGCATTTTGATCTTCATGGTTTTGATCTTCTAAAACTTGGTTGTTCCCGAAATTGAGAGTTCCATGTAGTAGGGATTTCGATTTTACGCAAGTTTGGCTCTTGAATGGTTGGATTTCATCGAGACTTGACCGAGATGGGGCTTGCTTGAGTTCGTGAGATTTTACGTCTGCTTGTCTTGGCCATGGGGAGAAGATGAAGTTTTACGCACACGTTCTAACGTGTTAGCGTAGTGTTTAGCCTTTACACCCACGTTTTATGTGACAGCATATTATTCAACCTTTTACGCACACGTATTTGCGTGCCAGCGTACTCTGTTCTACGTCGAGTTCATTCGAATTTTACGCTTGGGGCCCTCCCGCTCGCATAAAATCGTGCTCGCGTAAAACCCTGGCTTGAGTAGACTCTCGCATGCGTAAAGTGTTGCTCGAGTGTTTCACTTGCATAGAGCTTGCTCACGTAGAGTTTCACTCGCGTAGAGCCTCGCTTGCCTGCGACTTGCTAGCGTAAAACCCCACCCGCAAGCACCATTGCTCGCGTAGAGCTATCTCACCTTGCTCTTGCTAGCGTAAGCCACTTTACGCTTGAGGCCCCTTGGCCTAGCGTAGTAGTACGCGCGTAGAGACTTGAGTCCCTTTGGCGTACACCTTTACCCTTATATATCCTTACACCTTTTGTCATAACTTGATAATCTCGAATTTACTTAATATGTATGAAATGATAATTGTACACGGCTTGGTATGAAGTTAACATGGCATGACATGACTTGACAAGCAAGCATGATGGGAACTATTGAAAGCTGTCACGACCCGTACCCTAGAGTAAGGGCACGAGAAGTGGGTACGTCCAGCCTACGCCGCAGTGTCGGCGTTAGAACGCTGTCCTAGGTTACTATCTAATCAACAACTCACGCAATTATATAATGTACTTGTCAATATCTCAACTCCGAACGGAGGACAAGTATAGATATAATGAAATCTCAATCACAGTCTAAGCACGATAAGATAACACAGAAGTTTATATATAAAGACTAAACAACAACAATTATAAACTACTAAATAATAATATCTCAAACAAACTCAAATACAAACTCGTATCTCAAGTTATTACAATTCAAGTTCTAAAACATGAAAACTAAACCAAGTCTACTAGCTAGTCTCCCGATCACTCCTGAGTGTCGGGGCCATAGGTAGCTAATTCATCTCCTGCTCCAAGACAAGTAGGGCAAATGTCCTCAGGGCAATCATCTGTAATATTTTTAACAGGTCCAGTCAGGACAGGAACGAGTACAATTCATCAAGAAATCCCAAGTAAATGACAGAGAACTATAAAGCAGTTATATACAGTTTTATTGATGAACATGGTAGTTTGTATACAGGTGATAGTATAGAGAAACAATTAAGATACAAGGGAAGTAAGGTAAGTAAAACAAGATAAGAATCATAGCAATAAAGACTGTAAATAGAAACTAGCTGAACTAGAGCAACATGATATAAGTCCAGAATGTAAATGTAAACAAATACAAAACCCAAGTAAATCCAGACAACATGAATCTGATACCAGGTGATTCCAGTACAAGATGAGTCCAGTATAAGATGATTCCAGTCATAGTGATCAATGATTCCAGGGTGAGTCCAGCCTATACTCTAACAGTGTGTTTTAAAATACCGAGATCGACATGTAAACGGCTGTAGGTAATACGGCACATCGCACACTCGCGAAGTGTGGGATGGCTATTATTCCAGTATAATTCCAAGGGAGTGGTTCCAGTATTTGGGTAATGTTCACATGTCTACTCTAATATTTCCCCGCCCACAAGTACAAGTGAATCCAGAAAACGACACAAAAAATCGAGATGAGTCCAGCCAAACATAATGATAGCAGTAAAAGATTCCAGAGTGATTCAAGTAGGTGGTTCCAGTAGTGATTCCAGAAGGTGATGCCAGTAGTGGTTCCAGAAGGTGATGCCAGTAGTGGTTCCAGAAATAGAGGCCAGACAAAATGGTATGTGTGTCGCATACATGAATCCAGAAATATCCATACGTGTTGTAAGAATCACATAAAACTAACTAGAACTGAAGTACAGTAATTGACAAGTAAATGAAAGAACTATCAGAGAATGTACTCGCCTGATACTCTGAATAGAGTAGTATAATATCAGTTGTCTGCACCGGAGTCACAATGTCCTAAATAGAGCAGTATGGGTTATAATGTGTTTAAAACAAGGTAAATGAAGTTTACGATGCAATCTACATGATTCTAAGCCAATCTAGGTCAAAGTCAAACTTGTACTATTTGGTCAACATCTAGTCAAATTAAGTCAATTAGTCAACCTCGGGTCAAACTTAGTCAACTTGGTAAATTAGTCTAATCCTAAAGTTTTGCTAGAAGTCTAGCTAGATAATCTAATTAGATACATTCTTTTTTTAAAAACTTAGATTTCCTTATCCTCTAGAGTAAAGTTTTGGTACCAACTCAAGTATACATTAACCACTATTCTCATAAGCCTCTCATATACATCCTAGACACTAACTGCCCACTGTCATATACCTATATATACATAAACCTCTCATATACATCCAAGACTCTAACTACCCATTGTCATATACCTATATATATAGAGGCATGTATGCCCTGCTACCTGCACTGAAATGCCACACTAAGGCACTGCCTAATCTGCCTGAGGGGACTAACCCTCTATACACATATCCTTAAGACACACACATCTCCACACTGATGTAACTGCTACCTAACAAATTCTTAAACCCGAGCCTATTGGTTTCATAACCACACACATTCTAAAACTCACACACACACACACACACACACACACACACACACACACACACACACACACACACACACACACACACATATATATATATATATATATATATATATATATATATATATAGGAATTTAACATATGTCTTGTATTAGCATTTCAGGAAATCAAAACCTATTTCAGTTTCACTAAAATCTCAGGTATCACATTGATTTCTTAGATCTCAGGTTAACCTACACATTCTCAGGTTTCATCCCCCATTTCAGTTAATATAACATAACCCAAATCAATTTTCAGGTTTCACAATCAAACCCAAAATCCCTGTGAAATTCGAATCTCAATTTCAGTTTTATACAAACATTCAAGGAATCTTCAGTTTATAGGACATTCACAGGGTTCAGGATTTTCAAAACAGTGCAACAGTTCATGAATATCAATTCAACACCAATTCAAAATTCATTCTACAAATTGAACCCAACTCCTAATCTCTGGTTTGAAATCCTAAACTCAGAATATGGACTGTCTCATGGTATCAGAAAAATGGGATTTTGAAATGAAATAGAACCCAATTCAATTTGAAAAACCCGAAACAAATTGTACATAAGTGTTTCTTATATGTAGACATCACTATTTAACAAAATTAGCTTTTAAAGTTTCATTTTAATCATCAATTAAAACTCTGAAACAAAACAGAACTGAACACAATCAGTATTTTTGAAACTCGACACCACAACCCAAATTCCGAAATGCAAAACCACATCCAACCCAAAACAACTTCTACAGTGTGTCCCCCACATATACATGTGTCATGGGGGTCAACTTCGTGTCCAATAAATAGGACACAAACGTGTCAAAACACAGAAAAACAATGTATCAGTAAACAACATTACTAATCCTCGTGTACGTGTGTCGATTGATCCAGGACACGACAAAGACATCCAAGTGTCACGTGCACGTGTCAGTAGCTAGGTGGGGTGTAAGGGTAGGTTTCTAAGTGCCTGAGTCGTGTCCACGAAGTCGTGTGTCCACGTGCGAAGCGCGTATCAGTGGGGGATTTCCGCGCGCTGTGTCTGTGTACAAGATCAGTGTACTCACGATTTCTCACTCGACACGACATGACTTGACACAAAACTTTGGGGGAGTCTTGACAGACATTGCCCCTACCCCCGTGTCAAATTTAACGTGTCCACGTGTCGTGTATAGGGAGAAATAGGGGTCGGGTAGCAGGGCAGTGCACGGGGGTGTCGTGCAGCATGTTCGTGTCCATTTTGGACACGGAAACGACACAAATCCAGCTCAGTCAGTGGGGAAATTAAAGTACACATATAGGGCTACGTTTTTGTTCAATTAGTTTTGCAAATTACTAATTTTTAATTCTATGTGATATTTCATCGAACACGAGTTTAAAAACACCGATACGTGTCCGATACGGACACGAAATGGACACGAACTCCTACCAAACTTGGGCTACACCTAGGGGGACCCTAAATGAATGTATCTATGGGAAGAAATCGGAAATTTAATAGGGTTTGTAGGGTTTTACCTATTGAGTGTTCAAACTCAATGTAAAGAGCCTCGAATCGACGTCTTCCTCGATTTTCTCCGGTTCAATCGTTCTCGAACCTTGCTAGCAAGCACCCACAAGTATCCTCTATTGTTGGGGATGATGATGCAATTGATTTGACTTAATTTGGGCTCAATTTGGATTAATGGGGAGGAGTTTAGGGAAGAACAAAGTAGGGCTTTTCTAGGGTTTGTAAAAGAGGCAATTATTTCTTAAGTGGGATACTTATAGGAGGGAGAGGGCTTGTATGGCTGTTGAAAACATTAGGGTTAGGGTTTTAGATGAGTGGTTGAGGTTGCTCCACCCAATTCCAAGGCTTCCTATTGGTTCAAGGCTTCTTTTCACAAATATCTTAAAAGAAAAATATCTTACCATAATAATATCTAGATATTACTAACCTTGTCACTTAGTAGGAATGTTCTAACCTTAATTCTAACCTCAAGACTAATCTAGGTTAGGTTAACTTCTAGGTTAAGGCTTCACTAAAAGACTAGCACAATATTTAATTAATATAAATTACAAATTCATAAAATTATCAAAATGACCAAAATACTCCTAGGCTAAAAATTGGTAATATGAAATTCTAATCACGTGACTAGGCTCCCTTGGTCATGGTTAGTCTCTAGGCTTAGCAAAACTGGGGTTTAACTAGTTAACCATCAAAATCGCAATCAACATTTTAAATAGTTTTAAAAATAATTAAAAATCACCAAAAATCATAATATGATTTAAATATCATTATTAAATGATTATAATCACAAAATTTCAAAATTACCCTCATTTGGAAAACTGGGTGTTACAAAAGCTGTTGCGACGGCTAGTATGGCATGACAAGAATGGCATAACCAGAATGAATGGCCTAGACACCGTGGACGATTGTGTTTGTACAAGTAAACCAGTATTATTTAGCATCATGTCTAGGGTAGGGACCCCTGAGTACCACGGTCAGGGGTACCTACTGAATTTGACTAAGGCTAATAACTAGAATAATCCAGTAGTCATAAAGAGATTTCTCAGCTACAGGCAATTCCGTTATCTGGGCGTCCCATCATGGGATTTGTAGCCTACCGTCGAGTAGGGCACATTTCCAGCACACTGTCATGTGTTGTGCCCCTCCAAGCTACTTAAGGGTACATGCATTTTTTGGACGATGTACCCACAAGAATTTAATCCCCTAATTGCGTCTGGATAACCTGGATGGTCTGCAGGGCTTGTGGCTGTTGGAATAATCTTATTGCATCTTGCTAGTAACTAGGCCCGTGATAACCCTAGTTAGTTAAAGTATCAAGCCATACTTGTTTGCTTGGTCGTGAATGTTGGATGGAGTCTAAGTCTTGTCCTGTCCCGGTACCTGGTTACTTCAATAACATGATTATGTATACTTACCTTAACAATAATGATCAGGGGCCAAGTTCTGTTCAGGCGAAGGGTTACAACCTCGGTCCTTGTTTAGTTTAAGGGTTGTAACCTGGATCCCGTAGCAGTTCTGTGTCCTCTCTTCGTTTATTGTCTTATTGCACCCCATGTCATGCTCGTCATGTTTTGCCTTACCAATAAGAATTTGAGACGGGTTTCTATTCAGGTGAAGGGTTACAACCCCGGTCCTTATTTGGTTTAAAGGTTACGACCTGGCTACCTGAATGGTTTCCTCGTACTCAATTCTCTGTTGTTGTCACCGTTATTATCAGATTCTTATATAGTTATCGTTAATATCCATTTATTATATGTTGTTTTTAGTTCCTAGGGTTGATCATGTATGACTGAAACTCTTGCTAGTCTTGACATTTTGTACGACTAGCTTCATGATCATACAAATATGTAATGTATGGGACGCCTTACTATTGTATATTTGGTGCTCTGATATCTTGTAACTGTTATTACTTGCTTGAGATTGAGACAATAGGCTTGTTCGCAACCTTAAGAGACTGATGGCTTGTAGTTAAACCCTCATGTATCTATACAGCCGTGACCGTATAGCGAGGTGGGTTGCACTTTAATATACGTAGCTGGCTATGTTCGCCCCCGCTCTCCAGTATTCTGGTTTTGGGGCATTACATGGTTTAAGTGGTGGCCCATGTAGGTCTTGTGAATCAAGATATGTGAGGGTTTACCGAATAGATGTCTCAATCAGTACTCGCCCTTGATCTCTGCTCGTATCCTCTAAATCCCTGTATTCTTGACCTGATCACATGCTTGTATCTTTGATCTGTCTTGGTCCTTCCTTATTGTTCTCTATGTCGTCTTCTTCAGCGGTATTGTTCTTGGTCCTATTGATCGGCAAGGGGGAGCACCTTCCGTGCACCAGCAGCAACCTGGAGTTCAAGCCCAGCATTCAGGAGTAGCCTCCAGAGTCATGCCTACTAGGGGTCAAGAGCCACCAGTTCAGCCCGTCCAGCCTGTAGAGCCTGATGATGGCACCTTGGTGGGTCTCATCAGGACATTGTTAGCTTCTCAAGATCGTCGATGCGATGCATTGCACCAGGCAGTGACAAATGCTCTGAATAGAGGTGGTCATCAAGGTAATAGTATGACCAATAGCTTCAAGTGCCTGAACCCTCCGTTCTTTGACGGCAGTGAAGACGCTATCGCTGCTGATGCTTGGCTACAGGATACATAAGTGATTCTAGAAGCAGCCAGGACTCCAGAAGACGAGAAGGTGGCCATAGTGGCCTGCAGTTATTGGATCTAGCTCGCAGCTGGTGGACGACGCAGGCCGTTGGATTAGTGGCACCTATTGCTTGGGCAGTATTTCGTGAGAGATTCCAGACCAAGTACATCGATGCTGTAGCTCGGTACGATCTATAAACGAGGTTCGCAAATCTGAAGCAAAAGCACTCTTCCGTAGTGGGATGTTCACACCGCGGGAAGCCAAGACATGTGGTATCAGAGTGTCGCAGAGCACATGGTTTATGCTTGGTTTGTGGTACCTCGGACCACAGGGTTGGGAACTGCCCGAACAGGGGGAGTTCATCTTCATCAACCTTCTCTAGTCCCTCGGTTAGGGGACTAGTTTCAGTATCAGTCCAGCAGCAGCAGCAGTACCCATTTTCGAGGCCCTTGTCACCTCAGGCCCAGGCATTCCAGCAGCAGAGACCGCAACAGTATGCCCAAGTCCAAGCTCAGACCCAGAATCGCCAGAGAGATTTTCAGCAGAGGGGACCCGCACCTAGAGGACATGGTCAAGTGCTGGCTTTGACCATAGGAGAGGAAGGATTGGCACCAGGTGAGGTAGTGGCAGGTACTATTCTCGTCAACTCCTTTCCAGTATCAGCATTATTTGATTCTGGTGCATCGCATTCATTTATGTCTGCATGATTCACGACACGGATAGGACTGAAGCCCGAGTCATTATCAGTAAGGCTCAATATACTTACTGGTAACGGTCTTGTGGGAGTAGATAGAGTGTTTTGCTCGTATCGGATCGTAGTTAGCGGTAGAGTATTCCCCGCTAAATTGATAGAGTTTCCAATGGCCGATTATGATGTGGTCTTAGGGATGGATTGGTTGAGAGACCAGTATGCTAGGATAGACTGCCATATTGGCATGGTTGTTTTTAGCATTCCAGGCGAGCCAGAGTTTTCCTTTTCCCGAGGCGAAGTTGAACATTCTCCTCCGATATTATGGATGGCAGTAGCAGCAGTACAGTTACCCCGGATAGTTAAAGAGTTTCCAGATGTTTTCCCAGAAGAGCTTCCAGGAATACCGCCAGGGCGAGAGATCGAGTTCCCCATAGACTTGATCCCAGGGACAGCCCCAGTGTCAGAGAGAGTCTACAGGATGGCGCCGTCAGAGTTATAGATATTATACAAGATGATTGAAGAACTCAGGACCGAGGGATTCATTCGTGCCAGTGGATCGCCTTGGGGAGCCCCGATGCTTCTTGTGAAAAAGAAGGATGGTACGTCCAGGTTATGTGTAAATTATCATACCTTGAATTCAGTGACAATCAAGAACATATACCCTCTTCCGAGGATAGATGACTTGTTTGATCAACTCAAGGGGGCAGCCGTATTCTCGAAGATCGACTTACGGTCAGGGTACCATCAGATCAGAGTCAGAGAGCAGGACATCCCGAAGACAGCTTTCAGATCTAGATATGGGCATTGGAAGTTCCTTGTTATGTCATTTGGAGCAACCAATGTGCCGACCGTATTCATGGACCTCATGAATCGTATCTTCATGCCTTATTTAGATCAGTTTGTGATTGTGTTTATAGACGACATCCTGGTCTACAGCAAGAGTGAAGCGGAGCATGAGCAGCATCTCAGAATTGTCCTCCAGATTCTCAGAAAGCACCAGTTGTATACCAAGTTTAGTAAATGCAAGTTCTGGCTCGATCGTATTTCCTACTTAGGTCATATCATCACCAGAGGAGGAGTAGAAGTGGATCCCCAGAAGATAGTAGCCATTGAGACATGGCCAGTACCTAGCACAGTTGCAGAAGTTTACAGTTTCCTTGGCTTGGCCGGCTACTACCAGCGATTTGTTTCAGACTTTGCTCGGATTTCAGCATCATTGACCCAGTTGACCCGCAAGGATGTACAGTTTGCTTGGACAGCAGAATATCAGGATTCTTTTAAGAAGTTGAAGCGAGGTTTGATGACGACACCTATTCTCACGCTTCCAGATGGGACCGGAGGATTTTCAGTATATTGTGATGCTTCAGGCAGAGGTTTAGGATGTGTTTTGATGCAACCTGGAAAGGTAATAGCTTATGCGTCACGCCAGCTTTGTGATCATTAGAGGAATTACCCAACCCATGACTTGGAGTTGGCAGCAGTAGTGTTTGCACTTAAGCTTTGGAGACACTACTTGTGTGGAGATAGGGTGGAGATTTTCACCGACCATAAGAGCCTGAAGTATGTGTTCACTCAGAAGGATCTTAACATACGTCAGAGAAGATGGCTAGAGCTGCTTGTGGATTATGATGTAAACCTGCAGTATCATCCTGGGAAGGCCAACGTTGTTGCAGATGCATTGAGGAGCAGAGCCGGGGTTTATTTCCTCACAGCACAACCAGAGTTATTAGCAGATCTTCAGAAGATGGGTATAGAAGTTGTCCTTCCTACTAATGTGGCATTGATGGACAACATGCAAGTTCAGTCCACTATAGTCGAGAGGATCCGGATGGCACAGTCAACAGATTCCAAGCTTCAGTGGCTCAGAGCAGAGTGTGAGGCAGGACGAAGACCAGAGCTATGTATCCATAAGGATGGTACACTTTGACATAGGAGGCGTCTTTGTGTACCCAATGGAGATATCAGACATGAGATCATGGCAGAAGCTCACAGTTCTCAGTATTCGATTCATTCCGGTGGTACGAAGATGTACCGAGATATCCGACAGCATTTTTGGTAGAATGGCATGAAGAGGGAGATAGCCCGGTTTGTCTCTCGGTGTTTGGTTTGCCAACAAGTTAAAGCTGAACATCAGAGACCAGCTGGACTTCTTTAGCCTTTACCAATCCCAGAATGGAAATAGGATCATATTACCATGTATTTTGTACCAGGATTACCTAGATCTCCAGCTGGGTGAGATACTATCTGGGTTGTAGTCGACAGGCTTACCGAGGTGGCTCATTTTCTCCCTTTCAGAGTTGGTCAGTCGACGGCTCAGCTAGCAGAGATGTACCTCAGACAAATCGTCAGATTTTATGGTGTACCAGCCAGTATCACCTCAGACAGGGATTCAAGATTTACCTCACACTTTTGGCACAGTCTGCAAGAGAGTTTAGGAACTCACCTCCAGTTCATCTCAGCTTATCATCCGCAGACAGATGGTCAGTCAGAGCGTACCATACAAACCTTGGAAGATATGTTACGGTCATGTACACTCGACTTCGGTGGTTCATGGGAAGATCACCTGCATCTCGTGGAGTTCTTCTATAACAACAGTTTCCAGGCCAGTATCCAGATGGCGCCCTTTGAAGCCTTGTACGGTAGGAAGTGCAGATCTTCTTTAGCTTGGGATGATATAGGCGAGAGGCAAATGCTTGGACCAGAGATGGTGACATGGACTATTGAGGTGGTCAGACAAGTCAAAGATCATCTTCGAGTTGCACAAGATCGCCAGCAACATTGGGCCGATTCTCATCGGCGTCCCCTTGAGTTTTCTATTGGCGACCATATATTCCTGAGGATTTTGCCTAAATGTGGCGTCATTTGTTTCGACGTGCGGGGAAAGCTTAGTCCTAGGTATATAGGGCCGTTTGATATTCTGGAGCGAGTAGGTGATGTATCCTATCGTCTCGCTCTTCTGCCGTCGTTACGTGAGGTGCATGACGTGTTCAATTTATCCCAACTACGACGGTATATCCCGGACCCGAGCCATATCCTGGATCATTCGGAATTGGTTGTTGGTACCAACCTTTCGTATGAGGAGAGGCCCGTGTCTATATTGGACTGGAGAGAGAAGATACTCAAGAACAAGACTATCAAGTTAGTCCGTGTTGCTTGGGATCATCACTCTTTGGGTGAGTCAACGTGGGAGTGTGAGGATGACATTCGATCACCATATCCCGACCTATTTGACTCGTGAGGTATAATATCTTTCTTATACCTCATGCCTTCGATTCCTTGCTTACATGATTGATTGTCTGATTGATTGCTTAGATATAACTTGCTTGTGATTAATATAGCTTGTCCTGTCTCTCTAGCCTCTTAATTAAATTCCGAGGATGGAATTCTTTTAAGGTGGGTAGAGTTGTAGCGACCATAGTTCGTATTACGTATTCTGGTATACGTGTACGTATTTTTGCTTGTCTCCTTGCATGGTTTGCTTGGTTCGGTTCGGTTTGCTTGGTTCGACTTGGTTCGGTTTTGTTGCATGTGGACCAACCCCGACCTACCACCATCCTTCATTTATTAACCCACCAACCTATTCTCTCTCTTCATTCACTTCTTCATTTACTCTTCTCCTTCCTCCATTAACTCTCTCGACCGACCAGAGAGAGAGGCTTAGGCAAGTGCAACTTGCTTCATGGAGGAACTCAGATTTTGTTGTTCCATTGTCTTTCTCATGAGATTCTAAGTCACTTTAGTATTTAGCATTTTCGAATTCCATGGCTCACTTTATGTAGATCTAAGTTTTAGCATTTTGATCTTCATGGTTTTGATCTTCTAAAACTTGGTTGTTCCCGAAATGGAGAGTTCCATGTAGTAAGGATTTCGATTTTACGCAAGTTTGGCTCCTGAATGGTTGGATTTTCGAGACCTGACCGAGATGGGGCTTGCTTAAGTTCGTGAGCTTTTACGCCGACTTGTCTTGGCCATGGAGAGAAGATAAAGTTTTACGCACACGTTCTAACGTGTTAGCATAGTGTTTAGCCTTTACGCCCACGTTTTACGTGACAGCGTATTATTCAGCCTTTCACGCACACGCATTTGTGTGCCAGCGTACTCCGTTCTACGCCGAGTTCATTCGAATTTTACGCTCGGGGCCATCCTGCTCGCGTAAAATCGTGCTCGCATAAAACCCTGGCTCGAGCAGACTCTCGCGTGCATAAAGTCTTGTTCGAGTGTTTTACTCGCGTAGAGCTTGCTCGCGTAGAGCCTCGCTTGCCTGCGGCTTGCTAGCGTAAAACCCCACCCGCATACACCCTTGCTCGCGTAGAGCTATCTCACCTTGCTCTTGCTAGCGTAAGCCACTTTACGTTTGAGGCCCCTTGGCCTAGCGTAGTAGTACGCGCGTAGAGACTTGAGTCCTTTTGGCGTACACCTTTACCCTTATATATCCTTACACCTTTTGTTATAACTTGATAATCACGAATTTACTTAATATATATGAAATGATTGGTATGAAGTTAACATGGCATGACATGACTTGATAAGCAAGCATTATAGGAACTATTGAAAGCTGTTGCGACGGCTAGTATGGCATGACAAGAATGGCATAACCAAAATGAATGGCCTGGACACCGTGGACGATTGTGTTTGTACAAGTGAACCAGTATTGTTTAGCCTCATGTCTAGGGTAGGGACCCCTGAGTACCACGGTCAGGGGTACCTACTGAATTTGACTAAGGCTAATAACTAGAATAATCCAGTAGTCATAAAAAAATTTCCCAGCTACAGACAATCCCGTTATCTGGGCGCCCTATCATAGGATTTGTAGCCTACCGTCGAGTAGGGCACATTTCCAGCACACTGTCATGTGTTATACCCCCCCAAGCTACTTAAGGGTACATGAGTTTCTTGGACGATGTACCCACATGAATTCAATCCCCTAATTGCGTCTGGATAACCTGGATGGTCTGCAGGGCTTGTGGCTGTTGGAATAATCTTATTGCATTTTGCTAGTAACTTGGCTTGTGATAACCCTAGTTAGTTAAAGTATCAAGCCGTACTTGTTTGCTTGGTCGTGAATGTTAGATGGAGTCTAAGTCTTGTCCTGTCCCGGTACCTGGTTACTTCAATAACATGATTATGTATGCTTACCTTAACAATAATGATCAGGGACCAAGTTCTGTTCAGGCGAAGGGTTACAACCCCGGTCCTTGTTTGGTTTAAGGGTTGTAACCTGGATCCCGGAGCAGTTCTGTGTCTTCTCTTCGTTTATTGTCTTATTGCACCCTACGTCATGCTCGTCATGTTTTACCTTACCAACAAAAATTTGAGACGGATTTCTATTCAGGTGAAGGGTTACAACCCCGGTCCTTGTTTGGTTTAAGGGTTGCGATCTGGCTTCCTGAATGGTTTTCTTGTACTCAATTCTCTGTTGTTGTCACTTTTATTATCAGATTCTTATATAGTTATCTTTAATATCCATTTATTATATGCTGGTTTTAGTTCCTAAGTGAAGCCTCCTTTGTGGCACTTGCTCTTTCTGGGGTCTGACCCAGCTGGTTTTGTATGGCCAGATATCGGAGCAGCTCCAGAGGATCTACCTACCTTCCAGCCAGATGGTGACCACCAGGCGTAACCAAGGCAACGAGTGGGTTCCTTTTGTTCTCCCACTTTATTGTATAAATATTCTTTTGAGGTATTTAGCCGACGAGTACGTGTTAGCTCGATTTCACTTTATTTACTGACTGCCTACGGGCTGTAACATGATTGACAAATCCTAGGGTTGATCATGTATGACTGAAACTCTTGCTAGTCTTGACATTTTGTACGACTAGCTTCATGATCATCCAAATATATAATGTATGGGACGCCTTACTATTGTATATTTGGTGCTCTGATATCTTGCAACTGTTATTACTTGCTTGAGATTGAGACAATAGGCTTGTTCGCGACCTTAAGAGACTGATGGCTTGTAGTTAAACCCTCATGTATCTAGACAGCTGTGACCGTATAACAAGGTGGGTTGCACTTCAATATACGTAGCTGGCTATGTTCGCCCCCGCTCTCCAGTATTCTGGTTCTGGGGCGTTACACCGGGTGCGGCCGTCAGCGGTGGTCGATGTGGAAAATGCTTACAAATTTGGAGCTGCCGTGGAAACTGACCGCTGAAACTGGCGGTCGAGCACGATAGTCGGAGGGACACGGACCGCCGGGGGACTTGGCCGAGGTGGTCGCCAGTGGGTCGTGCACGGGGTGTGCGGTCAGAAATCGATGGGGGTGGTGATGGCAATTGATGATGTTCGTGGGGTGATGGTGGTGGGGATGTGGCGTATCGACTGGGTGGCCACAGATAGTATGGCCATGATGGTCTAATCGGTCTGGTAGAGAGCCACAGATGCGACAACCTAGAGGTGGTCGGAAAGATAATACATGTGGTGATATCGGGGAATTGGGGTCGAGAAGGTGGCAATGATGGCGATTGTGGCTGTGGTCGAGGCCGGAGTCCAGGTGGCGGCTGATCTCATGGGTTCGACTGATAAAATAGGATCGGGGTCAAGACAACCATGGTAGGTGGTGGCACGGGAAGGAGTTGACGGCATAGCAGTTCGGAGAAAATGGAGGAGGCTGATGGCGGTGATGGCTGTCGAGGGATCATGGTCTGGAACAGAGATTGGGGTTATGGCGGTGGTTTTGGTGATCGTATTCCTGTATCGGACACGAGAAATTTGTGTACTATAATATTGTTATGGAATGGAACTGATGTGGTGGGAACTGACACGGATACGATGACACGATTATGATGGTGGTCATAGCGTGATTACAAGGAGGAGGTGGAGGTGTCGGTCAGGGCTGCGTTAATGGTTGTAGGTTAATGGTTGGGTTTTTTTGGGAAAACAATGGCGAGGCTTCCCTTAAATAAGGGTGCGAGTTTCCTAGATAGAAAAGCAGTTGGAAGCCAATAATGATCAAATCTCTTTCATAATTTAAATCAAATACTACTTGATACTAGATTGAAAATCTAAATAAAAAATGGATCGACAACAAGAATTTAAATAATATTTAATACTATCAAATAATTTGAAACTTATATTTTCATAAACACAAAATTAGATATCGATAGATTTTATTAATATAAAAAGTAATAACCAAAAATTAAATCGAATATAATTCTTACCATAATAATACTTGATATTAGCAAAAACACTATATTTTTAGAATTATACTGTAGGAAAGTGTCCAAAAATAGGCACATGACCTTTTTTGACCATATATATGGTAATGCTATATAAGATTGGATTTGACCATATATATTGTTATTCTATATAGGATTGGATTTCCGATATATAATCCTACATAAGATTGGTTTTTAAGCCTACATAGGATGGGATTTCTATGGTATATAAAGGGGTCTAAAGGTTTTCCACAAAATACACCTCCAAGAGTACTCAATGTAAGTTGTTGAATAAGTTCAACACAAGTATCTCATTGTGCTCAAGTTGTTGAATAAGTTCAACACAAGAGAGCTTAAGTTGTTGAATAAGTTCAACACAATAGTTTGAGAATTTTTTTTAGAGTGTTCTTGAGTGCAAGGAGAGAAGTGTTGAGAGCTATTGTAATTTCTTTTCTTCTTCATAGTGGAACTAAATCACCCTCATTTGTAGAAGTAGGCATCTTGGTCGAACCATGTAAATCATTGTCTTTGTGGTTGTTAATTTTCTCTGAGTTTCTTCGGTTTATTTCTGCTGTGCCCTAACAAATTGGTATCAGAGCTTTAGAAGTCTAGCAAGGTGTCCGAACAAATTTCTTAGAGAAAGTTCTAGAGAAAGTTAATTGGGTAGATTCTTGATATGGCTCCGTCAAGCAGAATCGAGAAGTATGAAATTGAGAAGTTCAATGGGAAGAATGATTTTGGCTTTTGGAAAAGCCAGATGAATGACATTCTCATATCTCAAAAGCTTCACAAAGCTTTACGAGAAAAATCCAAGAAGCCCGCTGACATGACCGATGATGATTGAGACGACATGGATCTCGAAGCATGTGCCGCTATTCGCCTGTGTTTGGAAAGGGATGTCATGTACTCTGTGAAGGACGAAACCATCATCGCTAGCTATGGTTGAAGTTGGAATCACTCTACATGATGAAGACTCTCACCAACCGATATTATATGTTAAAGTCACTCTACAGACTAGTGATGGAGAAAGGTATGTCAATTCGGGATCATATTTCAAAATTCAATCGAATTATTTCTAACTTGAATGATGTTGACATACATGAAGATGTGATCGTTTGGTGCTGATTCTACTATTTTCTTTGCCTGATTTTTATAAGAATATTATTTAAACATTACTGTACGGGAAGGACTTAATTTCTGTAGAAGAGGCTACGAGTGCCTTATTATCTAATGAGGTACAAAGGTTGGCTTCTAGTGGTGGTAGAGGCCAAGCCCAAGGTTTGACGACAAGAGGGAGAACAAAGATAGAGCATCTTATAGCAGAAGGTCAAGATCCAAGTCCAAAACACCTATTGAGAAAGTGAAGTGCTTCAACTGCAATGAGAAAGAACATTATGCAAATAAGTGGCCTCATCCAAAAAAGAAGAAGAAGAAAAAGAAGAATAAGACAGAGAGAAGGTGATGAAGCAAACTGTGCTTCAGAAGCTGATAATGATGGGGTCTGTTTTTTGGTAGCACAGGACAACATGAGTAACCGTTGGATTCTCGATTCCGGTTGTTCGTACCATATGTGTCCAAAAAGGGAGTGGTTTTATTCCTACATGGCGACAGATGGTGGTTCTGTGTTGATGGGCAACAACAACGCATGTCGAGCTGTTCGAATTGGGACTATCAAGGTAAAAATATATATGGAATTGTGCGGACTTTGGCCGATGTCAAACATGTTCCCGACCTCAAGAAAAATCTTATTTCTCTTGCTTTGCTTGACTCAAATAGTAACAAGTTCGTCACCGAGGGTGGAGTCTTGCGAGTTGTTTGTGGTTTTTTGGTGGTGACGAAAGGTCACCGACAGGGTAACCTTTATATCTTATTGAAAAGCACTATGACTGGGACTTTAGCATTTAGTACATCTGATTTGTCTGATAGCACGCGTCTTTGGCATATGCGGCTGGGACATATGAGTGGGAAAGGCCTATCTTGTAGTGTCCCGACCCGCAAGATGCCTTATGATGGATGGTAAACTATTTTGAATCAATTGAAATAATGTGACGAGATGGTACATTACTTGAAATCAATCGAGAGATTGAGGAGAAATGTTAAATAGTGCAAGTTGATCGTTGAGAAGTCTCATAAAAGTCGGTTGAAGTTTTGGGGATGAGTTTTGTTTTAAGTTTTGAGGACGAAACTTTTTCTGAGTGGTATATATTGTAGTGGCCCGACCCGCAAGATATCTTATGATGGATGGTTGATTCGATGAAGCCTTGTTGGACTTGGGAATATGCAAAGGATCGCTTGGAAGGCTATGCGATCGTGTCAGGAATCGTCTTATAAATGTAAGTAGTGTTGAACCCTTCGAAGATCCTTTAGCTTCACGCTTAAAATAAGGATGAGTACGCTATGTTTCTTGTTGAGTTGCTCAATAACACCTTGCATAGAATTCAAAAAAAAGATAATGAAAGATAAATAATCACCTGAACGTAAACTGTTATTGCTAGATGAATTGTATGCTTGTACGATGTTACGATGAAATACATAACAGGTGAATCAAAGTCCCAAATACTTGGGCGGTGAGTATATCGAGCCTTAGCTCGATGAATAGATGGTAACACAGATGTTATGACCCAAGAACTGGGCAGTGAGTATGCTTGAATTACGTCCGAATGAATGCATGCTAAAATAGATGCTAAGTCCCAAAAGATTGGACGGTGAGTACATTGAGTTGGTGGAAAGATGTATGGTATCAAAGATGTGACAAAAGGATTGGGTAACAATATTCTATTATTCCGTCGCCGATGTAAAATGTTGATTACGCCAAGACCCTGGAAAGATGGCAATACGAATGAGAATGGTGGCTGAATTACTTGGTTTTTCTTATCATGCATTATATGTTGTCTTCTTAGATAAGTTGCATATACTTGCTTGATCATGGACAACTTATATACAAGGTAGTTCCCAGAACCGTAATCCACGGCCATGGACCCGGTTCATCCTGGGGGAACAAGGATGGTGTCGACGTACTGACATCGGGATTTTGGGACTTACAGTGGGGGCTTGCTACCGCCCACTAAAAGGATGCCGAAATCCCATGGTGCTGAAGTAGTAACACGGTGTTTCGAAAACCTCCCAGGGATTCACACCCCATTCGGTGTTAGCCGTTTGCCTGTAAGATGGTCCAAGATGGCGTATCGCCAGTGACCTTCATATAGATAGGTCTAGTGCTAATGATGTCTTATGCAGGCAGAGTAAGTTATTACTCAATTACAGGGAAGGATGTCGGCTGTTGGTAAGAATCACCTAAACGGTGACAATTATATTCAATTATGATATCATTTATAGCAATGTCTTGTACAGGCTGAGTAAGTATTATAAATGTACAGGGATGGCTACACGACCATGGGTAAGAATCACCAAAGGGTGATAACTGTATGCTTTAAATTATATTGGCTATGAGAATTGCATGCTCTACTTTTGTCGGCTATAAACATGAAATTGACCCTAAGGCAACGAGAAAGACCACTGTTAATAATGTTCCATAACATAATTACTTAGTATTGTCTTCTTAGGTGAGTTGGACAGGACCGCTCGCCAGTACATTGATGATGTACTGACCCACGTTGTGGGCAATATTACAGGTGCTTGCGTATGGGGGAAATCGTTTGATCAGTGCTTGGCATCGATGAATCAGATGGGTGCGTAGAAGCTCTTCTTGCAAGACGACGTCTTCTGCTATACGGGACATAATGTACGGAACAGTGTAATTCAGTTGTACCAGTGAGATTATAGCCAAATTGGCAAGTTCATTGTAAAAAAATCGGCATATTCAGTTGTAGCCTAAAAGGCAAGTGTATACATTCAGTTGGCTATTCAAGAGTCTTGTAATCAGTTGTAAACTCTGTATTTCGCTGCAAGTCTTATAATCTATTGTAATTATCAATAAAGAGATACATTTCTTCATATCTTATGTGACTTTAATTTATCTGCTTGGTTTTGCTGCGTTGTCGATGTTTTCTGAGAAATACCAGGAACTGTAATGGTTTTGCCTTGTACAAGTGCAATCCAGACTTGTACGGCATCACGCCCAGTGGCTAGTTTTCGATCCTTTGGGATCGGGGCACGACATAATAGTATCAGAGCACGGCTTTACATCCTTGGATTCTTATTCGATTTGTTTCAAATCAATGTTGCTACTAAGATGATTCAAACCTGCTTCCGCGATGATTCAAAGACTGCTTCCGTGATTATTCAAAGTTGTTTCCGCGGTGAATCAAAGTTGCTTTCGCAAATACTCAAAGTTGCTTCCGCGATGAAATCAAAGTTGTCTCTATGATGACTCATAGTGCTTCCGTGATTGTTCTGTGTTGCTTCCAAACTATTCTAAGTTGTTCTCTTGACTGAAAGTCTGTTGATCCTTCTAGCTGCTCACTGGGTGTTCAATACAATAAGTCTAAATATGTGGGCTGTGATATATGTGCTTTGTTAAATTTCTAAAAGGTACCAAAAATGAATAACAATGATGCGATGCAATAATAAGTTGGTATACATGCTGGATGTATTATGTGTGGGATTCATTGAAGTCGATTGTTATGCAACAATCGACTGTGGGTGACGGCATGGTATGTTGGAACAGAATGTGCATGGATTTCAGTGAATGGGAATCGACAGAATCTTGAGTCGGTATTTGTGGTCAGCATAACCACTACAGGATGGATAGTCCGTATTAGACGTTGTTTGGTACGAAAAGGAATATTAATTATGTCGAGTATGGCTTGAGCTCTGAGTGGTATATGGCTTTACCCTCTTATCGATGTGATGACCCTTGACGTGTTCATAATTTAGTGATTGCTTTACCTATAAGGTATTGGGTAGTATCGAATCGTAGCTGAGATTACTATTGATACATGACGGCTAGGTGTGTCCCTTGATAATTATGTTCGAATAAACCGTTGCGAGATTTTGATGTGTTCGGATGAACCATCGCTAGACTTTGACGGTTAGTATTATGTTGGATAATAAGAGAATTGAGAATATGAAATGAATGCCTTGGTTGGGAAGGAAACGAATTACAGGTTCAAGCGTTACTTGAATCAGTTGGGTAAAAGGATTGTAGGCTTAGTAACGATGGTGGGGTGTTGCTATCGAAAGATTTGGAAGAATAAGATGGACCGAATATAGAACGATGTTGGAATTGAGTAAATAAAATTGCATGTTGGATATTGATAGAATTGATGGTGATGTTAGGCGCTTATCGGGATGTTGCGAACGGTTTAGAAGATGTAGAGAGTTGCATCAACGACCGAAAAGTTAGAGAATGGATTTGAGGAAATAGATAGCCATGCACGTTGTGCAGTTGTGCTTGAGAAAATTTGATGTGTCCTAAATTAACAAGTTATGATCTTTGATTTTTGAGGCATAGAGAATGAGTACTTACCCCTTTATGCATGACAAAGTAGACAGTCCTTATGAGACTCTGATGGCTGGAATACAAATAAGTATCGAGGTGTAGCGATATGTAATAAACCCTGTCGGTAGGTGATGCTGTTGCATGAATAACGAGTTTGGGTGGAATATAGAATTGTTGGATTATGACTTAGCTAATGAGTTATGTTATATCGACTAGATGACCGAAATACGAATGCTAGATGATTGGTGCCATAGAAATTGGATCAGTGCATGAATAGTAAATCTTCTTATGGAATCACAAAGAGATGATACAAAATGAATATTGATGGTTAACGTGAATTGCTAAGAGATGGCCGTGTTGGGTGCTAGCAAAAATTCATAAATGTTGCTTTCGAAAGAAATATGATTATGTAGTTGCATTATTTTGTTGGTTAAAAGAGTACCGACCGTATCGATGATCTAAAAATGTGGGAAATGAATATGTCATGAAGAGACCAAAGGAAAGAGTTCGTAAGTGATAAACTATTAAGATAGCAATGTTGGATTATGACTCAGAATAGTTGACCTGATTGAATAGATAATTTGAGTACGATATGAGGATGCAAGTTGGATTGAGCAGACGCTATGTCTATGCAAGTGGAAATTTAAAGTTTGGATATTCGATTGAGAATTTTTATATGATAGCTTCGGGATTGACCCATAAGAATTGTAGGATAGAATTGTTGGATAGATTTTGTCGGTTGTAGGTAAGTCTAGAATGACTTCATTGGGTATGGCCCGAGTATGAGTACGGGTAGAAAGACTTGATCCTAGAATGTCGGTTGGTTGCCTAGAGTGTCGGTTGGTTGCCTAGAATGTCGGTTGGTTGCCTGAGTTTCAGATTGGTTTGCTATGTCATTTCAGTTGTCTGTGTTGGGAATAAGTTCATAAGATTGGGGTGGTATCCCATGTCCCTAAGTTGGTCAGATCATAGATTGTCCCTGAGATAAGATAAAGTTGTCCCTATGATAAGAATTGATTGCCTCTAAGATAAGAGATAAATATGTCCCTATTAGCTATCCATCTCAGATGAGTTAGCTGAATGTTTGGTTTAGCTTAGAATAGCTGGCCGTAGAGACTTGACTGAATACTAAGTTGACTGTTGGAAATCCGTAGGATGTCCCTATTGATGTTGCGTGGGTATAGTCGGAACGTGTGAGATATGTTGGAAAGTAAACTTCGGAATGGAATGAAGATTGGAAAATTCATTGTTATAATGTTGGATGGGATGACGGATCGTGTTAGTTTCAAAACTTGGTTACCTTTGTTGGAATGCCAGAAATTGTTAGAACTGGTTGGATTTGGTTGATTAATATTGAGCTGCGTAAATTGATGATAGTGCCTTGAGAAAGTTGGAATAAATTCATTGGTTAATAATCAGATTGGAATTGGAGGAAAATGTGTAACGACGGAATTGGATAGTGCATGTAGCCGAGATCGACGAGAGCGAATGAAATATGAATAGGAATGACCCTCGGGATTAATGTTGTTGGATATGAGAGTTACTTATACGAGAGGATAATATGTTGGCTTGATCAATACGAGAAAATGTTTGAGTACAGCGAGAAATGTTACTAGAGTAGAATGACGGTACAATTTGAAGGATGGTACGACTTGAAAGTTGAATCATGATCGAAAAATTTATGATTTGCAAACAAAGTGTATGGATGCGAATGATGACGAGTACAAGATTTGATCGATGAGAATCGAGGTATCAAAATGAAATGTGGCTATAAGCTTTATCAAACTTTGGTGACATGAATGACAATGAACTTGAAAGGAAACTCTGAATTCGTTGGATACTTGATATTACTATGTTGGAATTTCATTGGGAAATTTTTTGGATCAGTTGTGGAAATCTTTCGAGTTGGAATTGGTAACATTCATTGGGTTATAAGTTGCTTGAAAAGTTGAATAAGTTAATTGAGACTATACAAGATGCTCGAGAAGAATTACTAACATTTGGGAAAGAAGTTACACCATAGCTCGTTTGTTTTCTCTATCACTGAACTTGGCTGAAGTGCATGTATTTCTGGGATGCCTAAAATATGTGTATGATTCCAACTAAGTGGTACGCTAAACTCAAACGAAGCTACGAGGATGATTATTATGTGCTAAGGATTTGCACGAGTGTCGGAGGAAAGATCAAAGATGGTAAACTACTATTTTGAATCAATTGAAACGATGTGACGAGACGGTACATTACTTGAAATCAATCGAGAGATTGAAGAGAAATGTTAAATAGTGCAAGTTGATCGTTGAGAAGTCTCATAAAAGTCGGTTGAAGTTTTGGGGATGAGTTTTGTTTTAAGTTTTGAGGACGAAATTTTTTTGAGTGGTATATATTGTAGTACCCCGACCCGCAAGATGTCTTATGATGGATGGTTGATTCGATGAAGCCTTGTTGGACTTGGCAATATGCAAAGGATCGCTTGAAAGGCTATGCGATCGTGGCAGGAATCGTCTTATAAATGTGAGTAGTGTTGAACCCTTCGAAGATCCTTTGACTTCACGCTTAAAATAAGGATGAGTACGCTATGTTTCTTATTGAGTTACTCAATAACACGTATGGAATTCAAAAAAGATAATGAAAGATAAATAATCACCTGAACGTAAACTATTGTCACTAGATGAATTGTATGCTTGTACGATGTTGTAATAAAATACATGACATGTGAATCAAAGTCCTAAATACTTGGGCGGTGAGTATATCGAGCCTTAGCTTGATGAATAGATGGTAACACAGATGTTAAGATCCAAGAACTGGGCAGTGAGTATGCTTGAATTACGTCCGAATGAATGTATGCTAAAACAGAAGCTAATTCCCAAAAGATTGGGCGATGAGTACATTGAGTTGGTGGAAAGATGTATGGTATCAAAGATGTGACAAAGGAATTGGGTAACAATATTCTATTATCCTGTCGCCGATGTAGAATGTTGATTACGCCAAGACCCTAGAAAGATGGCAAGATGGTAATACGAATGAGAATGGTGGCTAAATTACTTGGTTTTCCTTATCATGCATTATATGTTTTCTTCTTAGATAAGTTGTATATACTTGCATGGTCATGGACAACTTATATACAAGGTAGTTTCCAGAACGGTAATCTGCAGCCACGGACCCGGTTCATCCTAGGGGGAACAAGGATGGTGTCGACATACTGACATCGAGATTTTGGGACTTGCAGTGGGGGCTTGCTACCGCCCACTGAAAGGATGCCGAAATCCCATGATGCTGAAGTAGTAGCACGGTATTTCGGAAACCTCCCATGGATTCGCACCCCATTCTGTGTTAGCCGTTTGCCTGTAAGATGGTCCAAGATGGCGTGTCGCCAGTGACCTTCATATAGATAGGTCCAGTTCTAATGATGTCTTATGCAGGCAGAGTAAGTTATTACTCAATTACAAGGAAGAATGTCGGCTGTTGGTAAGAATCACCTAAATGGTGACTATTATATTAAATTATGATATCGTTCCTAACAATGTCTTGTGCAGGCTGAGTAAGTATTATAAATGTACAGGGATGGCTACACGATCGTGGGTAAGAATCACCAAAGGATGCTAATTGTATGCTTTAAATTATGTTGGCTATGAGAATTGCATGCTCTATATTTGTCGGCTATAAACATAAAATTGACCCTAAGATAACGAGAAAGTCCACTGTTAATAATGTTCTATAACATGATTACTTAGTGTTGTCTTCTTAGGTGAGTTTGGCCAGCGCCGCTCGCCAGTACATTGATGATGTACTGACCCACATTGTAGGCAATATTACAGGTGCTTGTGTATGGGGGAAATCGTTTGATTAGTGCTTGGCATCGATGAATCGAATGGGTGCGCAGAAGCTCTTCTTGCAAGATGATGTCTTCTGCTATACGGGACATAATGTATGGAACAGTGTAATTCAGTTGTACCAGTGAGATTGTATCCAAATTGGCAAGTTTATTGTAAAAAAATTAGCATATTCAGTTGTAGCCTAAAGGGCAAGTGTATACATTCAGTTGGCTATTCAAGAGTCTTGTAATCAGTTGTAAACTCTGTATTCCGCTGCAAGTCTTATAATTCATTATAATTATCAATAAAGAGATACATTTTTTATATCTTGTGTGACTTTAATTTATCTGCTTGGTTTTGCTGTTGTCGAAGTTTTTTAAGAAATACCAAGAACTGTAATGGTTTTGCCTTGTACAAGTGCAATCCAGACTTGTACGACATCACACCAGTGGCTAGTTTTCGATCCTCCGGGATAGGGGCATGACATGTCCCTACTGAGCAAGCAAGGGTTACTAAAGAACTTGAAGAAACCAAGTATGGATTTTGTGAGCATTACATTTATGGCAAGCTGCACAGGGTGAACTTCAGTACAAGCAAGTAGAAGACAAGAGGTATTCTCGACTATCTGCATACAGATGTATGGAGAACTAGCATGATTCCTTCCATGAATAGAACAAGGTACTATGTTACTTTTATTGATGAATATACACGTTATGTTTGGTTGTATTTCATCAGAACCAAGGATCAAGTGTTCAAAAAGTTCAAGCAGTGGAAAGCGTTGGTGGAGAACAGAACGGGCAGAAAGGTCAAGACACTGATGTCTGATAATGGTACTGAATATACCTATGGACCTTTCAAAGATTTTTGTGCTCAAGAAGGTATCGTTCGACATTGGATTGTCAGGAACATACCACAGCAGAATGGTTTAGCAGAGAGGATGAACCGAACCTTGCTAGAAAAAGTAAGATGTATACTCTCTAATGTCGGTTTAGGCAAGAAATGGTGGGTGGATGCTATACACATGGCGTGGCACTTGGTTAATAGATCACCAACTCCGGCTATAGATTGTAAGACTCCATATGAGGTGATGACTGGCAAACCAGCAGATTACAACACTTTCCGCGTGTTTGGATGCAAAGCTTACTATCATGTCAATGAGGGTAAGTTGGATCCGAGAGCTAAAAAAAGCTATATTCTTGGGATATGCACAAGGAGTGGAGGGATACCGACTGTACTGTTTGGAGGATAAGAAGTTCTTAATTAGCAGGGATGTCACATTTGATGAGTCTTCAGTGTTGGCTTCAAGCAAGAATAGTGAGTCCGATCAGGATGGTGGTATATCTAGCAAATCTCAAACTGTTGAGATTGAGTCATTTGAGGATGCATCAGATGAGGTAGTGGTTTCTGAAGATATTCATCAAGGCCCACAAGAGCAACAACTAGAAGAAGAGCAGCACCAGCAGCAAGATTCCTTGGCCACCACTAGGCCAATAAGATCAGTTAAGCCAGTACACATGTATGGATTTGATGAACCGATAAAGTATTATGGACAATTAAATGTGGTAGCATATGTACTACTAGCGGAGGATGACGAGCCTATAAAAGATACTAGCAACGAGAACTGGATGGTGGCTATGTAGGAAGAGATTGAGTCTCTCCACAAGAACTATACATGGGATTTGGTTCTATTGTCCAAGGGCAAATGAGCTACAAGCTGCAAGAGAGTATACAAGAAGAAGGAAGCTTCTCCAGAGCTAGGTGGAAAAGTTTTGCTTGAGAAACCTTAGGGACGGGATTGACGAGTAGTTGATTTGGTGAAGCTATGTGGTGGAGAAGTGTGTCGGCTCGGTTTTGTGGCAAAACCTTGCCGAGGTGGAGATATGAAGGAAAGTGTCCAAAAATAGTTCCATGGCCTTTTTTGAACATATATATGGTAATCCTGTATAAGATGGGATTTGGCCATATATATATTGCTATCCTACATAGGATTGGATTTCCAATATATAATCCTACATTGGATGGGATTTCTATGGTATATAAAGGGGTCTAAATGTTCTCCACAAAATACACCTCCGAGAGTGCTCAATGTAAGTTATTGAATAAGTTTAACATAAGTATCTCATTGTGCTCAAGTTGTTGAATAAGTTCAACACAAGAGAGCTAAAGTTGTTGAATAAGTTCAACACAATAGTTTGAGAATTTTTTTAGAGAGTTCTTGAGTGCTAGGAGAGAAGTGTTAAAAGCTATTGTAATTCCTTTTCTTCTTCATAGTGGAACTAAATCACCATCGTTTGTGGAAGTAGGCATCTTGGTCGAACCACGTAAATCAAGAAACTTAGAGAAAATTTACAACCACAAAGACAATGATTTATGTGGTTCGGCCAAGATGCCTACTTCCACAAACGATGGTGATTTAGTTCCACTATGAAGAAGAAAAGGAATTACAATAGCTCTCAACACTTCTCTCCTTGCACTCAAGAACTCTCTAAAAAAATTTCTCAAACTATTATGTTGAACTTATTCTACAACTTTAGCTCTATTGTGTTGAACTTATTCAACAACTTGAGCACAATGAGATACTTGTGTTGAACTTATTCAACAACTTACATTGAGCACTCTTGGAGGTGTATTTTGTGGAGAACCTTTAGACCCCTTTATATACCATAGAAATCTTATCCTATGTAGGCTTAAAATCCAATCTTATGTAGGATTATATATTGGATACCAATCCTATGTAGGATAATAATATATATGGTCAAATCAATTCTTATATAGGATTACCATATATATGGTAAAAAAAGGTCATGGCCTATTTTTGGACACTTTCCTTCATATACGATCAAATAAATATTTAAAACAAATTAATCAAATCGTATTTGATAACAAGAAAAAAATTAATTACTAATTAATATTACCAAAACAATTTAAACAATATTTTATAAAAATCTAAAATAAAATAATTTGATAGTCCTTTTTGTCAATCAAAAATATTCTTTCCTTCGTAAAAAAATAAACAAATAATAAAAAACTATTTTTTTACAACACAATATTTAAAATTTAAAATAAAAGCAATAAATTTTGAAAATCCGAAAACAGGGGTTACACTATCGGATATCTACTGAGAGCATCGGCTACTACATTTACCTTTCCTGGATGGTATTGGAGAATGTTGTTAAAGTCCTTCATTGTTCTAGCCAGCTCTGTTGCCTCATGTCTAACTCTTTCTGAGTGAAGGTATACTTCAAGCTTTCATGATATGTGAAGATCTCCACTCTCTCACCATGTAGGTAGTGTATTCATAACTTCAAGGCAAATATCACCGCTGCTAACTCCAAATCATGGGTTAGAAAATTCTTCATATGAGACCTAAGTTGTTCGGATGCATAAGCTATCACATTCTTATACTGTTCGAGTGCATACCTCAATCCTTTTCCAAAAGTGTCACTGTATATGGCGAATCCACCACACCCTAATAGTAAGGTCAAAACATGAGATAAAGTCAATCTTCTCTTCAACTCTTCAAAGGTTGCATGGCACTCTTCAGTGTTGACAAGCTTTTCATTCTTGTCGGTTAGGTTGGTGTCATGTCCCAGTCCTAAAATATATAGTACTAGAAATGTAAGCATGTTAACTGGTACGATCTGTATTAAGTCCCTAAGCTAATGGACTTATCCTAGATTTACTACGTTGTAGAATTGTACTAACCTACGCTATCTCAACTAAGTCTCACTCCACATATAGGTAAATAAAACAAGAATGAACAATATGTAATATTGTTGGCCGCCCTATAATTCACTTGTTCCAACAAACTCGAGAATGCCATATGTTTGCAAAACTAGGATATAACAACAAGTAATAGAAAGATACTAGAGGAAAATGAAAGATAACATCTAACACAAATACCTGAATATACACGGATACCCATTATCACCTGTAGACACAATCACACCATCCATCTTTCTATTTTATATGCGCTCGGCAACAACCTGGATAGGTCAGCATGTCCTCAGAGAGACGTAACAAGATACAAAAGAAATATGCCATAATATGAACCGAATAAATGAATAAATAACATGGCTCACTAACCATCTATGTGAATACATGTTGAAGACGACTTTGGAACATATGAGTAGGCTAAAGGAATAAAGCGTAGCATCCTCCCAAAGGCTTATGTATATACTAGGATACTTTCGACCGTACTAACGCACAATTGGTAGCCCCTGCCGGATATATCCTCTAGCAATACACCCATAACCGGAAAACAATAAACTATACCTGGGAAACTCTGAGATTGATGAATGCAATGTCTGTCTCATACGCCTACTAATAGTATTCCCCCCCCATGAGTTGTACGAGTCGTATCCACGACTCAGACAACTCATATCTCAATGCAAAGTCATCCTATCTAGATACAATCTAACTATCAAATGAATCAATGCATCGATGGCCAGTCGAGTTCGCAAGCTCGTGCAATATGAATCCCTACTCACTGTGTCGTATAATGATACGTATCATGGTCATGGAAGTTATAACAATAACTTCACAACTAAAGGCATGTCCACTAACTCTAAGTCATGCACACACATAAACACACACACAAACACACACGCACACGCACACGCACATGCACGCACGCACACACGCACGCACACACACACACACACACACACACACACACACACACACCCCCACCCCACAGTGATGCTATCAGCGATAAAACCCAAGTCATACTTGGACACACACTACTAACAATCACTAACAAGCAAGTACAACAACATGAATTTAAATAAAACAAGTATGTCAAGGTATCTTGCGTGAATCTTCATGTTGAACGAACAATGGTCCTACCTCGGCAACCATGGTCGAACCGTCACGAACTCCTACAAATCACATGGTATCTACCGTCAACTATCATATTAAGATATGCTACATATTAACTATGTCATATTAATCTATGATCATAACTAGGCAACTAGTCTAGTTTAAGATTAAGGTTGGTACATACTATGTTGGCACTAATCTTCTCAACCATTACACTATAAATATATACCAAAAAATATCATTTAAGTTTTTGGAATAAATATGAAAAATAAGGTTAAACATAAACTAATCATGACCTCTACGATGATTGCCAATTTTAGTGTTAACTCAGAAGAGATGGAAACATAAAAATATAATATCGTTATATTCTCGAATTATTATTTTAAATATAAATTTACTTATTAAAATATGAGTGGCATGATTACACACATCGAGAGACTACACAATACTTAGGGGCAATGTTTACTCATGAACCACTCATCGAACATATCATTTTATCCTAACTCAAATCATGTCAATACTTATATAAAGTGAATTTTAACATAAATAAGATGATATTTCAGAGATTAAATCATAGGTAACATGGTCTTAACCAGTTCAAAATATTACGTCAAATTGGCCTACAATCTAGCACAATCCTCCTATTGATATTCAATTGATTACGAGATGGAAACAACGAAGATCCGTGCATAAAACTATACAAAACATAAAGATCAATCTTTACACATGGGGGGTTTAGAGAGGGATGTTGGAACCTTACCAAGGGTGTAGGGACTATCGTGGGTCTTCGCAACGTCGCATGGATAGGAGTGCACAAGAACATGTTAAGACTTGATACCTTGTCGTGCGACGCTCACCATGCCCAAACGAAGTCTATCCATGGGCTGATGCATTGAGAGAAGGTGGGAGACACGTAAGGTATGCGTTAGAGTTAGGGTGAAGGAGGTTTTGAGGCTGTATGATATCAAAAACAGTAAGGTTCAGGGTTGGCAGAAAACTGTAGAACAACCTGCTGAGTTCTGTCGACCTTGTAGAGGCTGTTTGGTGTGCAATGGCCGCCTATGGTGGCTCGAGAGGGTGGTAGGGTTATAGGGGAAGGAGTTGGGGATGCCGTGAAGGTGGTGGAATGGGTGCATGGCCACGGGAAGGTGGCGCACAGCCGCGAGTTAAGAGGGAAAAACGTAGGATCGGGTTTCTTATATATATATATATATATATATATATATATATATATATATATATATATATATATATTGAAGGAAGAGAGGGTTTGAGGGTTACGTAAAAGAGGGATTGGGTAGTTATTAGGATTTGTTTTGTGTTCAAATTGGAAGGAAAAAATTGAATAAGATTTAGTAGTTTCTAAATAACCCCCCCACCATCTTCATTCTTTATAATGCATATTTGCATTTTTCTCTATAGGTGATTGTAATTAATTAAAAATTATTAAGAATGGTCAATACTAAGCTTAGGCAACCTAGTTTAGCTCTACTATCTCTAGTTGGTTTGGTTTTGGGTCGGTACGGTGAAGGGAGAGAGGGTTTGAGGGTTACATAAAGGAGGGATTGGCTAGTTATTAGTTTTTGTTTTGTGTTCAAATTGGAAGAAAAAGATTGAATAAGATTTGGTAGTTTCTAAATACCCCCTTCATTCTTTGTAATTCATATTTGCATTTTTCTCTATAGGTGATTGTACTTAATTAATGAAAATTAATTAAGAATGGGCAATACTAAGCTTAGGCAACCTAAGTTAAGCACTACCATCTCTAGTTGGTTTGGTTTTGGGTCGGTGCGGCTAGTTGGGTCTAATTTAGTTTTGAAAGTCTAGTAAATGGGTCTTTTGTGCCTTTTGTGTATAAGTGGCATATAGGAACTCAATTGAGTGGGACACCAGTGGCATGTGTGTATAAATAGGTCAAAATCATATATTGGGTTGAAAGATTTATATAAAATTTAAGTCTCTAATTTAAATTTGAAAAGTCAACAGTTGCACGGTAGGTGCTAGAAATAGGATTTTTGACCGGAATGTTGTGTAATAAAAATATAGTACAAGGGAACGAGTTTGAGTGGGACATGATAGTCATGAATGACGATGGGCTCGTCTAGATCAAGCATCTAAAATTTGTTTGAGGAAATGGCATTTGTTATGCTCCTGATAATCAAAGCTACAGTAAAGGGTATTTAATAATAAAAAATAATGTTGAGGAAATATCTATTCATAAATAATTTAAATAAAATTTGAAATAAAGTCAAAAAATTCAGAGGCCTTACAACATATCCACCTTAAAAAATTTCGTCCTCGAAATTAAACACACCATAATATAATAGCAGTAATGATATTTAATTATAGCAAACATACATAATCCTATAAAGAGATGAGGTAAACACTCGTGAATCACAAAAAAGGGTATTGGTACAGTCTATACCAAAAGTACCACTAGAGTCATAACCACATGCCTATATCCTATTATCGAGGCAATGTGACACAACTACACCAAACAAGGAAGAGAGGGGCAATAACATGTAGAGGTAAAATACATCCTATAGCTATGATCAGGCTAAAGATCTTTGTGTCGCAACTTCGGTTCATAGGGAATCATATCATCATAATCTAACCCCAAACAAGGACAAGGGGTGGACCACACACCATGGTAGTCCATGTCCATCTGCTACTAACAAAATGAATCGTTGACCATCAATCAGGCTTATAACCGGCCAATCAATCCAGATTCCCTAGGATGACATTGATTCTAAAAAAGTAGATTAACTAATTTTAAAAGCCAAAATCTAACTTTTATATCCTTAAAATTCTATATCCTAACTTTTATATCCTTAAAATTCTTATATCTAACGTAGAACTAGGGCTGTTGCCGGATATATCCTCTATTAATATCCCATAACCGGGAATCAATGACCCATAACCGGGCAACATTAAGTCTATGTGATCGTGTATCCCATACACCTAATAATAGTCTTTCCCACCCATGTCTTGCACAAATTATGTCCATGATTCAAACAATCCATATCTCCAATGCAAGTCATTAACTAGACTCAATAATCAACATATAAACCGACACACAAACACAATAATCCTTACGTGACAAGGCATATAAGTCATTTAGAAACAACTTTCACATTATAGGAACATCTCCTAAACACATAAGTCAAACACATGCACACGAACATCGATAGAACCCAAGTCACACTTGAACGCACACTACTAACTACACAATAACAATACACAACCATATCATGAAATTAAATCAGTACAGAGATGGCAAGGTATCTTATCTGGACTTCAAAAATAGGGTAATCATCGGTCCGACTCCAATTGCAGTCAAACGATCACGATCCCCTAAAAATATAAATAAACTAAAATAAATGCTAACTCATAGGTCTCATACATACCATGTATACTCTTACTCTATATAGTCTCTACTTATGCATACCCTACCAACTAGTTTCTATCCAAATATAGTCATATAATATTATGCTACCTTGGGAAAATAATATTCCATAATTTGAAAATAATTACTTTAAGTTATAAAACAAATATATATAAGTATATTTCTGGAAAAAAAAATCTAAAATTAATACAATCATATACATATACTTACCATATATGAACTCATTTATATACACTAGTGTCCATATATGACCATGTATTTTATAGTATCATAGAAACACATAAAATAATATTTTATAATATAAAATATTCATTTTAAATTCTGAAATATTAATATAAATATTTTTGGCATATATTTATATATATATATATATATATATATATATATATATATATATATATATATATATATATATATATATATATATATATATCTGGCGCTCCTAGCGTAAGTAGCAGGAGGGGGGGGGGGGTGCTCTCGGCGGGGAAACCCGGGATCGAGCCCCCCTCCCGTACAAGCCGGCTGGCTGGCAGTAGCCACGGGCTTGTACGAGGATGACCGGACACCCAATATATATATATATATATATATATATATATATATATATATATATATATATATATATATGTATGGGTCATTCTACAATACATCCCCTGGAAAATGATGTATCGATACTTCCGAAATTTGGACCGTTGGATGTTGATCCAATGGTTCGGATTGAAATAGAGTAGAAACATCATTTAATGCTGATTTAGACTTTTGACCTCTTGGTAACTTGCTTTAGCAAGTCATTCTTCACTTTAATTTTTTCAATGAACACCCTAAATTAACTCATATTTACTCTCTCTTTCGTCCATCCAATTTAATATTTTGTACATCAACGTATAAATTTCGTATTTTTTTTGGTTACAGGCCGTGGTGGTGGTGGCCGTGGTGGTGGTGGTGGAAAGAGAAACGGAGATGAAGAAGGAAATAAGAATTTATCCGGATCACATCGAACGTCGTCGAGCCCTCCTAGAACAACGAGGAGTACCAGCTGCGCCGAGAAGAATCGGTCCGGTTCGCGTCGGATGTCGGCAACCTCCTCGAAAAAGAAGAAGTACCAGCGGTGCCGCTCTAATTTTACTGTCCATGCCATTGTCAGAAATCTTATTATTCATCTAATAATTTAATATTTTGTTAATAAAGCTATATGTCATGGTGGTGGTGGTGAACTGAGGAAACCTGCTTCTGAGGTCGGGCGGATCATCTGCTCACATATTTAAAAAAAAATCTGTATTGATCGGACGAAATATTTTCTACTTTTCTAATGATAATATTTTCGAAGAGCATTTTTTAGACGGTGAATGGCCATTCTCTTTGCTTTTAACACGGAGAATGGCCATTCTCTTTGCTTTTAACACGGCGAATGGACGGAGAATGGCCATTCTTTTTGCTTTTAACACGGCGAATGGACGGAGAATGGCCATTCTCTTTGCTTCTAACACGGAGAATGGCAATTTTCAAGGAGAATGGCCATTCTCCATTCCTTTAACATGGAGAATGGCCATTCTTCGTTCTTTGAAAACGGAGAATGGACACTCTCTGTGCTTGTAACAAAGTATGGTACATTTAGGACTGGAAATGTTCAAGTATCTCATATTTTTTTACCAAATATTTACAGTATTTTTAATATCATTTACCAAAGTATATTCATTTAATAGTAAATCATGTTCAAGAAAATTTGAATATCATTTTATCAGGCTTCCACTGTTTGGCTGCACAAAATTTCTTGCGATGTTTGAATATAATTAACCTACTATCCAAGAGAATTTTTCTTACATTACATTATGCATTACACTGGCATCGAATTCATACTGATGGCATCGATGTACTGATGGCAATAACAAAGGATGAACCAACATGATTATAGTTTTGCTTCAGCAATAACAAGGGATGAACAGGCATGATTACAATTTTGCTTCAGCAATAACAAGGGATGAACAGACAGGATTACATTATGCATTAAACTGACATCAAATTCATACTGATGGCATCGATGTAATAATTTTTTACAGAAAGCAAAACATATTAAAATCAAATATGGTTTTAGTGATCCCAGGAATGCATCTGTAATAAGGCCATCTGTAAACCCTAGGAATGCACCCAGGACTCATAAATTCTGTAAAGGGCATCTGCAAATCAAAGGAATACACCAAAATATCAATATCATCTGTGAAGGCCAACTGCAAATCAAATAAACGCTTCAACCAAAAAAACATAATCAAATTAAATATACTTCATTCCAAGTCCAATAAACTGCGTAATCCATGTTACAGTAATCTGTCCAATCCACGTTAGTAATTCAACATAGAACCTGCATAATTCATAATACAATAATCCAAATAAATATCAGACCTACTATAAATTCAAGACCATATTACATTTTCCAAACAAATTACGAACTATGCACTTAGTACAAGCAAAAAGTTTAGTCTTACAATATTTCAAAAACAAAATTTAGTTACACCGTCAAGACCAACAAATATTTAGAACAATATTATAATTCAAATATTACTTCCAAATTGAAATAAAAACTTCAAAACTGAAAAGATGAATCTTCATAGCCATCTCCATCTTCTTCTTTATCTTTTTTTTCTTCTTCTTCCTCAAAATATCCTTCACCTACACCTTGAGGGACAGAATAAGAAAAATTATAGTCAGTATGGACTCACTGTATATGTAGAAATGACATCTGGTAACATAAATAGAAGTATCAAAGTGATGGCTAGCATTAAAGTGTCAATGTGCACAGTGTGTATTTTTACATAAGAGTTTGGGCTAGCCCCATTTACCTTCTTCACGAGGGAAGGGAAATCTTATTCTTGGTCAGCAATTTCAACCTCTATCTGGTTAATCTTATCCAGAATCAATTTTTGGTTGTCGGATATAGTCTTCATCTCTTTGAAGACATTTTCAAAGTTTGCAGCAACAAAATTATATAGATCATCAACCTTGTCCTTAGTGTTTTTTATTCCATAAGTTGATGGTTTTCCAGATGTTGATGGTTTGCTTGCATCTGCTGCCCATTTTTCAAACATTCGACTGAAGGTTAGTTTTCTCATGGGGCCTTTGTTTTTAATATAAACATCCCCTGCTAAGCTTGGGACAGAATGTTTACTAGCCATCGGGCATACAAATCCTCCGAAAGGGAGAACTGTCATTGCAGTTGGTTTTCCCACGAGATGCATCATTCTACTGAACATGTAGGAACCTATATCCATCCTTTTTTTCTTCCCCATAAAATAAAGAAATTTTACTCTCTCGGGATGGATAGAAAACTCATGTCCAGTAGGGTTGAGTGTTTGAGATACGTAGGGATGCAACAATTTATACAAAGTTTTTAACTGATCTTTGTATACATTTTGAGGGGTCATGGCACCCACTAATACACCTGTAATCTCATGAATTATATCCTTCATGGAAACATTATCAATATCTTTCATATCAAACTTAGGAACTGGATCAAATCCATAAAATTCGTTGATGACAGCAACATTTACCCTAATCAGTTTCCCTCTCAGAAACACCAGTTGTTGATCCTCTTCTTTTTCTTTAATTTCAGCCGGAAGATTTGAGTAAAATTCTCTTACTATTATTTGGAAGATTTTCTCAAGATAGGATTTGTTCAGTTTCTCCAATTGATAGAATTTCAATATATCCAGGAAAGCTTCATCTTCGACATCATCCATCTTAATTGATCTTTCAGGCATAACAGCCTTTTTCTTGAAATATTTATTATAAATCTTCTTAGATTTAGAGTCTTTAAAATTTTTTATCTCCTCTCCATCCTGGGACTTATTTGATGATTGCTCTTCCTCTTTATTTTCCTCTTCTGATGAGGATTCAAAATCCTGAGAGTACGCTGATGACTCTGTATCCGTTGCCACCTTAGCCTTCGCTTGAGTACGCCTTCGATCTTCATAAGTTGAGTCTTCCGACGACTCTGTATCGAAGATAGATTTTTCGGTCTTTGTCGAGCAATAAATTTTTTAGCCTTTTTTGTAGGTGGCTTGGCTGCCGCCTCCGCTTTCATCGTCGCTGCTGCAGCCGCTGCTTCCGTCTCTGCCCTTTCGGCCTCTGCCCTAGCGACCATAATCTTGGTTTTTGCCGTCCTTGCAAGTTCTGCCCTTCGGGCCTGTATCGCATCCCTTTGTGGATTCTTTCCCTTCGGAGACGGTCGTTGTTTTTTCGGCGGTATTTTGATTAGAAGAGGGTTTGGGAGAGGGTTTAGGAGAACGAAGAGGGTTTGAGAGAAGAAGTAGGAAAATTCGGCCGTCTTTATATGACCTTGGGAAGCGAAAAAAATTACAATAGTTTTGAGTCTTAAATTAAATTTATTACTATTATTACTAGTATAAGACGGTCGAATTTATTACTATTAAATTTTAAAAACTACTTTCCAAAATTATATTTATTACTATTATTAATAGTATATATCCATGTGAAATGACTACATAAACCTTTGGGATTTTGAGACCCTAATTTTAAAAACTACTTTCCAAAATTAAATTTATTACTATTATTACTAGTATATATCCTCGTGCTCCGTATAAATTATTAAAAAAATTGGCACAAAAAATGGATGTATCGAAACATCCCAAATCTGGACCATTGTAATTTAACAGGGAGAATGTCATTCTTCGTTTCAAATTAAACGGAGAATAGCATTCTCAATCGTTTTAATACTGGGAATGGCATTCTCCGTGTAATTCAACACGGAGAATATCATTCTCCGTGTAATTCAATACGGAGAATATCATTCTCCGTTTCAAATGAAACGGAGAATATCATTCTCCGTTTAAATTAAACCGAAGAATGAACATTCTAATGTGTTTTTAACACTTGGAATGTTATTCTCCGTTTAAATTAAAACGGAGAATGAACATTCTATTTTGTTTTTGACAACATATTTAAGAATATGAAGTTTCTAATCTCAACATTTCCATTTTTCGAATATTTGATTAAATTTTTGAAAGTATTTTTTTTGCATTGAGCCGTTATATACTCGTATTTTTGCCATCCCGAATATTTTACGTTTGACGACTTTGTAAGAAGACTATGTACTTGAAAAGAGTAAAATTGAAATCCTCAAAGTTGTCCTCTAGTTTACTTTGTAATCATATTTAAGATGGATTTGACGGCAAGATTGACGCTGGCAGCATAATCAATTCTATGACGTAACAAGTCATTGATGGATATATCGTCGCTGATATATGGATTTGACGTAATAAGATTTGTTAATTGAAAAATATATAAAATAGTTAGTCGCTTGTAGCCGAAACCAAATTGAGTTAACAAAATATTATGTTGCATTAAATTCCAGCTTCGTCGCCGGAACAATCTCCGGCGAAGGATACAAGAGGAGGAAAAAAATATAAAAAACTAAAAAAACAGAAAAATAAGGGGTCTACCCCTCACTAGCCTTACGGAGGATCTCCGTAAAGTCCTGCAGGGTGCGCACACCCGCCCTATGGAGCAGGCGGCGCAACCCTTCCCTCTTCTTCAGAGAAGTCCGTTCCTCCGGAGTGATCGACAACTGGTCAAAGTTGGGCGCGGGATGAAGAGGTCGAGCGATGACCTCCATTGACCACCCGCAGGAGGTCAGGAAGTCTGCAGCCTCTGCCAGCCAGTCATGGGCCGGAGGCGGCACAGAGGGTGCTCCATGCGGAGAGGCTCGGCGACGACTGGAAGAAGACTCTGAACATGGTTCCCAACCAGATGATCTTTTTGGAGCCATGTTAAATGTGCAACCTACTCAAATGAATGGGGACCCCTATGTATATATATACACGTTCCTAACCGACTCTTCTTATTCCTTATTAGAAGTTGGGGATATTCAATTTCTTATTCCTTATTGGAAGTTGGGGATATTCAATGACCTCCAGTAACTCTTCTTATTCCAAGCTTAGTTGGTTGTGCTGTTTGGCTTTTACATGGAAGGCCTAGGTTCGAGTCTGGTGTGTGGGTTCTGTATAATTTTTCTATTGTTAATATTTCTTGGGTGCTATTATATGCTTTTAACTTAGTATGAAACAATTTGGGACGGGTAATGGCCATTCTCCGTTCCTCTAACACGGAGAATGATAAATTTAGGACGGAGAATGGTACATTTAGGGCAGAGAATGGTACATTTAGGACGGAGAATGGTACATTTGAGACTGTTCTGTAGGGTTGTGAATTTTAAATAGTTTGGCTGTTTAGTTTTGTTTTGAATCTATATAAATTGGTTTTGTAGGCTGGTAAAGATGAATGGTTTGGCTGTTTGGTCGTATAAATAGATTTTAAAGGGTTGTGAAAAAGAAACCAATATTTTCGTATCGATCACCATTAATTATGGTGAATGGCACTGATACCACTAATATGAGTGGAATTTGCACCGCCAGAATTCATCTTGAAGAAGGTAAAATCTGTGTTGGGAAATGTCGAAATCTCTTGGATATAATTACACTGAGATGTTGTATTAATGGTAAAATATGTGTTGGGAAATATCGAAATCTCAGAAGTGAGTCGTCTTAGGCGTCATTATATCACAGTCCATTTTATTTATAAAAAAATTAATCATGTAAAAAATTATTGACAAAAGTAAAATTTTGTCAAAATGGATAATCGAACTCAGAAAAAATATCTTGCACCTTAACGAAATGAGTTAGAAGCGTATTTAACTATAATTGGATAAAATTCATATTATAAGTTGGTGGTGAAACTTTTGAATTCCTAAAATACCCTTGAGTATCTATAAACATGATGTTATTATGTCAGGAATGTCAACTTGCATGTCATTTATGTTTAAGAGTCAAAGGAATAAAGTTTGCGTACAAGTTTCATTTTTTCATATAATATTATGTTCCAATGGTAATAAATTTTAATTTTCTTTACCATTTTCTAAAGGTTATTAGTCTCAATAGAAAATAAAAATTAAAAAAAAATTGTACTTCGAATCTCTTGACATATAAATAGTCACCTGAAAAAGACGAAAAGATGACAACTGACTTTATAATATTCTAATTAAAATACGTACAAAGTACATATATGTAGACTAGTGAAAAATATAAAGAAATGCATGCATGCATGCATGCTAATGTTTTCACCATTCACCCCAGGAATGATTGATGATATCTAAATCACTATACATCTCGTATATAGGTTCCCCTGGGATTACATCATCAAAGGGTCGTTTAAACGTCTGTATTAAATAACAAATTTTCCAGAGGTCGTCGTCGAAGTGCACGTTGAAGCACCCACGTATATCGAGCACGCGAAGACCCTTGCAGTTGCATATGATAGTTCGTAGCGTGTCTATATTGAACATGCCGAATGCCATCTGTAGGTGCTCGAGACGCGGCATCGAATCAACCACAGCCTTTCCCTCCGTCTCGTTATGTGTGTCCAGCACGAATCTGTTCCTGAGCATGAAATCTGGAGGGGGCATGTTCCTCCTCAGCTTGACCAGACGGTGGCAATACTTTCCGACGGAAAATATTCCAGTCGACGTGATATACTGTCAGTAGCTAATGTCGAGTTCTTCCAGCACCGGAAGAAACTCCAAGTGTCTCACGAAAGTTTCATCACTCACGTCGCACTTCGGAATGTGCAGCACCCTTAGAAATTTTCCACTGTATTATAAAAATGGGAAAACATCAATAGAAATTAACAAAAGTATACGTAAAATTTTATAATAGAAAAAATAATGTATTAGAATAAGACCAAATAAAATTTTGCACTGGCCTTAAACATGCAAAATAGAAGACTGCTTCGTCGAGCTTGTACGCGAAGAAGGACCCTAGATATCCCCCCCTGCGAGCCACGAGCTTCTTTACGGTCAAACTCATATCAGCGGTTTGCTAGGTCCTCCGGCACCACTGTACCAAGTCGACGTTAGACCAATAGTCTAAGGGACCGTTGAGCGCCTTCCACCACGAACGACAAACTGGGGCCACGTTGCACATTACCTCGTCCGTCGGCATCCCCGACCGTACCAGTATCATCGAGAGAATCTCGGTAGGGATGACGGCCTATCCACTGCAGTTGATCTTGCTCTTGCTCCTCTCCATTGCGACTGTTCTTCTTTTTCTTCTTTCTTTTGTTTCTCTCCAGTCGGATGGGTTCTTTTCTTTGGAAAATGCTATTTAATCCCTCGTTTCGGGGGTGTAACCCGCTCGTGGAGGGGTGTGACCGAACAAGGCACGAATCTATTAGAAAATAACGGTAATGCCACTGTATTAATATTAGCAATTAGTCGTTTGGGCTCCCAATATATTTGGGTGATGCCATCTTCCATTATGTGGCATCTGACATGGCAGATGACATAACAGCTGACATGACAAATTTTAAACCCAAAAATTAATTACCCAATTTTTTTGAATGTTAATGTTAATGTCAATATTAATATTAATATTAATATTAATGTTAATGTTAATGCTAATGCTAATGCTAATGTTAATATTAATATTAATGTTAATATTAATATTAATGTTAATATTAATTAATATTAATTTAATATTAAATTATTTATTTACTATTAATGTTAATTTTAATATTAATTTTATTGTTAAATTTTGCCATGTCAGCTGTCATGTTAGCAACCATGTCATATGCCACATAATGGAAGATGGTATCACCCAAATTTTTTGGGAGCAAAATAGCATTTTTGTAATATTAGTTTCAATTATATTGTAAATTTTAAATTAACAGAAAAGCTAATGTAGATTTAATATTAATGTTACTGTTAAATTTTCTTGATCATACCTCGATACCTACGAATGTCGACCGAGATACCGTCTTCATCATTATCAATTTTTGTCATTGTTGCCATAGGAGTCCCCATTGACTTGGATGAGTCAACTGTTGGGAACCCTTTGTCACGCCCCGATCCGAAAAATCGCTCGCCCTCGCTAGATTTCACCCGAATCATCATCCTTGCTGGGGCGTGATGTCGCACGAGCCTGGAGTTGCGCTCGTGCAAGGCAAGATAACAGATTCACAATAGTATTTATAGCTCAAATTGATAACATAAGCAGCGGAAGGAAAACATAGTATACGACAAGAATCCCTTTTATTGATAATGAACTGAAGGTTACAATGGCTCTGAATAGCCCAACTTAACATGCCAATTGGCTACAACGTTCATGATCTCTCTAGCTCACAAAGGATTACATTGTTCCATACATTATGCCTCTTTATAGCCAACAAGCAGTCTTCGGCTGAACATCTCCATGTCGCAAGTCCGAACGCCAATGCGGTAGCTCCTCTTGAACGCTAAGGACTCCATGCCTCGGCACGTCCAAGCCGAGCCGCGCCTCGAGCCGAACATATCCTGAACTTGTCCACTACCGTGTCCCTACGGCAGATATAGTTAGACATAATCTTAACATAAACATAGTGATCGTGCTCATCTCTGTCCCATTTCGCCTAGCCTACAAGGTTAGAACTTTACATAAGAAATTATATCATTTCACTCAACCAACCAACCGTAAACTTAAACATATGGATAATGGTGGCAAGCCCTGCGCCTGTACCCAGCGCTAATTTTAGCCCACCGGCCCTATCTATATGAAGGTCACGGTGTTTTGCACCGTAATGCATCTTTGGCATCCTTATGTGTAAGCCTACGATCGCTTCGATACGGGTTGCTAGCCCAATATCCGAAGGATCCTAAACTTACTAATATTATAGCTTATCACAACACTGGACGGTCGCAACCCGTCCTAATAATGTGCACCATAAATACCATACATAATTCCCTCCTTTGAACTACTCGGTTGATTTGGCCTACCGCGCCCATGCCACACTCCGTTGCAAGGCGACGATTTGGTTTTGCGGACACTTTACTGAATAAGGCAAAATATCGACCTCTAATCGTCCAGCGTAAAAGCATAGCCTGCACACCAGATCAACTAAAATAAGCACTTGCTCAAACGGGACTTATCCTTTGCATCGATTCGATTCATAGATTCCAATCGACTCAAAGCTTACCTTTGGCCAACGTAACTCTTGCATCTTTATCCCCAAACAGACTGGGAATGCCATCATCTGCCAGCCTTCCTACCGAAACCAAGTTATAGCGCAAACTCGATACATGGCGCAGTATTTCCATCGCCCAAGTTATACTTTATATGACGAGCTTTGAAATTGTTGTAGTGCCCCGTCCCTACATCGACCCCCATTTTCGTCCACGGGGTACGCGAGAAAGGAACAATGTCACTACCGATTCGGTTGGGACCGATAGGTCGGAATCAGCCGGGTCGATCGAACGGGAACGGTTGAATTAAGATCCATTCCACGTTATGGAATGGCTTCTCTGGAACCAAGTCCCATATTCAGCGGGTTACAGGTGATCGCGTAGGCGACGTCAGCGCATCCAACCATTCGCTCGCTTGAAGCAAGTCTAAGGCGAGTGGCTGACCTCCTTCGCCTCGTCCCTCTACTTCAAAATCAATATGTGAAGTAAATGAATGCTTTCCATAATAGTGTAGAATCAAAGGAAACTCCGAACTTCTGCGACGGTGCTAGGTACTGGCCATTGAATCTATGGCCACTATCTTCTGGGCTCCACTTCCACTCCACCTCTGGTGATGATGTGACCTAAGTACGAGATATGATCCAGCCAAAACTCGCACTTACTGAACTTCACGTACAACTGGTGTTCCCTGAGTATCTAAAGAACTACACGAAGATGCTGCTACTCTGCCTCACTCTTGCTATAGACTAAGATGTCGTCTATGAACACTATCACGAACTGATCCAAATAGGGCATGAAGATACGATTCATGAGGTCCATGAATACGACTGGCACATTGATCGCTCCAAATGGCATAACAAGGAACTCCCAATGTCCATACATCGATCTGAATGGTGTCTTCGGGATGTCTTGCTCTCTGACTCTGATCTGATGGTACCCTCATGACCGCAAGTCAATATTCGAGAATACAGCCGCTCCCTTGAGCTGATCAAATAAGTAATCAATGTACGATAATCAATATATAATCTTGACGTACCATCCTTCTTCTTCACAAGAAGCATCGGTGCTCCCCAAGGCGATCCACTAGCACGAATGAATCCCTTGGTTCTGAGTTCTTCAATCAACTTGTACAAGATTTCCAACTTTGAAGGTGCCATCCTGTAGACTCTCTCCAATACTAGTGCCGTCCCTGGAATCAAGTCGATGGTGAAAACTCTGCCTCACCGAAAAATAAAAACTCTGCCTCACCAGGAATACCAAAAATAATCCTGCCAATATGGTAGTCTATTCTTGTGTATTGATCCTTCAACCAATCCATTCCTAGGCCAAGGGACCGATTCGGCCCGCCGCAATAGTGTCGCCGTCTAACCCAGCTATAGTCTGTGATGGCTTGACATTGCCAGTGGCCTTCACACCCTTTCACTGCTTAACAAATGTACGTGACACGGGACGGTGCTTGCTATACTTCGATAGCCCAACAAAATTCTTTTCTAATGTGTTCGTGCAACGACTTGACAAGCAAGGGCTACGTCAAGCCTTGCATCGAGGGAACGTGTTGTGCACGCGTTCGACTTGAACAATTAAGTTCTTTGGGTGCATAGACGTAAGCAAGAAGTAGTGAAATACGACTTAAACTACGAGACAAGCAAATGTTAATATTAATTGTAGGTTTCTAATGCCAAGGTATTAGAAACCTAGCTAGCTGATGTCACGTTGCTCAGGCTCGGTTAGTGTTCGTCTAAACTCGTACGTGCGAACTAGTTATTAGTAATGAAAACCAAAAATTGAATTTTAAGTTTAAAATCTAGTCGAGCTTGATCCTTTCTCTTTATTCCATTTCCCATACTCTCTCTCTCTCTCTCTCTCTCTCTCGGGTTCTCTCTCACAGGTTGTGTTCACTAATACCATATCATTAGAAATATTTACACAACAGATCCCGTAGTAAATGCTGCTGCATGCGTTATCCTACACAATTTAATAATAAACACTGATACCATATCATTAGAAGAGTAAAAGTTGTCTTGGAAGTTGTAAAAAATTACTTTGTATTGTCTTCTCAATACTTTTTTGCATTGGAGATGACTTTTTAAACTTATTGTCATTTGTGAATATAATCTTGCCGCCTATGCAAGATATTGTCTTGTGCCTCATGCCACATAGGATACATAACACATAACAAGACAATAGGGTTGCGTAGCATTAAATGCTGCTGCATGCGTTATCCTACAGAAGAGGGCCACGTGGAGAATGCTGTTGCATGCTTCCTCACGCGTTATTAGCCACACAATTTAATTATACATGTACCCAGAAGACGAGAAAGTTGTATTGTTGGAAGTTGTTTCCTTAAAATTATGCTTGCTCCTAGAATCACTCAAGATTTTCATGAGCCATCAAAAGAGGGCTACGTGGCGGAGGTAAGGAAGACGAAAAGGTTGTGTTGTTGCCTTGCTGGAAGTTGTTTCTTTCTGAATAATGCTTTTTGTACCTCCAAATTGTACTTTCAAACTGTCCATCCTTATGTGGCAGCTGACGTGATATGTTGATCTGGCAGCTGATGTGGCAAATTTTTTTAAAATAAAACTAAAAATAAAAATTAACATTAAAATTAATGTTAACATTAACATTAAAATTAATATTAATATTAACATTAACATTAACATTAAAATTAATATTATCGTTAATATTAACAATAATATTAATATTAATATTAATATTAATATTAACATTAACATTAATATTAATATTAACATAAATTAATATTAACATTAAATTAACATTGATATTAACGTTAAATTATTATGGAGAAAATTGTGTAGTTAACTTTTTGGATTAAAATTTGCCATGTCATCAGTCATGTCAGATGACACACACTATTATTTAACATGCCACATCAGATGAGAGGGCTATATATTAGAGGGACAATTTGGAGGTACGAATAACATTACTCTTTCTTCTTGTATTATTTATTGTCCTTCGTTTCTTCTGCTGGTTTCTAACACACTCTATTTTCTTCAATGTCGACGTCACATGGAGAAACTGATCGTCGTGTGGAAGATTTAGTCGATGAAGAAAGCTTCCTTTCAAGAGGAGTGTCAGATGATTTGGATGATGAGCAAAGTTTTGAAGCTGTTAACTTAGGAGACAGTAAAGAACAAGATGAAGAAAACATCGGAAGAATGCATCATAACGATGACGACGACATCAACGCAAATAACGAAATGTTATTTCGCATCACCCTTTCTAATGGATTTAAGAAATGTATTATATTTTTACATTTATTTCTCATATTTATTTTGTTTTATTCTGTTCTTAGGGACGACAGTGAATCTCCATTGGATTTCGACGCAGCGACGATGAAAAAATATTACAGTCTGCCAATATTAACAAAGATCCAAAACAACTCTTAGACGAAGATATTGTTGGCCTACAGTTCAACTCTATTGAAGAAGCAGAGACATTCTACAGGATATATTCAAAAGCATATGGTTTCAATATTAGAAAGAACGAGGTAAAGAAAAACAAGTCTGGGATGGTGATGGTCCGTAGTTGGTGTTGTTCGAATGTGGGATTCAGACACAAGAAATACAAGGAAGCTCATAACAGGGTTCGTGAGCCAAGAAGTGAAAGCAGAAGTGGTTGTAAAGTAATTTTCTGTATTGGGTACATCGATTCTACAAAGATGTGGGTCGTTAAAAAAATTTCATGTACTTCACAAACATAGCCTGGCGAATGATTATGAATCAATTTTTTTGAGATCCCATCGTAAGATATCACCCGCAGAGTTGGAAGAAGTTAAGATTATGAAGCAATCAGGGATGGGGACTGGAGAGATATAGAATTTAATTGTCCACAAAAAAGGTGGCTGGGATAAGGTTGGATGGACGAAAAAGGATTTATACAACGCTCTAGCTCAAGATAGTAGAGCACTAGACGATGTTGATGCTACGACAATACTTATATTTCTTCAATCTAAGGAGGGCATTGACCCAGATTTCTTCTACACGTACAAGGTAGACGAAGATTCCAGATTGACCCATCTCTTTTGGGCTGATGGTGCATGTCGATTCGATTACGAATTATTTGGAGATTCATAGCATTTGACTCTACATATAAAACAAATAGAAGTCAAATACCGTCGGTGGTTCTAGTGGGTACAAACAATCATGCAATGACTTGTGTGTTTGGGTTTGCAATGATCCATAATGAGACTGCAGAGACATATTCTTGGGTTCTAGAAAAATTCTAAGAGTGTATGAATGGCAAATTACCGGTGACAGTTCTCACGGATGGTTGCAGATCCATGAATAAAGCAATTGAGGATTTAATGCCCAACGTAGTTCATCGAACGTGCTCATAGCATATCCTAAACAATGCTGCCAAACATGTACACCGAGAGGGTTTTCACAATAAATTGAGTCTTCTGATTAAAAGGTACATCGCACACTTGCTACTTTACTTTGAAGTATGTTGTTGTTACAATATTACAACTTTAGTTACTGTCCATGTTTTCTAAACAGGTACTATTCAGTCAAAGAATTTGAAAACCGTTGGCAGCAGATGCTAACAGATTATAATGTAGAGAACAATGAGTGGACCACTGCATTGTACAGAACGAGGCAGCGATGGGCGGACACATTCCTACGTGGAAATTTTTTTGGCGGTTCTACTGCAACAAATAGATGTGAATCTATGAACGCATTTCTGAAAAGATTTTTGAAAGAGAAGCTGCCACTATGGAAGGCCCTTCAAAATTGTGACTTCGGTTTGGCAGCCTTACGTTACGGCCAGATGAGTAAGCATGTCACTGATAAACTCTCAATACCAGTTGTGAATCAAACTAGCATGGCCGTAATAGAAGATAAATTTGCCGTAATTTACACTAAAACGGTGTTTATAGAGGTAAGGAAGAAAATCACACGTTCTGATGCATATACTGTTCTCCATCATCACATCATAAGAGAGACAGAAGTTTGCACTATCTAAAAGTATATGTCGCCAAACAGTGTCAACCGGAAGGTTACATTTGATCCGGCCGACAACATCATAAAATGTGAATGCTTGTGGATGGAGACCAAGGGGATTCCTTGTAGGCATATTTTTTCAGCAATGAAGAGATTGCAAATTGGAGATATTCCAAAGAACTTGATAAAATCTCGTTGGCTCAAGGATTGCAAAGAGAGTTATCTCTCCGGACCTGGCGCATAAAGAAGATTCATCCACCCAGACAGTATTGAGAGCAGAAGGTATGGTGGTATTAATGAACAAGTTAATCTGTTTACATACTATTGTAAAAAATCAAGCAAAATTCAAGAGAGGGGAACGGAATTGATGTCGTCTGTTCTGATGGAGTTGAAAGAAATGGTGACCGATATTGGTAAAGAAGAACAAATGGTAGCTGATGCAGTTCATGGAGTGCATGAAGCTTTAAAAGAGCTAAATCCGGTAGCAACAAAAGAAAGGCCTTCTCAAGGGAAATCAAGCCACCCTACAGTAAGTCAGACTATCCCGAAGCCTAGAACTTGTAGAGTTTGTAAAAAATTGGGTCACGATTTTCGTAATTGTAAAGTACGAAAGCGAAATAGCGACAAAGAGCAAATGGAATCAAATGAAACATCGTTGACTTAAGACAGTGTCTTTCCTATGTGGCAAGATGTTATTCACACAAGACAATTAGATAAAAAATATGTTCTTCAATGCAAAAGTTTGAGAAGACAATTAGATAAAAATGCATTTATTCAACTTCCACGACAACTTTTTCACTTCATCTTTTTTATATGTATAAAAGTCATTTTGAAGGGGCAGATGCTCACATTCTCAATCGTTTTAATACTCAATCGTTTTAATACTGGGAACAACATTCTCCGTGTAATTCAAAACGGAGAATAGCATTCTCCGTTTCAAATGACACAGAAAATATCATTCTTCGTTTAAATTAAAACGGAGAATAAACATTATAATGTGTTTTTAACACTGGGAATATTATTCTCCGTTTCAAGTTAGACGGAGAATTCTCTGTTCCAAATTAAACGGCGAATAGAATCCTCAATCGTTTTAACACCGGGAATGCTATTCTCCGTGTAATTGGAAACAGAGAATTCTATTCTCTGTTTAATAAAATACGGAGAATAGCATTTTCTTTCGTTTTATCTCTTGTAATGCCATACTCCGTTTAATTGGCACAAAAACGTGGTGGAAACATGTATAATTAACAAAATTTGACAACATATTTAAGAATGTGAAGTTTCTAATCTCAATATTTCCATTTTTCGAATATTTGATTAAATTTTTGAACGTATTTTTTTTGCAATGAGCCGTTCTATACTCGAAAAATTGAGAAGGGACGGATTCATTGGTATTAATTTTTGAATATTTGATTAATATTTGAGTAAAATTAAAACCCTCAAAGTTGGCAGAATTCGAAGGGGCAGATTCATTGATATTAATGGCATATAAATGGCAGTAGTTGGGAGAGTTTGTTCTCGTCTTACTTGGCTTTACTTGAGAAAGGGCAGATGCATTGGTATTGATGCAAATTAATTGAATTGAATTCAAAGTGGCTGCCACTTGGCGCATGAGTCCGAGTTGTTCCTTGCCTATAAATGGCAGTAGTGTAGGGAGAGTTTGTTCTCGTCTCACTTAGCTTTTCTTGTGGAGATGGACTCTACCGATCCCCCGCCTTAGCAAGACTCTTTTCTCTTGGTTGTCGATCTCCTCGTTCGAAGAAGCTTTGGTGGTGAAGTCCTTCAGAAGACTGAGATGTGCCTAGTGGACTGTCCGTGATCGTGCACTTCATCGACTGTGTGCCATGATGTTGGTTTCTGAAAGAGCCCCAGGGTTTGGGTTGATTGCCAACCCACACTCTGTCGAAGCATCCGCACGTTGATTCGCTCGGACTATGCACGGTGTTTCTTTGCCGAAAGGAGTTCCTTTGTTCAACGTGTTCCATTGCTCCGACGATGCACGACGAAGTGAATTTCTTTGCAGGTCCTTTGCCTTAAGAAATTTCTTTACAAGGTCCTTTGCTCTCAAGGAATTCCTTGGCACTCAAGGAGTTTCTTTGATTCCTTGATTGCATTCCAGTTTTTGTAATGCTGGAAGAGCCACAGGAAATCCTTTGCCTCAGTGAGTTCATTTGCTCGGACGATGCACGATGAAGTGATTTACCTCAAGGAGTCATCCAATGGTTCCTATGCTCTGACGATGCACGATGAAGTGATTTGGCTCAAGGAATTACTTTGCCTCAAAACGTTCCATTCCTCTGACGATGTACGATGAACTGAATTAACTTCATCGTGCATCGTCAGATCAATATAACTCCTTGAGGCAAAGGAATTCCTTGAGGCAAATCACTTCATCGTGTTTCGTCAGAGCATAGGAACCTTTGGATGACTCCTTGAGGCAAATCACTTTATCGTACATCGTCAGAGCAAGAGCAAGATGAATTCCTTGAGGCACAGGAACAAAAGCAAAGGAATTCCTTGAGAGCAAAGGACCTTGCAAAGGAAATCCTTGAGGTAGATCACCTTGCAAAGAAATTCATTTCATCCTGGAGATGGACTCTATCGATGCCCAGCCTTGGCAAGACGCTTTCCTCTTGGTTGTCCATCTCCTTGTTCGAAGAAGCTTTGGTGGTGAAGTCCTTCAGAAGACTGAGATGTGCCTAGTGGACTGTCTGTTTTTGTGCACTTCATCGACTGTGTGCCATGATGTTGGTTTCTGGAAGAGCACCTGGGTTTGGATTTATTGCCAACCCACGCTCTGTTGAAGCGCCCGTACGTTGATTCGCTCGGACTGTGCACGGTGTTCCATTACCGCAAGGTGTTCCTTTGTTCAATGTGTTCCATTGGTCCGACGATACACGACGAAGTGATTTGCCTCAAGGAATTCCTTTTCCTCAGGGCGTTCCATTGCTTGGAAGAATGCAAGATGAAGTGAATTCCTTTGCAGGTCCTTTGCCTCAAGGAATTCCTTTGCAAGGTCCTTTTGCTCTCAAGGAATTCCTTGGCACTCAAGGAGTTTCTTTGATTCCTTGATTGAATTCCAGTTTTTGTAATACTGGAAGAGCCACAGGAACTCCTTTGCCTCAGTGAGTTCCTTTGCTCGGACGATGCACGATAAAGTGATTTGCCTCAAGGAGTCATCCAACGGTTTCTATGCTCTGACGATGCCCGATAAAGTGATTTGCCTCAAGGAATTCCTTTGCCTCAAGGATTACCTTTGCTCTGACGATGCACGATGAAGTGATTTGCTCTGACGATGTCCGTACGTTGGTCAAATTCAACTTTTTTCTTGTTAGTAGGATTTTGTGTAGTAGTTTGGACTTTCATATGTAAATAAAAGTCAAACTTAGCTTGGTTTTCACAATGTAAATATAACTTAAAAATGATTTTATTATAAAAGACAGAGCAGAGCAGACATTATAAAACACAGAAGTTCCTTGCCCAATTACATAATTACGTTATTATTTTACAATGTCATTGCTAGGTTGGTTGTGTTACATATTCTCTTGAAAGCAAATTCTTAGCCCATACCAACTTCATCATTTCTTAGCCCATACTAACCTCGTCATATTCTCATCAAGCTCATCTTCATTCTCCTTTTCAAAATAAACGAAGAATAACATTCTCCGTTTCAAAAGACACGGAGAACGTCATTCTCCGTTTAAATAAAAACGGAGAATGAACATTTAATGTGTTTTACCACTGGGAATGTTATTCTCCATTTCAAGACAGACGGAGAATGTTATTATCCGTTCCAAAATAAACGATGAATATAATCCTCAAACGTTTTAATTTAAACGGGAAAGTTATTCTCTGTTTCAAGTAAACGGAGAATGCCATTCTCCGTTCCAAATAAAACAGAGAATATAATCCGAAGGGGCAGATTTATTGGTATTAATGGCATATAAATGGAAGAATTATTTGGTATTAATGGCATATAAATGGCAGATTCATTGGTATTAATGACATATTAATGGCATATAAATGCCATTCTCCGTTCCAATTGGGTGCATCAGTACACGGAGAATGGTGTTCACTTGGCAGAATTCGAAGGGGCAGATTCATTTGTATTAATGGCATATAAATGGCAGTAGTTGGAAGAGTTCATTCTAGTCTTACTTAGCTTTACTTGAGAAGGGGCAGATGCATTGGTATTAATGCAAATTAATTGAATAGAATTCGAAGTGACTGCCACTTGGCGCATGAGTTCGAGTTGTTCCTTGCCTATAAATGGCAGTAGTTGGGAGAGTTTGTTCTCATCTTACTTAGCTTTACTTGAGAAGGGGCAGATGCATTGGTATTGATGCAAATTAATTAAATTAAATTCGAAGTGACTGCCACTTGGCGCATGAGTCCGAGTTGTTCCTTGCCTATAAATGGCAGTAGTGTAGGGAGAGTTTGTTCTCGTCTCACTTAGCTTTTCTTGTGGAGATGGACTCTACCGATCCCCCGCCGTGGCAGGATGCTTTCCTTTTGGTCGTCGATCTCCTCGTTCGAAGAAGCTTTGGTGGTGAAGTCCTTCAGAAGACTGAGATGTGCCTAGTGGACTGTCCGTGTTCGTGCACTTCATCGACTGTGTGCCATGATGTTGGTTTCTGGAAGAGCCCCAGGGTTTGGGTTGATTGCCAACCCACACTCTGTCGAAGCGCCCGCACATTGATTCGCTCGGACTATGTACGGTGTTCCTTTACCTCAAGGAGTTCCTTCGTCTCAAGCTCCTCCTTGGTACGTTGACGATGTAAGTGATTTGCTCTAACGATGCACGGTGTTCCGTGTTCGTGTACTTCATCAGAAGTCTGAGATGTGCCGAGTTTTCGTGTTCGTGCACTTCATCGACTGTGTGCCATGATGTTGGTTACTGGGACCAAGATCGCCGCAGCCCAGTTTTTGTTATGTTCCGACGATGCACGATGAAGTGATTTGCCTCAAGGAGTCATCCAACGGTTCTTATGCTCTGACGATGCACGATGAAGTGATTTTCCTCAAGGTGTTCCATTTCTCCGACGATGCATGATGAACTGAATTCACTTTATCATGCATTGTCGGAGCAATGGAACACCTTGAGGCAAAGGAATTCCTTGAGGCAAATCACTTTACCGAATCACCGTCAGAGCATACGAACCGTTGGATGACTCCTTGAGGCAAATCACTTCATCGTGCATCGTCAGAACAAGAGCAAGATGAATTCCTTGAGGCACAAGATGTAAATAAAAGTCAAACTTTTCCTGGTTTTGACAATGTAAATGTAATTCAAAAATGATTTTATTATAAAAGACAGAGCAGACCAGACGTTATAAAAGACAGAAGTTCCTTGCCCAAAAATGATTTTATTAGAAAAGACAGAGCAAACCAAACGGAATAGATTTCTGTCAACTGTCCTCCGTCGATATAAAACAGAGAATAGCCATTCTCCGTTTAATTTGAAACGGAGAATGATCATTCTTCGAGTTAATTAAAACGGAGAATGGCCATTCTTATGGTTGCTAATGACATTCTCTGTGTAATTTAACACGGAGAATGTCATTCTCCGTTTCAAATTAAACGGAGAATAGCATTACTCAATTGTTTTAATACTGGGAATGGTATTCTCCGTCTAATTCCACACGGAGAATAACATTCGCCATTTCAAATGACACGGAGAATGGAATTCTCCGTCTTATTCAACTTTTTCTTGGTTGTAGGATTTTATGTAGTAGTGCAGACTTTCATATGTAAATAAAAGTCAAACTTTTCGTGGTTTTGACAATGTAAGTGTAATTCAAAAATGATTTTATTATAAAAGCAGAGCTTATAAAAGACAGAAGTTCCTTACCCAATTACATAATTACATTATTGTTTTATAATGTCATTGCTTGGTTCGTGTTACATATTTGCTTGAAAGCAACTTCTTAGCCCATACCAACCTCATCATTGTAATCTCGTGGTGAGTTTCATCGTCATTTCCTCCCGGTATTTCGAAGGGAGTAGTCATCAACATATTCATATAATACGCCATGTATAAGAGGCAGTTGGGTGCCCGTTGTTGTGGGCAATTTGGAGAATAATTCAGCACTTTGCTCTCATACTCCATCTTCGCCGGGCATCTCTCCCTCATCATATCAACTTTTCTCCTGACGATAGGCTCTAAGGTCTTCTTTATTAATTCTGCATCCACCTTGCACTTTTCGTACGTGGTTTGCCTCAAGGAGTTGTAGTGTGTCCAGTCGTAGGAGATAAAGTTGAATGTGAGTAGAGTATAGTGTTTGATGGGTAAATTAAAGAGTGGGATGAATAGCAACTCTATGTCGTCCTCTAAACCCATGACGAAGTCTACTACATCTGTTTGAAAGTCTTTAAGGGCGCCGAATTTTGCGTCTGGTTCAGTGGCACGTTCAACGATGTTCTGTTTCCCAAAAACAAAACACAATATCATGAGTAATTTTTTCTGTCATTTTTCATCGGTGTACACATGAATATAGATTTTTCTGTTTGGATTCTTACCAATGTGTGGGGCATCAAGAATGCAGACCACTTATGTTTCAATGTTTTGGGCGTCGGCTTTTGTTTCTGGATCGATGGCACGTCCTTTGAACTAGACGGGGCACACCTTCTTTTAATGTCTTGAATTTCTTTCAGCTTCCTTATTATTAGGTTCAGTATGCCAGCCTCCATTTCTTCATAGTTGAGTATGTCTTGCAGGTCTATTGTCGACAGCTGGACTGTAACTTCATTTTTACCCTCTTTCGGCAAAAATAAGTATACAATATCACTGCACATAAATTTAGTTTAGATTAAATTAATAAAGATAGATTCTTATTACATAATTGTGAAAAAAGTCTAGAAAAAACAAAAGAAAAAAGGGTCCAGAATACATACTCTGGACACTTCTTTTTGGGAATTACGATGTCGATGTATTGCTTCTTCAGCTCTTCATCCGCATCTTTCCAAAGTAAGAGTTCATCGCATTCCCTTAGTATGACACGGTTCTTCTTTAATTCAGCCATTTTGGCGTCTCTTCTGGATTTCGGAGCGGCATTAATCTTCCGTTTTTTATTAGCCTCTCCAACTGTATTCTTTTCCAAGGGAGTAACATCTTCAACGGCTAATGGCGCTGATGGTTTTCTGAACCTCTTTCCCCCCGATCCTCCTCTTCTTTTGGCTTCTTTTGGAGCAGCAAGTTCAGCAGCTGCTTGAATCTCCTGACGCTGCAATGCTATAACCATGGCTTCGAGATCAACGATTTTTCCATCCTTTTCAGTGGCTTCAATATTGAATGATTCAAATTTATTTTGAAGCTTCCTTTTCTCATCAACGAGCCTTTTATTTGTTTCTCTGAGTTGCTCGGTTGTTCGTACTGAAATAAAACAAACAACAATGAAATGTATGACGTGAATCTAACACGGAGAATGATATTCTCCGTGTAATATAATACGGAGAATAGCATTCTCCGTTTGGAATTACACGGAGAATAACCTTCCCAGTATTGAAATGATAGAGAATAGCAATTATCCGTTTCAAATAATACGAAGAATGCCATTCTTCGTGTTATAATACACGGAGAATAGCCATTCTCCTGGAAGATTACTGTCACGACCCGCACCCTAGCGTTAGGGCACGAGAACGTAACAACGCCCAGCCTACGCCGCAGTGTCGGCGGTAGAACGCTGTCCTAGGTCTCAATGCATCTAACAGTATAACACTAAATAGTTTATACTCCCCGAATGGGGGTGACATAGCAGATACAGACTCAATCACATCTAAGGTAGAGCATGATAAAGATAGATAAAACATGAAATCCAAAAGAGATACAGGAGATAGAAGCCTAAGTGTCTAAGATACATAAACTCAGAAATACATCTCAAAACTCAATACAGATACAGTAATCCACAAAGTAAATACAACTCCAGACAAAATGAAATAACTACCTAAATAACCCCTACTGTGTCTCCTCTAGGCTAGCAGGCACCTCCAGGCTATCTGTAAAATTTATCAACAGGTCCAGTCAGGACTGGAACGAGCACATTACATCTCAACAGTTCATCGCAGGTTAGAAAATATATTCATGCAGTAAAGTAAGATACAAGTACTGAAAGAATGCAGTATGTAAACAGAGAGAGAACTGTAATAGAAATATCTACTATACATAGGGAACTAGCAGTGACTAGTGAATCAGAGTACAATATGAACATGTAAATGGCATAGGAGATTCTGATGCTACACTATGGAAAAGATTCTGATACTACACTACTGGTGTATTATTCACATGTCCAATTCTACTCCCCCGTACCCCCAATCAATACACAAGGATCCAGCCAGGTTATGTTATATGATGCTATGTAACAGACCCCGAAGGTGGTAGACCCCGAAGGTGATAAGCCCCCGAAGGTGATAGACCCCGAAGGTGATAGACCCCGAAGGTGATACATAGTAGTCCCATAAATGGGATAAGGATTCTAGGAAGACTCTACGATCATAAGAGTATATGTCGTAAGTGATCAAAGAACCAATGAAGCATATGATACTTCATGTAAGTGAAACGCACAGAACATGTAGTACCCGATGCTCCCTAAGGATAACATCTCGAGAAGGGATCCATATAGTACCAATCCGTGTGACCAACGTGACAGTACAAGTAAAGTAATCTACTGCAGGAAATAATTCTAAGCAGGATATGAAATGATCAGAGAATGTACTCGCCTCGATAACCTGAACAGCTGATAAGTATAGAGGGGTCCCACTGAAGCCACAGAGTCCTATTTAAAGCAACACAGGTTACAAGGGGTTCAAGTTGAAATAAATAAAACTATACTAGCCATCTATATTATTCTAGGTTCTTCTAAGTCAAATTAACTCTAGGTCAACTCCGGTCAATAATCTAGTCAAACTAGGTCAAGCGTTGACTTATAGTTGACTTTGGGTCAACTGGTCAACTCTGGTCAAACAGGGTAAATCTAATCTAATATAAAGTGTACTTCGTTATTTGTACGTCGAAACTTACGACACGCAAATCGAGATAAGAAGATTATCGGTAAGGTTGATAATCTTATTATAGTGATCCACGTGTCCAACATGTCAATTTCAGCGATGTGAGATCACTGGAATTGGCTGATCTCAGTTTCGTTGTACTAATCCCGAAATACGAACATTATATGAATTAATTATTAATTAATTATAAAAAGGTTAAACTTAGAAAAATTATCAAAAAATATTGTCGGACGATGAAATGAACATCGCCAACGTGTCCAGAAAGGTCAAATTAGCTAGGATAGCCTACCCAACGGTCCAATTTGGACACAAGGGCAAAAAGGTAATTTCGGATCAAAACGGTGTCCGTGTCGGAGCCGTTTTGCACCGAAAAACGTGCAAGAAAACAAGTCTATAAAATATAACAAATTATATGTCCACGCAACCAGAATGTCGATACGAACCCAACGGTATCTCCAGAATTGGATTCCGTTGACCCGATCTCATTTTGGCCCGTTGACCAGAACTTGGAATTTCGGTTTGCACGGAAATGCGTGCCGGAGCCAAAGTCCTCAAAACTCAGCAAATTATATGTCAACGAGTCCAGAATGACGATACGAACTCAACGGTATCTCCGGAATTGGATTCCGATGAGCCGATCTCAAAATGACCCGTTGACCCAGAATGTGGGACCCGCTTTGCACCGAAATACGTGCCCGGGCCCACGTTCTCCAAATCTAACAAATTTTATATGAAAACATGCCAAAACGACGCCACAAGTCTAATGGTGGTGTCAGAAATGAAATCTGGAGTCCCGTGTTCAAAAATGGAATTTTACAAGTTGGAAATTACGAATTCGGACGACCAACTTTGGCGTCGAATTCAACCAATCAAACAAGCTCAAACTGAAATAAAATCTAAAGGGGGCAGGAAGAGGGTTATACCAGCTTCGTACCGGAACTAGTAGCACGCCAAACGGAGCTGCGGTGGAGGAGATACAAGCTGACGAAGTTGGCCCCGCGAAACTGTCCAAATTTAACACAATTTAAACGGTCAACTTGGTGGCCGGTTTTGATGTACCAAACGATAAAATTAACGGACGAAAATTGACAGGGATGAAGGTGGATATACCGAGATTGCGACGGAGTGAAGAAATCGCCGATCCAACGGTCGGATCTCCGGAAAATTGCGCGCGAAGTTGCTACGACGGGGCGCCAAAACGGACTTCATTTCGCGCGCGTCACGACGGGATTTCGTGCGAAATGCACGAATCGTCTATACGTCGCGCTCGAGGAGGAGAGGGCAGACCCAGGGGGTCGATGGTGATCGCCAAGGGGAGGGGGCCACCACGGCGGGGTCGGCCACGCCGGTGGGCGGCCGGAGGCGGCGCGACAGCGCCGCTCGCGCGCGCACAGGCGCGGTGGCTGCTTCCACTGTTGTGCGACGCTGCTGCAGCTGCTGCTCGCGCGGCACGGTGGCTGCCATGGCGATGCAAGGGGCACGGCCACTGGTGGTGGCGGCGGCTCGCGCGAAGCGGTGGTGACAGCGGTTGGAGTGGTGGTCGGGGTAGATGAAGGTTGTCATGGTGGTGGTGCGGTTGGTTTGAATGGAGGAGAAGGAGGAGCTGTAGGCGCTGCTCGGCCAGGGTGGCCGGAGCCACGGCGATGGCTGTGGTCGAGTTTGCCATGGTCGGGCCATGGTGAAGTGGTCGGGGTGGTTCTCGGCCAAGGTCGGTGGCGTGGTGGTGATAGGCTGTGGAGTGGTGGTGGCTCGCGAAGGAGGAGAGAAGAGGCCGTGGAGGAGATGGTGGCCATGGCCGACGGCCATGGGTGAGGTCGGCTGGCCAGTGAGGAGAGGAGTGATCGGGATGGAGTGGTGAAGGTGATGTTGGTTTGCATGGTTTTGGTTGTTCAGTACAAATGAGAGAGGGAGAGAGAGAGAAAAGTATTAAATGAGGGGGAGGGAGAGAAAAGATAAGATGGAGTGAGAAAAGTGTTCCAACATCAAAGTTAGGGCCGGCACCCTATGAGGAGGAGGCTGTGAGAATGAATGGATGGAGGAGATTCAGATGGGGGGAAATCCAAGGGCTACAAATTAAATAGGAATATTGGATTATTCTTATAGGATTTAATTCCAGAAAAATTCTGATAAATAGAGAAAATATGTAGGAGAACGCTTAATATTTTTGGACAAGAAAATATGAGGATGTCATGATGGAGAATAACATGGAGCTGGACTGGACTCGGTGGAGCCGGATTGAGTCAAAATTGGACATTGTGCAAAAATTGAATTAAAATTAGGAATCGATGATCATGGGCAAATAAGTAGCACATGGGGATTCCAATAAATGGGACACAAGTGGCGGACAGATAGTAGGCTCAAAGTGGGCCATGTCCATAGTTGGGGCGGACAGGTTTTGGTCGACAGGGGACCCATAAATCAAGTTGGAAAATGAAGGTGACGCCGTGGCGCGAAATAAAATCGGGTCACGTGTCGGGAAAGTTGTGCGAATCAAATGGAGCCCAAAATGACATGAATGAGTGGGAACGAAGGTCATGGGTGACGAGCGTCTCGAGTAGATCATCAATGAGGAGTTGGTTTCAAGGAAAAGACTGGTCTGGCACTTCCAATTTAAATGTCATGGCAACGCGCTGAAAATGATCAAGGAAAAAAGTGGGAAAATCAATTACTGATCGAACGGTCTAATTCGACCCGAAGTTCAGCGAAGAAAAAGGGGCACAAGGGAACAAGTTTGGGTGGGACACTATATACCGTCATGAAGGTAATCGTGTCCACTCCAAAACTCGTGAAGAAGATTTCCAGAGTTGAACATCCCTGATACTCCAAATATCAATGGCATGGGAAAGTACACTAACAGATATATAAATAGAATGAAATATTTAATGAAACCAAACAATCAGAAAATAAATAAAATGAAAAAAATCAACCCGAATTTCAGGGTGCTAACATCCTACCCACCTTATAAAAATTTCGTCCTCGAAATTAAAATGTCCCTACTCCCTCTAGGTCAAACCCCCATAATCAAAGTCCCAGATTAAAACAAATCATACCATCAATTAAAAGACAATATCCAGGGTCATGGTAACGGTGATAGTGAAGTCTCATCTAGGTTTACTAGTCATGCTAACCAACGGTCATAGGGTATCAAACACACAAGCAATCCAGGGTGCTAAAATAGAAGGATATAGAAACAACAACCATCAAAACTATAAAGTTGTTTACCACCCCGTATGAAAACTGGTACTCATCAAAATAAAGAAAGACAACCACCAATCATCTAAAAGGGGACAAAAAATCAAATTGAAAATTAAGGAATTGAAAATCACTTGCATTGAAATCTAATCACATTATATAATATAGAGAGCATTAGAGAGGGAAAACTAGCATCATGTAATATTAGGTGGTTTGTGTGTGTATGGGTGTATGTGAACAGGTTCATACGGTTAGATAGTAGGCGTGTGTGTACGTGAATATACATGAAAGTGTAAACAAGAATTTGGGTTTCAAACAATAGCTATCCAGTTACATTACTCATGGCATATGGTTTAACAATCTACAATATACAACCTATTTAATCATAACATGCATGGCTAACCATATACATCTATAAAGAGGTAGAGATTTAGTTATGTATCTATACAAATTATAACATAGATGTATAAACGCTATATATATCTATATAGATACATGATCATAACATAGAGAGGAAAAATTAGGTTACATGACAGGGTATACTAAGTTAGGGTGTGTGTGTGTGTCCTTGTACAGGGTTATAGCTTAGTATTAAAAGTTAACCAGGTTTTAGTTCAACATTTACATATAAAATCTGAAAACAAGCTAACATTTAAACCATGGAAAATATGAACATAATGCAATTCCAAAATTTAGGAGTTTAAAACATCACAACTATCTCAATGCTCCCAATACATCCTACCATGATAGAAATGAAACCCTAATCATATTACCAATACATTTATCTACGCATACAGTTCAATATTACATATTAGATCTGAATTTAACTAAACATGGAAATCAATGTAAAAATGTTAACATGTAACTAGTTTTCAGAATTTTGGAAAGATTTGAACATTAAAATCCAACTCAAAGTTTATCACAAACTAACAAGTAAGAATATGAAACCTAAATTTATATCCCTACAAACAACAATGTACACAGCTCTAAATATTACATTTAAGAAATAAAACAGTAATTTAAACTAAATATTTGGAATTCAGTATTAAGAGTTAATATGTACACAGTCTTAAATTGACAAGTTTAAACACAATTTTCAACCAAATTCTTTTGAATTGAAACCCTACGTATAACATACATGTGCAGTGACGTAAATCTAAATAATAACATGAAATTTATATTTAAAAAAATTACGAACTTAAACATGGAAAAGCAGAGAACCAGAAACATTGGTTATGAAAATTTGGACATCAACAACATATCAATATGTATCTAGATATGTAGAAAAATCAAGTGTAGCATGCATACGTGTTAGGCAAATGTCTGCTATACATATTCATATACATATTCTCATGTCCCAATAAAATTAATTCTACGTTAAGACTAACATTTAGATTCCTACCAAGATTGCAAGCAGGTGATTGACGAAATCAAGACAATTTTATTATTATCTAATACAAGAAAAATGATAAGAAGGAATAATGATAAAATCTGTTTAAAGAAGAAACCGTTCTGAAATCCAGAGTTAAATTATCAAATCCAAGATAAAGTCTAACAAATTTATCGATTCATTGTATTAAGAAGAACTCATAGCAAGAAGTTACACAAAGGTTTATGAAAACAACTAAACATACTCTTAAGTTAAATGACAAGAAACTAGGCAAAACAACAAACAATAATTCCTTTTTTTGAATGACTGAGAAACAGTAAGAAAACATGTTCAAAATATTTTAAGCACAATCTGATAATCATATGCGTCTATCCAAAATCATGGTACTCTAAATCCTCGTCATACTAGTAAGCAAGGCTACGATAATCACAGAGTCCTTGACTTATGCACATATCTCTAAAATCATGGTATTTAACATTTTCGCGGTGCCGCATGCTTGGCTGCGAAAACCTTAAATTTCCACACCCGAGAAATATATCCAGAGTCAGACTATATGTCCTCACCATGCTGGCTAATGTGACTATAGAAGACTAGATTCCATAACATAGATGACCTAGCCCATATAATTTCATCTTGCCAAAAATTAAATTAATCAACAATGAATACTCAAAAATCAAATCAAAATTTATTAACGAACATCAAAATTCAAAATGAACTAAATCCATCAAAATATAAACTCAAATGCAACAGCTATCGTCAAAATTCAAAATTCGAAAATCTTCCATCAAAATAAATACAAACGCAAATTCAACAATAATCCATAAAAATCAAATTTAACAACAAAAGTAAAATAAATTAAATCAAGGGGAAAAATAGAGTTTTCAAATCGAAGTTAAATAAGATTCTTCAGGGTCGTCCCAGGAATCTCTCAAGGGTTCCTATCTGTGATTGAGTACCTTCAAAATATATCCTAATCCTACTGCAGGCTGTAGTGGTACTCTAGTTCGAATACCACTACACTTTAGTCTCGACCTGCATGGGCCACCACTAAAAACGTGTCACGACCCGCACCCTAGCGTTAGGGCACGAGAACGTAACAACGCCCAGCCTACGCCGCAGTGTCGGCGGTAGAACGCTGTCCTAGGTCTCAATGCATCTAACAGTATAACACTAAATAGTTTATACTCCCCGAATGGGGGTGACATAGCAGATACAGACTCAATCACATCTAAGGTAGAGCATGATAAAGATAGATAAAACATGAAATCCAAAAGAGATACAGGAGATAGAAGCCTAAGTGTCTAAGATACATAAACTCAGAAATACATCTCAAAACTCAATACAGATACAGTAATCCACAAAGTAAATACAACTCCAGACAAAATGAAATAACTACCTAAATAACCCCTACTGTGTCTCCTCTAGGCTAGCAGGCACCTCCAGGCTATCTGTAAAATTTATCAACAGGTCCAGTCAGGACTGGAACGAGCACATTACATCTCAACAGTTCATCGCAGGTTAGAAAATATATTCATGCAGTAAAGTAAGATACAAGTATTGAAAGAATACAGTATGTAAACAGAGAGAGAACTGTAATAGAAATATCTACTATACATAGGGAACTAGCAGTGACTAGTGAATCAGAGTACAATATGAACATGTAAATGGCATAGGAGATTCTGATGCTGCACTATGGAAAAGATTCTGATACTACACTACTGGTGTATTATTCACATGTCCAATTCTACTCCCCCGTACCCCCAATCAATACACAAGGATCCAGCCAGGTTATGTTATATGATGCTATGTAACAGACCCCGAAGGTGGTAGACCCCGAAGGTGATAAGCCCCCGAAGGTGATAGACCCCGAAGGTGATAGACCCCGAAGGTGATACATAGTAGTCCCATAAATGGGATAAGGATTCTAGGAAGACTCTACGATCATAAGAGTATATGTCGTAAGTGATCAAAGAACCAATGAAGCATATGATACTTCATGTAAGTGAAACGCACAGAACATGTAGTACCCGATGCTCCCTAAGGATAACATCTCGAGAAGGGATCCATATAGTACCAATCCGTGTGACCAACGTGACAGTACAAGTAAAGTAATCTACTGCAGGAAATAATTCTAAGCAGGATATGAAATGATCAGAGAATGTACTCGCCTCGATAACCTGAACAGCTGATAAGTATAGAGGGGTCCCACTGAAGCCACAGAGTCCTATTTAAAGCAACACAGGTTACAAGGGGTTCAAGTTGAAATAAATAAAACTATACTAGCCATCTATATTATTCTAGGTTCTTCTAAGTCAAATTAACTCTAGGTCAACTCCGGTCAATAATCTAGTCAAACTAGGTCAAGCGTTGACTTATAGTTGACTTTGGGTCAACTGGTCAACTCTGGTCAAACAGGGTAAATCTAATCTAATATAAAGTGTACTTCGTTATTTGTACGTCGAAACTTACGACACGCAAATCGAGATAAGAAGATTATCGGTAAGGTTGATAATCTTATTATAGTGATCCACGTGTCCAACATGTCAATTTCAGCGATGTGAGATCACTGGAATTGGCTGATCTCAGTTTCGTTGTACTAATCCCGAAATACGAACATTATATGAATTAATTATTAATTAATTATAAAAAGGTTAAACTTAGAAAAATTATCAACAAATATTGTCGGACGATGAAATGAACATCGCCAACGTGTCCAGAAAGGTCAAATTAGCTAGGATAGCCTACCCAACGGTCCAATTTGGACACAAGGGCAAAAAGGTAATTTTGGATCAAAACGGTGTCCGTGTCGGAGCCGTTTTGCACCGAAAAACGTGCAAGAAAACAAGTCTATAAAATATAACAAATTATATGTCCACGCATCCAGAATGTCAATACGAACCCAACGGTATCTCCAGAATTGGATTCCGTTGACCCGATCTCATTTTGGCCCGTTGACCAGAACTTGGAATTCCGGTTTGCACGGAAATGCGTGCCGGAGCCAAAGTCCTCAAAACTCAGCAAATTATATGTCAACGAGTCCAGAATGACGATACGAACTCAACGGTATCTCCGGAATTGGATTCCGATGAGCCGATCTCAAAATGACCCGTTGACCCAAAATGTGGGACCCGCTTTGCACCGAAATACGTGCCCGGGCCCACGTTCTCCAAATCTAACAAATTTTATATGAAAACATGCCAAAACGATGCCACAAGTCTAATGGTGGTGTCAGAAATGAAATCTGGAGTCCCGTGTTCAAAAATAGAATTTTACAAGTTGGAAATTACGAATTCGGACGACCAACTTTGGCGTCGAATTCAACCAATCAAACAAGCTCAAACTGAAATAAAATCTAAAGGGGGCAGGAAGAGGGTTATACCAGCTTCGTACCGAAACTGGTAGCACGCCAAACGGAGCTGCGGTGGAGGAGATACAAGCTGACGAAGTTGGCCCCGCGAAACTGTCCAAATTTAACACAATTTAAACGGTCAACTTGGTGGCCGGTTTTGATGTACCAAACGATAAAATTAACGGATGAAAATTGACAGGGATGAAGGTGGATATACCGAGATTGCGACGGAGTGAAGAAATCGCCGATCCAACGGTCGGATCTCCGGGAAAACGTGCACGAAGTTGCTGCGACGGGGTGCCAAAACGGACTTCATTTCGCGCGCGTCACGACGGGATTTCGTGCGAAATGCACGAATCGTCTATACGTCGCGCTCGAGGAGGAGAGGACAGACCCAGGGGGTCGATGGTGATCGCCAAGGGGAGGGGGCCACCACGGCGGGGTCGGCCACGCCGGTGGGCGGTCGGAGGCGGCGCGACAGCGCCGCTCGCGCGCGCACAGGCGCGGTGGCTGCTTCCACTGTTGTGCGACGCTGCTGCAGCCGCTGCTCGTGCGGCACGGTGGCTGCCATGGCGACGCAAGGGGCGCGGCCACTGGTGGTGGCGGCGGCTCGCGCGAAGCGGTGGTGACAGCGGTTGGAGTGGTGGTCGGGGTAGATGAAGGTTGTCATGGTGGTGGTGCGGTTGGTTTGAATGGAGGAGAAGGAGGAGCTGTAGGCGCTGCTCGGCCAGGGTGGCCGGAGCCACGGCGATGGCTGTGGTCGAGTTTGCCATGGTCGGGCCATGGTGAAGTGGTCGGGGTGGTTCTCGGCCAAGGTCGGTGGCGTGGTGGTGATAGGCTGTGGAGTGGTGGTGGCTCGCGAAGGAGGAGAGAAGAGGCCGTGGAGGAGATGGTGGCCATGGCCGACGGCCATGGGTGAGGTCGGCTGGCCAGTGAGGAGAGGAGTGATCGGGATGGAGTGGTGAAGGTGATGTTGGTTTGCATGGTTTTGGTTGTTCAGTACAAATGAGAGAGGGAGAGAGAGAGAAAAGTATTAAATGAGGGGGAGGGAGAGAAAAGATAAGATGGAGTGAGAAAAGTGTTCCAACATCAAAGTTAGGGCCGGCACCCTATGAGGAGGAGGCTGTGAGAATGAATGGATGGAGGAGATTCAGATGGGGGGAAATCCAAGGGCTACAAATTAAATAGGAATATTGGATTATTCTTATAGGATTTAATTCCAGAAAAATTCTGATAAATAGAGAAAATATGTAGGAGAACACTTAATATTTTTGGACAAGAAAATATGAGGATGTCATGATGGAGAATAACATGGAGCTGGACTGGACTCGGTGGAGCCGGATTGAGTCAAAATTGGACATTGTGCAAAAATCGAATTAAAATTAGGAATCGATGATCATGGGCAAATAAGTAGCACATGGGGATTCCAATAAATGGGACACAAGTGGCGGACAGATAGTAGGCTCAAAGTGGGCCATGTCCATAGTTGGGGCGGACAGGTTTTGGTCGACAGGGGACCCACAAATCAAGTTGGAAAATGAAGGTGACGCCGTGGCGCGAAATAAAATCGGGTCACGTGTCGGGAAAGTTGTGCGAATCAAATGGAGCCCAAAATGACATGAATGAGTGGGAACGAAGGTCATGGGTGACGAGCGTCTCGAGTAGATCATCAATGAGGAGTTGGTTTCAAGGAAAAGACTGGTCTGGCGCTTCCAATTTAAATGTCATGGCAACGCGCTGAAAATGATCAAGGAAAAAAGTAGGAAAATCAATTACTGATCGAACGGTCTAATTCGACCCGAAGTTCAGCGAAGAAAAAGGGGCACAAGGGAACAAGTTTGGGTGGGACACTATATACCGTCATGAAGGTAATCGTGTCCACTCCAAAACTCGTGAAGAAGATTTCCAGAGTTGAACATCCCTGATACTCCAAATATCAATGGCATGGGAAAGTACACTAACAGATAAATAAATAGAATGAAATATTTAATGAAACCAAACAATCAGAAAATAAATAAAATGAAAAAAATCAACCCGAATTTCAGGGTGCTAACAATTACAAATCAGAAATTTGAAATAGAAAAGATTTTACCTTGTGCATGTAGCTCTGCAATAAGAACATAATTCTGCTTTCTCAAATCCTCCCGTTCATGCACAGAGCCCTCCATCACAACGTTGACTGCACGTTGTTGTGCTTCTTCTGCCTCGAGCACTTTCAGCTTTTCTTTGAGTATGGCATTCTCAAGGTTAGCTGCACGTAACTGTGCTCCTTGTGCCTCCATCTCTTTTAACTTTTCTTTGAGTTCTTCATTCTGCACAAGAATATCAGAATGATGTCTTCTCAAATCCTCCAGTTCATGCACAGAGCCCTCCATCACAACGTTGACTGCACGTTGTTGCGCTTCTTCTGCCTCGAGCTCTTTCAGCTATTCTTTGAGTATGGCATTCTCAAGGTTGGATGCACGTAATGCGCTCATTGTGCCTCCATCTCTTTTAACTTTTCTTTGAGTTCTTCATTCTGCACAAGAATATTAGAATGATATCTTCTCAAATCCTCCAATTCTTTTGCTGAGTCGTCCATCACAGCGCCCATTTCATGATACTGTGGTATCCGTTGTTCATCAAAATTATCCCCACCTGCTTCTTGGTGTTCTTCCTCTCTCTTTTTTTCAACTTCTTCTATAGGTAGCTCATCTTCTTTGTGCCCTTCTTCTTCCCCAACAGGTATAACCATATCTTCCAATATCATCTTCGATCTTATTTTGTTGTGATATTCAGCCTTGAGGAAGTTTGAGATTTAGTACCCATTCCATGTGAAAAATCTTAGGTAATCAGGAATTGGGGAGAACTTCCTTTCCACAAATTTACTATGTTCTGCAAACCAATAGAGGAAGTGTATTGTGCAACCTTCCAATTTGTGGAAAGCCATTGAGTAATCCCCCCATTCAGCTTTGCTTCTACTCCTCTTTATGTTATCCATTACATATGCCAGGATTAACCTTGGCCAGCATATACTGTTGATGACGTCCACACTGTCTACCAAGGCCAATAATCTGTACGACAAATTTGAACCGCCAGACTTTGTAAAGAATACTGTTTTGCACAAGTGGAAGATTATTAGCTTGGCCAAATCATCTGGATTAACAGCGTTATCTCCGTCACGAAGCCGTCGTAAAAATTCAAAGAACTCGTCTCTCACTTCCTTATTCATGACTTCTGCGTGTTTGCCCTTAGAATTAGCCAGCAATCTTGTGAAGTAATCTCTACACAGGCTCATTGATGCTGGTGGTGTGGGTTGTTGTTGTTTTTCCTTTATCAATCTTCTATAAAAAATATCATTATCGCTTTTTTCATTCAGTAGTAGACCGAAGATGACTGCCATATCGTTGACGCTTGGCGCGATTTTGACAGTGGTGCTCAATTCAAAGCATCCGACGCCATCTTTTTCTTCTGTGTAACTTGCAATTAAATTCTCAAGCCCTTCCGTTACCTTGGCTAATTCGGAGACGTGGACTCTGTTTTGGTAGAAAACCTCGACAAAATTCCATAAACCGGTATTCTTCAAGGAATCAATAACTGGCTCAGGTAAACGGCCAACATCTTGATTGACCTCCTCCATAAGATTTAACATTGGCTTGAAGGTAGAACGAAAAAGTCTTGAATCCTTATTCCTGACAGATTTTTTCTACAAAAAAAAAATTAGGTCGAAGAATGGCCATTCATATAGGTTTTAACACTGGGAATGACATTCTCCGTGTAAACTAACACGGAGAATGTCATTCTCCGTTTGAAATGACACGAAGAATGTCATTCTCCGTTTAAAATAAAACGGAGAATGAACATTCTAATATGTTTTAACACTGGAAATGTTATTCTCCGTTTCAAGTAAGACAATTCTCCGTTCCAAATTAAACGGCGAATAGAATCCTCAATCGTTTTAACACTGGGAATGCTATTCTCCGTGTAATTGGAAACGGAGAATGCTATTCTCTGTTTGTAAAAACACGAAGAATAGCATTCTCTTTCATTTTAACTCTTGTAATGCCATACTACGTTTAATTTAACACGGAGAATAGTATTCTCCGTTTCAAATTAAACGGAGAATAGCATTCTCAGTTTAAAAACTGAGAATGCCATTCTCCGTTAAAGTAAACGGAGAATGATATTATTGATTTAATTTAGACGGAGAATGACATTCCAAGTGTAATTTGACAGGGAGAATGAACATTCAAATGCGTTTTATGACTGAGAATGTCATTCTCCGTGTAATATATACAGAATTTGCGAACATAAACTCAAAGTTATACCTTCTGTTTGCACTTCTTCTTGCACTTCTTTTTGTTTAGCAACTTTTCCCTTTTTCTTCTGTGAAACTTTCTTAGAATAGGGTTTTGGTTGTTCTCCGTCTTTCCCTTTTGGATTTTCTGTAACTGGTGCATCTTCTCTAATTGGTGATGCTGTCGGTGATGATTCTGCCGCTGATGCCGACATGGTATGAAGATTATGAATGGGGAGGAAGATTTGAAGATTTTGGAGGAGAATGACCTAGGTTTGAGTACAGGGTGGAGTATGGAAGATGAGGAAGAATCGAAACGGTTTTTTTTTTTTGGTAATAAAAGGGTTCGGGGGTGTTTTGAATTAATTAGAAGGGCAAAAATGTCATTCGATGGATGGGTAAAAAGAATTGAAACCGTTTGAACTCCTTTCTGCTTAATTATATTAATTTGAAGGGCAAAAATAATTCTGCTTAATCAAAAAGAATCGAAGCCCTTTGACAAAAATGTCATTACAACTCAACAAAACAAATGAACATAATACATTAGATATAAAAGAAGAAGAAAAAAAAATCATCTTCCATATTCAATCATTTCAGATTGGACTCCTTTTAGTACTTTATTGTGCTCTGAAGTTGTAATCCATTCAGCAGCTTTGCGTCTTTCCATTCCCGCATCAAACTGCATATAACAAACGTAACATCAAAAATATTGCTCTAAAAAGTGTTAGTTTTTGACGACATATTTTCAGACTTACATTGAGAGAACGGTTGTCTAGACTACATCGATCTTTCATGAATGCAATTACAAAAATCCCACAATCAACATAATTACCTTGGCGGGAAACATGAGAACGACGTTTTATTGTAAAAGTAGAAAAGCTGAACCTAGCATCTCTCAACTTCAAAATCTATTCTTCGAGAAAGAGATCCAAATTTGAAAGCTACAATTACCAGAATACAATATGTATTAGTATACCGCGTATCTTGTACCCAATTCATAAAAATTGATGAATATAAGCTTACTATTTCTTTTATGACTGTTTTGTTTTGCATCGGATCATTTTTAGATGCAAGTGAGTCCCAAATTTCAACAGTCCTTGTTTTAACCAGAACTCTTGCAAGAGTATAGTGTCCGTCCAAAAGAATGGGTATGTATATCTGAATCAGAATTAATTAGGTAAAATAAATTAGTAAATTTTTAGAAAATTAGGATTAATATTTAAACAGAAATACATTAATACCTCGTTACAAGTGCTTAAAGATCCTATGTAATCCTGAAAATATTTACTCTTTTTCCATATTTCATGAAGCTTTTTGTCGGATGGAGGTAACGTTTTTTTCTACATACACATCAATTAATACATTACGAAGGACAAACAAACTAGAAAATTGTTAATGCATATGCATTGAAGAATAAAATGCTCACTCACCGATATCCTTATTGGTAAAAACCATACATTAGCTTTATTGGAGGTTCTTTTCCGTTCCTCCGCGGTGAGAAGAGCAGAGACAATGCCTACAATCTGAATAAATTATTAAAAATGTCAGCGATGGAATCGAAGTAAACATAGATGGCATCTAAGAAGAAATATACTATCTATACATACCCCATTTTTAATTCTCGTTAAAGGAGCTAAGGTCTTCATCTCAAACCGAGACATATATATTTTGTTGCAAGATGATATTATTTCTCTAAAAAAAAACCAAATAAATTAGGAGAAAAAACTGTTAGAATTAAATCAAAACTCATATTACTTACTCGTCAGGTCTATCATCGGCAAAAATATAGTCGTAATAACTCGAAGAACCACTAGTACAATTGCTAGGCTTCGAGGTTGAACCCCTTGTTAAACTTTTCGATGGTGTGACCGGATCTAAATTTCCACGCATTCTTTTCGAAGAACTGCTAAAGTCAGTTTCTTCTGTAGGGGACAATGCGAGAATTTGGTCCAATGCTTTACTACGAGACTGGAGCACCACGTCCCCCTCATCGGAAGAA
>JANAVB010021999.1:23783152-24130652 GCA_029216955.1 Iris pallida
CATTGGAATGATTGATCTTGAGGATTGGTATGGATGGATAGAATAATTCTAGAACATGGAAATACCCCTCATGAGACTCGGCTGACATGTATATAGTTTAGGGATGCCTGAATATGTACACGATGCGACTCGAGTGAGAATGATGAATTCTCTATCATACGGTTCGGTTGAAATACATATATTTCGAGGATACCTGGAATATGTGCACGATCCAACCAAGTGATACGTTGAATTCAAGTGAGATTTGAGGAATAGAAAAGTGTCGAGGAATTTGAAATAGTGTTTTAAAGGAAAGATTGATGGTAGTGCGAGCGTGGCTCAGATTGAAGAAATGCATAGGCGTAGTGTGTGCGGGAGTTATAGAATGTTGAATAAAGTGATAAGTCGATGAGTAAGTACTCAGTTAGTTTCGAGAACAAAACTTTTTCTGAGTGGTGTATGATGTAGTACCCCGTCCCGCTCAGTCAATCGGAGGAATCGAAACGCCGATGGCATTCGGACTTAGCCACGAAACGGCTTGCTCGAAGACTCGCTCTGGTGGGTGGCTTCGGTGGACATGCCTCAACTTGGCCTTCACACTAATAAAATGAAAATTTTCAAATGCACAAGTAGGCTTGATAACAAAAGAGATGCATCCACATAGCTAAGGTAATAATCCCAACTTAGGTTAAACTGAGTTAGAATATGGAAAGGTCCCACGGTCGGCTTAGAAGACTGCTCAGCGTGCTTTCAAAATGACACTCGGTCCTTCATCCCGTGGCTTGGAAGAAGGAAGTTTGTCTAAGTTGCTAAGTTGCCACAATACCGAAATTAGCCTAAGTCATAGGCGTCGCCCACGTAAATGCTTGATAAAGTATGCACGGTCCCATCATCCAGGGCTTGGCATTGCCTTGCTCGTCCCACGGGTTAAGTTATAGTGCACGTTGCAGTGCACGACTTGTGGCGTAAGTTTAGGAATCCAAAGAACTTGGTTGTTCAAGTCGAACGCGTGCACGACACGTTCCCTCGAGGCAAAGCTCGACGCAGCCTTTGCTCGTCAAGTCATTGCACAATTAAGTTGGGAAAAGTTATGCTGGTCGATCGAAGCCATTTCTAGCACTATCCCGCTCTTTCTGCGGTTATCAAGTCACATAGACCCACGATCTCAAGGCTCGTCATATAAAGTACATGACTTGAGCGATAGTGTCACCTAGAGAACAAATCAGTCTAAGGTACGAGCCACGGCTGGTTTAAGGATAAGTATGCCACCGACAAAGGAACACATTATGTTCAAGTTAAGATGGAAGACTACTTAGTAGTCGTATCCTGGATTTCAAAGATAGAAGTTCACACGACTGGTTATCGTCGAGATCGGTCCCGCTACTTGGGAGTCTCGATAAGAAAGTTCACGAGATTGGTCCCGCTACTTGGGAGTCTCCATAAGGAAGTTCACGAGATCGGTTCTGCTACTTGAGAGTCTCGATAGAAAGTTGGAAAGCATGGTCATGATTAAGGAAGGACTTGGTAGATCGAGTTGAGTCTTGCATGGTCATTGGACAACTTGCACGCAAGGGGAATTCCTCGAACGATCGTTGGGGCACCGGGTTCGTGTCGGCCTAGGAGGAAGAGCAGATATTGTACGGTCTTCATCGATGGTATGACTCGATTGAAGTAAACCGATACAATATAGGCTGCGATTTATTCGGTGGGAGCTTATACCTCGCACGCGAATGGTTACCGTATGCAAAGATCCAGTATAGCTTGACATTGCTAGTGACCACTCATATAGATGTGTCGACATAAGAGCGACTATCCGCGTATATGCCTTTGGTTTGCGTCGAGTACTAGCAAGTTTCGAGTTAGGTTCACAAGGTATAATTATAGCAAGCACTAACTTGAATCGGAGCAGGCTAAGGGTGCACGGTTGCAACATCATTCTGGAGCCTAAGATTTGGCTATAGCAAGGATACGTACTTCGACATGAATGTGGCGTCATCATCGATTCGTCTCGAGTTAAGTCAGGAAGGGCCGTGAAGGCAAGTTCCTTAAGTCTGGTTGATCCTGGGGATGCACGGCCTCGATCTTAAGGCACGATCAAGTCTATTTTGCACGACCAACACGAGTCGTCCCCTTGACGTCATTGGCACGAGAATGGTCTAGAGGCACATAAAAACAAGTAAAAGTCTTGGTACGATCGAGTTTGTATAAGTTTCTACTTGGCGAGGCACTGCCTCGAATATATTGAACCTACGAATAGAATATAGCCCGACCCTGTCGTTGCGTTGCCAAGTATAGGCCAAGGTGTCTCTGTCTTAAAATTGATCCTAAGGCAAGACTTGAAAGACAATCAAAATGGGAATTAAGCTGTAAAAAGTAAATGAACGTGTCGGTTTTGTATGGGTGGGCGAGGAGCTCACTACACCAGTACATTTGAGTACTGACACCCACACAGTTTTCATGTACAGGTACAGGTAGAAGCCCGATGGCACTGAGCTCGCTTGGATGCATCGAGGCACGGAGTTCCTTGGCGTTTCGAGGCGTACGGCCGTGTGGAGTCAGAACTTATACGGGACATAATGTATGGACATCGCCATTCTGAAGAATCTGCCACTCGTCGCTTGAAGCTTGTATTAAGAAATGAGAGAGAGCAGAATGACTTGTAAAATGACAGAAAAGTGAGCTTGAGAGACTTTAAATTTGGCCTCTTGCCCACATTGTAACCCTTGTTCAATATCAATAAAAGAGTATTTTGCAAGACTTGTGTTTTGCTTCAAATTTCTACTGCTGCTATTCAATGTTTCTGCTTGGGACTTCTGTGCGACGACCCCCGTCGCTTAGCCTGTAATCGACCGTTATGGACCTGTCTTGCGTGAGCGCAATCTAGGCTCATGTGGTATTACCCCTTAGCGAGGACGATCGCTCCTACGTGAGTGGGGTGTGATAATAACCATCTCCTTGCCTCTCTTTCAAGTTCTTAGTATTTTATCTTTTTGGACACAATGCCTATGAACTTCAATCCCTCCAAGAGGAAGAAGACCGCAGCCAGGGAAAATACTTCGTCTTCGAATCCTCAGGCAGATTAACTCTTTTCTCGGTCCAATCGGCTGACGGCGCATATAATGAGTTTTTCTTTGACACTCATGATCAATCCTTATTATGGTACACGGATTTTTCGGTTCACAAAATATGTACCGTCGCCCCGATTAAATGGACTGTATTTCCTGAACACCGTCCATTCTTTGAGGCATTAGGTTTACACAACCTGTCAGCCACCAATATCCCATCGCCACTAATGCCATTAGACTGTTTTATTACAATTTCATATTGAAAACTTTTGCTGTTAGAACTCGTATCGGTGGAATTAGTATAGAGTTCAATGATGTCCTCCTAACGAAAATCTTTGGTATCCCTAACGAAGGTGCTCATCTTGATGATATCATGGAATTTGAATTTCCCGCAAGCACAACTTTGAGCAGTTTTATGAACGAACTTCGTTCTCCTGACCGTGCTCGTTCTACTAAGTTCAAAGCTGCCAACATGAATTTATTCAAATATGAATTGCATCGCATCGTCTATTCCACCATCTTGCCTAAATCTACTTCAAAAGACGATGTTACCACCCTTGAGTTGTCTGCCCTTTATCACATTCGTAAGGGTTTTCATTTTTCTGTCCCCAAAACTATTATCTAGTATTTTGAGATTGACTTATCCATTTGTGCTCTAGAATCTGAGCCCAAGTATCTTCAGCTGTCTCGTTACAGCACAGTCGTCCCTCATGTTCCTCCTACTGCTCCTGTTCCACCTCTTCAGACCTATCCTATGAATTATGAGGGTATCCACCAGTATCTCTTTGATTTGCGAGCTTTTATCACTGACACATCTAGGGAACGGGAGTTCCGTGATACCAGTCGATTTCAGGCTCTCGCCAATTCTTTTGCGGATCTACGTTTTTCTCTGACTGGTCATTCTGCCAGTTCTCTTCCCCGAGATCTAGCTGTATCGGGATACCGCTATGAGGATGAGGTGGTTCGTCCCTTCTTTCAGCCTGGTAACGTATATGATTGGTACCGTGGTTCTGGTGCTACTCCACACCCTTCTGGAACTGGCACTTCTGGAGCTAGTCCATATGGATATGGTGGTACTGCTGGCCCTGATAATGATGATGACTCTGAGGGCTTTTGATCTATACGTGATGCATTTTGTCTAGATGTTGTCTAGTTAGACTTTTATTTTGTCTATGTTTACTTGAAAATGCTCCGACATTCCAAGACAGTATTTATCTTTACTTTTCTATTAGCACTGAGACTGTATTGCTGGAATGATGTATTTTGAACATCTTTTATGCTTTTCTTAGCATGCTTTTTATTTTAGCTTAGTACTATTCTCTATCCCCATTTCACGTTTTTACATATATCAATATCTCTTTTAGCTTATGCTTCAACATATAAACTGCCTGTGAAATACATGTTTATCTCTATATATTTATTGTATTTCTTCAACGTTTGTTTCTTATGCATGAATTGCGGGGGAGCTTTTCTCTTTGTAATTATTTTGCTAAGTTACAACGGGGGAGAAATAAGATCTAACATTTTTTGCAGGATACATGAATTTTTTTAGGATACAGTACATTATTTTGATTCTTTTCAAAATCAGATGATTGGGATGATATATTGGTCAAGCTTTGTCAATTATCAAAATAGGAGAGATTGTTGACCCATTGGTCATGGTTGAACCTGATTTTAGTAATTGATCAAACTCTGTCTCGATATAAGGGCTACTTGAATTAATTGGACAATTTGGACAACTACCAAAGAACTGCTACCTATCTGTTCAAGACCAAAGCCGTTTTTGTCGTATGAGTCTGTATTTCTGTATGCAATATAATTTTCACATTTATTGATTCTAGGCATACTTTGTACACCGAATCGTACTGGCAAATAGGCTATCCCAAAACATTTTAAAAAATATTCTATGTTTTGAAAAACAACAACTCTTATAAAAGCTCCTAACTGCTTAAAGTTTTCAAGAAGCCAAAACCAAAAACTATTTTATAAAATACCTAAAAATTCAAAATAGACCTCAGGAGAATTCGGCCAGTGTTCGGCCCGAATTCACCGAGTGCCCGTTGGATTTTGAACTTGGTCATCCTTCTGTTACCACTACCAAAATAAGTTATATTGGCGACGAATTTAGCGACGCAAGTCATATACGTCGGTAATATTTGTGAAATTAGCGACGTTGTATAAAAACGTCGCTGAACGTCACTATCAGCGACGTTTAGCGACCGTTAGCGTCACACATTATGCTTTGGAAAGCTGATGTCGCGGTCTAGTCGCAGAACGTCACTGTTTTGTTTAACTCAGCGACATTTTGCGACTCCACATTAGGGACGTCGCCAGTTTTTTATTGAATAGCGACGTTTAGCGACGTCCTTTGTGGACGTCGCAAAAACGTTTCATATAGGGTTCAACCCGATCGATCTTTTATTTTCTTTCGCCCAAACTTTTCAATCTCCTGCTCCCCAAATTTCTCTCCCCCTTAATCTCTCCTCTCCGGGGACCCCTCCCTCCGGCGACCCCTCCCTCCAGCTACCCCCTCCCCGCGGTGACCCCCTTCCCTGTGGCGACCCCCGTTCCTCCGACGTCCCACCTCCACCGTTGATTCTCCTCGTCGACGCCAACCCGACTCCGACGCCAACCCGTCTCCACCGCTGCTCCAGCCCCGACGACCCCGACCCGACTTCGACCAAGGCAGGTAAACCCTAACCCTAACTCCCTCCTCCTGACGTGCTGACACCGACACGATACGACATACACGACATGCACACACACAGGCATGACACATACGACACACACACACACCACTACAAGAAAATAAAACATACTTGGTAATCACGACTAGGGTAGTTTTCAGCTCGAAGTGTTAGTAACTGTTTAGAGTGTCGGTGGGTGTATAAATAATAATAATAATAATAATAATAATAATAATAATAATAATAATAATAATAATAATAATAACAACGTTAAGAATTGGTATACTTTACGATACCTAGCATAATTTTGAGGATCAACATTTGGGAACATAACCTATTAGTCCAAAGATGAGCCCATCAAAAAATAAGATAATTAAAATAACATCCTCTTAACCAAGTAACAACTCTAGCAAGATGGTCGCTAAGAACCCAAGACTAAGACTTGTAAGTTCTGGTTTTTAACTCAATAGAAAAAAAAATCTAAATTGGTTTTAATTCGATTCTCGATTAATTTTAGCGCATCCAAGGACATTTTTATGATCGATCATAAACGTTATCTTTGTTTGGGCATGCACATGTTTGCTCTTGTTCTTAGTCATGGTTGAGCACATATACCTATGTACCGTTAGTCGTACACCCGTACTAAACCCACCCGCATACGCGTTTATGTTCTTGAGAAACACAACCACTAGGGGTACACCAGATCTATAAATGCTCGCACGTGCATGCTTGTTCTATTACTGCGGGCGAAAACAAACATATTTACCCGCGTGAGCACCCATGCACCTTTATGTCATGGACACTTGTGCGATAAGCCACCCCCTTAAAACATGACTAAGCTCTCTATAAGGGGCCTACTCTCCCTCTTCCCTTTCCATCCTCATATATGCAGTATAAGTTTTTAAGCAAAAAATAAGGTTGTTGAAGTACCAAAAAAAGGGGTAAACCAATGTGATCATGAACAAACAATCTTTTTGAAAGTTTGAGCGATGTTGGCGCATTGACGCAAAAATTGAGGCACCTATTTTGACTTAACAGTCGCATGTCACATGAATCAAGGTGCATGATTCATCGCTTTCAATTGAAGTGTCATCGACGCATGATTTTTTGAAAATCAGAGCATCATCTATGGCTGACAGTGCTCTAGCCTGTACCTATAAATTGAGGGTCTAGAGGAGAGAAACTCCCTGTTATTCTCTTTTCTGTATGTGTCAGATCTTAGTATGTGTCAGATCTTAGTATTCCTAAGTAAGAGTGGGTATATGTGAGTGAGTGTCATTAGAGTGTTAGAGAGTTAGTTCTGTCCTAGTACCTAGAGTGTATAGAGTATCTTAGAAATATAGGTATGATTGGTACAGTGTTTTGAACCATTCTCTAGAAATTAAATTTACTTATGCCAAGCCTTTTGGGCCTACCAGAGTTATAGATTTTTTCGGAAATCTAACATAATGCTGATTGCCTTAAAAGGCTAGCATAAGTAAGAGTGTATAGAGTACCTTTTGGGACTATAAGAGTTACTTCACTCAGTTTGTCAAGACAAGTAAACTTTTTAAATGTTAACGGTATATATACCGTCAACATTTGGTTTTGCCTTGTAGCTACAGGCAGTTGCCTGTATTTTGCCTTATAACTTGGACTATGGCCCGTGCTTGAGCAGTGTGGACTTCCAGGTTAGGGTATTAGTTCATGATTAGCATTGTTTAGATATTAGTTTCAGTTAAAGGGTTAGTTAAGATTAGGATATTAGTTTATGTTAGAAGGAATATTAGAGTTAGTAGATGTTAAAGTAGGATATTAATTTATTAGTTAGGATACTGCTCAAGCATAGGCCAAAGGGTCAATATTGGGTATTAATTTAAAAAGTTTTACTTGTCTTGACAAACTGAGTGAAGTAACTCTTGTAGACCCAAAGGGTCGATATTGGACAGTTGGTGTCGTGTACTCCTATAAGTACAATTATACCTCACCAATAATCTTAATTTTCTCTAAACTGTCACTCTCTACTGACCTCTATCTAAATTGTGCACCCATATCTAAACTGCCTTAATATTCATTCAATGACTGTAATGTGCATGTATCTATCTTACAGAATTATCCTCAAATGGATATGGAGCTGAATTACTATTTGCAGAATCGTTCGTGGATGTACAACCGTCATCTTGATGACATGTGCGGTATGCGGGATGAATTCATAGAGGGTGTACACCAGTTCCTGCAGTTTGCCAAGGCGTTCCCTCAGTACATGGACGGTACCAAAATTAAGTGTCCGTATGTGAGATGTCACAACTTAAAATATCATCCAGAAGTGGATGTCACGTATCATTTATACTCGAAGGGTTTCACGCCGAATTACTATCAGTGGAGCGAGCACGGAGAACTTGTGTCTTTAGCATCGGAGTACGAGCCTTATGTGGATGTCCACAACAACGCTCCTTACGACGATGGGTTGGTGAACATGGTTTTTGACGCGGCCGGGCCTAGTTTTGATCCGGATGATCATGATGTACCTGAGGAGGCACCGAACCCCGATGCTGCACAGTTCATGGAGTTGCTGGAGAATGCAAGGACTCCATTATATCCTGGTTGTGGGGATCATTCACCGTTGGAGGTGGTTACAAGATTGTTGAGCATCAAGTCCGATTTTAACATGTCACAAGATTGCTACAACCGTCTTATGGAGTTGCTTATAGAAATATTGCCTGAGGGTGCGAAGTTGCCTAAAGACTTCTACCGGTCTAAGAGGATGGTTAGATCGCTCTGGATGGGATACGAAAAAATCGATGCCTGTCGCAACGGGTGCATGTTGTACTAAAAAGACGACAAGGATGAAGACGCCTGTAGATTTTGTGGTGTCGATCGCTACAAGGCATGTGGTAGAGGAAAGTCTGTCGGTGCCAGGAAGCCTACCTCTTCGATGCACTACTTGTCGTTGACGTCGCGGTTGAAGCGGTTGTTTATGGTGAAGGAAACTGCAAAAAACATGAGTTGGCATAAGCGGAAACATACCGAAGGAGTTTTGGATCACCCATCTGATGGAGAAGCATGAAAGCACTTTGATCGAGAGTATCCAAATTTTACTTCTGATCTACGTAATGTCAGATTGGGTCTCTGCTCTGACGGTTTTACCCTATTCGGACTTTCGGGATCCCAGTATTCGTGTTGGCCTGTGATCGTCACCCCGTACAATCTACCGCCTTGGATGTACATGAAGACTCCGTATATGTTCCTCACCGTTATTATCCCAGGTCCGAATAATCCGAAAAGGAACATCGATGTGTATTTACAGCTATTAATTGATGAGTTAAATCATCTGTGGGAAGTAGGTTCCAACACGTACGATGTATCTAGAAAACAAAATTTTCTGATACGGGCAGCACATATATGGACCATCAACGACTTTTCGGCCTATGGAATGTTATCTGGATGGAGCACGCTTGGTCGTCTTTTATGTTCGTATTGCATGGACAGCACTAAGGCTTTCTGTTTGAAACACAGAGACAAACCGTGCTTCTTCGATTGTCATCGACAATTCCTGCCGAAGGATCATCCATATCGGAGGAACATGAATGCTTTTCGTGCTGGCGTTGTGGAGAAGGCTAATCCCCCGCCAAGGTGGCCCAGATACACGATATAGGAAGAGGTAAAAGATTTACCAAGAGCTATTGAGCAGCCTGCTACGGGCTACAAGTGTGACGGATTTGGGCGTACTCATAACTGGACGAAGAGGAGTATATTCTGGGATCTTCCATATTGGAGCACCAATCTGATTAGACATAACCTTGATGTCATGCATATCGAGAAGAATGTGTTTGACAACATAATTAATACTGTAATGGACGTAAAGGAGAAGACGAAAGACAATCCAAAGGCTAGATTGGACTTGGAAGAAATATGTAGACGTCCTGCATTGTATTTGATAGAGGACGGGAATAGGAAGTTGAAGCAGCCTAAGACAATTTTTTCACTGGAGAAGGAGGAAGACGAAGCCGACGAAGGCAAAGATGAAAGTGAAGATGAGGAAGAAGAGGAAGATGAGGTCGAGGAAGTCGAACAAGATGATTATTCTGAAGATGATTGAAAGAGATATACTTATCTGAACTTAGATGTTTCTTCTAGAATATATTATCTGGACTTAGATGTTTATTATAGAATGTATCATCATATATTTTCTTGGTTATTATCTTGTCTTTGTTGTACTTTCATATTTCTAGTCCCTATTATTTGTTATACTTTTATATTTCTAGTCTCTATTATTTATTGTATTATCATATGCCGTTATCAGGTATGGCAGGTCGTCGCGGATCGTTTCGAAAAGGGGGACGACGAGGTCATGATCCTTCGGGACTTCCTACAGGTACTGCTAGAGGATAGGGTTTTCCTTCGGTACCTCCTACTGGTACCGGCTCTGGATCCTCGTCGCCGATTACTCCTCCATATCAGACAGTAGTTGGGCCTGCTGGGACGACGTCACGTGGTATATCTCCTGGGACGAGTAGTTCCAGGCCTAATGAGAGTGCTCGCCCGTCTAACGTTCTTGCTACTGATACGACGATGGAGACGGATGAGCAGATGGCGGAGGCTGCGTCGACGGCCGAGGCGGCTGTGCCAACGACCGACCAGCATCATGCAGATGATGCGTGCGCACCTCCGGAGGAGAGGAGGATGGAGATCTGGGCCGACGGTTCAAAGTAGGTATTTTGGTTTATAATTTTTTTCTATTTTTATCATAAATTAACTTTTTTCATGAATATAATATGTTTGTATAGATATCGTCCCCCAGAGGTACAGAGACGCCTAGGCCACATGCTGAGGCATAATTATGGTGGTCCCTGGATTAACTACTCTGATGCTCCAGACGAAAGGAAGAACTACTGGTTTACGCGCTTCAAGGTTAAAGTAGATTTACTTTTAATATGAATAATATAATTAATTCATATTATATATAACTGATAAATATTTGTTTTGCGCTCTTCTAGTATATGTTTTTTTATCCACCGCATCAGGCCGAGCTTATCGAGGGGATGTTTCCTGCCGTCGCTGCCAAGCTGATCCACGACGCTATTAATGATCAGAAGGATCGTGATCGTGCCGAAAAGCCGATCCAAGGTTGGATCACCCCTGATCAGTGGGATGCGATGAAGGCTCGATTCGACGAGCCAAGGTACAAGGAGAAGTCGGAGAAGGCCAAGGCGGCTAGGCAACATGCCTCGAAGTGGTGCGGTGGGTCGATTCCGATGACGGAACATTTCCGTCGTCTGGTATGTCTTTCTCTTTTAGAAATATTATTTTAATACAAAATCGATAAATTATTACTAAGATAATATATTTAATTCAGGTAAGGAAGGTCGGTAACGCCGACATGGTGACCGTCTTCCTGGCCACCCATCGGAAGGGCGAAGGCCTTATTGACGAGAGGGCCGAGCAGCCCTATGTAAGTATTACAATACGTTATCTTAATTTAATACTTCGTATCAATTTTAATATAACTTAGTAAATATGATGCAAATAAATATTCATGTAGTTAGTAATAATAAGTACATTAATTAGAAATTAGAAATTATAGAGTACTATCCATACTTTCTAGGTCGAGTATCAGAGGCTGCGGGAACGGGCGACTGCTAGTGCACCTAATGCAGGAGAGGCCGGTACTTCCTCGCAGCCCACTCAAGCTCCGTCGGCGGACGAGCTGTGGATGACCGCCGCTGGTGGACTCCATAGGGGTACGTACTACGGTACGGGATCGTATGGCGCCCTAGTTGTGACCCAGTCCTCTAGGACATCTCCTGCTAGTGTGCATGGTCCACAGCCATCCCAGGAGTCTGCCCGAGTCCACCAGATGATGGAGTTTCTCCGTGACGACCTGCTACGACGGATCGAGGAGTAGTCTCAGCACCCTATGGACGATCCTGTGGTGCTAGCACGATTGGATGCGCTCGACCGCGACATTATGGAGCTCATGGAGACGACTGAGAGGACAGAGCGCAGCGTTGGTGGGTTAGAGCGCACGGTGACGGAGCTGCAGACAGCATAGGTGACCATGACCGATAGGCTGAGATTGGTGACAGATTCGATGGTCCATAGTAGTGATAGACTGTTATCTACCATGGATTCATACCACCAGCGACTTACAGCGTTGGAGCGTGCTGGTCCTCCGGGTGCGCCTTCATCGTCGTCGACTCCGCCGCCTCCACCGCCTTCTTCATCGACACCGACTCCACCGACGTCACTGCCTGCTCCATCGGTATCGATTTTACTTGAGGAGTATGAGTTGTTCTTATCCCTTCGTCGCGGCGGTGCCCCTCCTGCACCAGATCCCTAGTAGTCCTAGTTAGGACTGTTTGTTTGTGTTTGTTTGATCCTTTGTTTGGGACTTGGATATTTGTTGGTTGTGTAGACTTGGATGTTTGGATCCTATTTGTTGGATCCTATTCTATTTGTTGGTTGTGTGTAGACTTTGGTTATTTGGTTGTAGACTTTGTTATTTGGTATAGACTTGGTTATTTGGATATTTGTTGGATCCTATTCTATTTGTTGGATCCCATTCTATTTGCCTGCTACATTGTGTTATACTGTTGTTTATGTTATTATTTGTTTCAATTGGATGTTAATGTGCTTCCGTGGTTTACGTTTACCGGTGTTGAGTGTTCCACCGAAGGGGTCGGCGAACCCAGGAAGAAAATGATATCTGTTATACTGTGTCTTTATGGTTATCTTTTTAAACTGCAGGAAGAAAAGGACATTCTGTATTTTATTTTCTTTATTTTTTTGTAGATTTAGCGACGTTTATCGACGTTTACCGACGTCCACCGACGTATATTTGCGTCGGTAAACGTCGATAAATCTGTAAAATTTTCCAGGGTACCGACGTTTACCGACGTCCTTATACGTCGGAGACCGTCGGTAAACGTCGGTAATAATTCCAGGAATTATCGACATTTAGTGACATTTTAAGGTAAACGTCGGTAAGTTCCAAGGATTTTACCGACGTGTAGCGACTTTCAACACGTCGCTAATCCACCAACGAAACGACGGTAGACATCGGTAATATTCCAGGATATACCGACGTAATAATACGTCGGTGAACGTCGATATTTGCGACGTTCGACGACGTTTTAAAGATCAACGACTTACGTTTTCGCGACAAGTCCAAAACGTCGGTAATTGCGGCGGCAAATATTTTTAGCGACGTAATTTGTCGTTTTAGCGACGTCTTTAGGCGTCGCTAAAACGACTTATTCTGGTAGTGTATGGATGCAACGGCTATTTGCCGAGATTCTCTCAAAGAGTTCTGCCCAAATTCTGTCCGAATTATGTCAGAGTTCTGACTTTGAAAAACCTATAAATAGAGAAGGATTTCAATCATTTAAACTCAGGCATTCACTTTCTCATCTCTTCTCTCTAAGCTTAAACGTCTTCTAAAGTGCTCTAAAGTTTTCATTTTCAAATCCCAGGCCAGTTACAATCCTCTAGTCAATTTGCCAGTGTGGTACGGGCTAGAAGTTTTAGAGAGATTGTAATCAGAGGCTTGATTGAAGAAAGACACTTCACAATTGAAGTTGGTCGAGTACTTCGTATAAAGCTCGTTGTAGAAGTTGCAAGGACTTCGTATGAATACTTGCGATATTTTCCAATAGTGGATTCAATTGGAAGCTAGAGTTCTTCAGACAGGAATAGTCCTCACAAGTGGAAAACTAGTATACATCGACGTCTTTGCGTTTGCTTTCTGATCACTGCCCTTACATTTATTTACTTGTGATACATATATTTGTGTGATCTTGCTGCTAACTTTTTAATTAACTAAATTCCGTTGCCTACTCTATTCATCCTCCCTCTAGAGTATTGATCCAACCCCAATCCCTGAATGATCCAACACATGACTAGAGTATGCCAGGTATCGTCTTAGTTGTGACACGTGAAATACGTTGTGCACTCCATCCAAAGTAGGCGGTAAGGCTAGTCGATAAGCTACAACACCGACCTTCTCAAGAATGCTAAAAGGTCTAATGAACCCCGGACTAAGCTTTCCACCACCACCGAATCGATTCATACCACGCGTTGAAGAAATCCTCAAGAACACCTATATATATATATATATATATATATATATATATATATATATATATATATATATATATATATATATATATATATATATATATATATATATATATTATTTTTTTTATATATATATATTTATTTTATATATATATATATATATATATATATATATATATATATATATATATATATATATATATATATATATATATATAATCATTTATGTTTCTTAACAAAATTAAAACTTTAGTAATTAATCATGATATTTGATTATTTATTCTCGAATTTTACGTACGTAGCTTTTAATTTTGATTTGTTGTAATAACCAAATTACTTAGTAAATTGTTATTTATATATATTTAGTATCAATTTTATTATCCAATACTAATTAATTATGTATTTATGATTGATTTTAAAAAAATTAGTCCAGGTGGTTTACTTGCTACCCACCTTAGAGGAATTTAGTCCTCGAAATTTAATTATAACCTTAAAAGTTTAGACTCCTCGATATTTAAGCTCCTCAAATTTTATAATTTTTTTAAAAATATTCAAACTCCTCAAAAAGAATCTATATATAATAATTTTAAATAATTCTACCAGTATTATATTATTCGAGTAAATCTATTTTTTTGCATCACTTATAAATTTTTCTAAAAATGTTTTGTCATTGATCCTAATAACACAGTCATCAAAGATATGGTCTATATTTGCCAAAGATCTTCTTAACCATCCCAAATTTTAGTTGTCTTCTATAGTCTAATTACGTTAAAACCCTTAAGCATGTCCTACCTTTAAACTTCAAAACATTTCATCAACCAATACTCACTCTTGTACTATAAAGTCAGTATCTTTCAAGTTAATCATCGTTCTTATTCAATTCCCTTTATAAATCTGATAAATTTTCATTGTCTGTTAAAATTATCACAAGGTCACACAAATTTAAAATTTATAATCTCGGTTCACAAAAAATCGTATTCACTGTCTATTAATTTAGTATCCAAACATATCATTCATTAATCTAATCTTATCTGTATCGTCCATCAGTATTTATTTATAGGTCCATCAACCACATTTTATAGACCACAAATATTACCAACGATTAATTGATCACCAAGAACCACATTGCCAATCGAGAATATCTACCCACCTTCGATCACGGCACACTTATCATAATACAATTTTTTTCCATAAAATTAAAATACTTTCATAGCTGGTAATTTAATAATTTCATCTAGAAATCATTATCATTTATAAAATTAAAATAACACTACATACTTATGACTTTCTTACCCTTCCTTGTCTACCATTAATAACAAAAAAATATAATAAGCAACTAATTTATACAAATTACATAAGCGATACTATTTGTCCATCTTTCTAGCTTCAACCATGCACGAAGTTTGTCCTTCCAGAATAGGGTGAGAAGAGAAACAAGGACAGTGATGTCAAGAAAGAATAATTAAATACGATTACGAAGGATACAGGAGATAGATAATCGAATTTTAATGATAGTTTTCAAAGCAATTGTAGATTGAGAATCCTATCAGGTTTCATTCTAGCATAGGCTCGCTCGGTACAGTAACATAACCAAGGCGATATTCTCTGACTTGCATGGACCACGACAAAAAAACTATGTCACACAGCAATCCCAAATTATGTAAGATCGAAGTACGAGACATTGGCCAGCTACATTTCAAGTGGACTACAGCCCAACTCAAATACGTATAAGTCGTCTAGAGGTCAAGTATAACTCTCCAAATGTCAAGTCAACTATATCTCAAACTATAAAACAATAATATCAATAGCGAACCAAGTGCACTAAAGTTGATCAGAACATAATACACTGATACTTGAATACACAAATGTATTAGAGTGGATCCCCAATAACACATATGTCATAAACAAGCTAGAGGAAGAGTAAGCTTGCAAAATACTAGGCTATAATAGCAGCATGACCAATACAAGATAGTAACATAAATACGAAAGAATATGAAAAAAATATCAACTAAATATACCTGAAACCCTGGAGAAGCAATCATCATCTATCCATCTATAATACAATGAAAGCTCAGCAAATTCCTAGAGAGATCACCATGTCCTCAGGGGACATATCAAGATACATAATATACATATCGAACGTACATTAAACAAACATGCAAGATAGAAAAGAAAATAATACAAGAAAAGAACACAACTAAGATAATGACATGTCATAGAGAAGCGTAATACTAGACGTGGCTAACAATAAATCAAGTAAATCCTATAAACTGTAGCCAAGGCAAGAATCTCCCAATCTATAGTATATCTCAATTATAGTTCAAGGAAAGAACTCCCAATTGAGAGTGGTCAAGTAGCTAATCCTAATATCAATCTTCTCTCCGAAAGGAACACAAGGGTGAAGTCAATCCTATAGAGAGTAGCCCAATACAAGCGTCTTCTAATCTATAGTATATGTCAATTGTAGTTCAATGCAAGAACTCCCAATCGAGAATGGTCAAGTCACGTCAACTCAACTCAAGTAACATTCTCATGTATTGAAAGTCTGGAGCAATGAACAATATCATAAATAGTGTACATAAATATGTACAACGATGACACGACGAGAACAAGTAATACGTGCATGTGATCATGTACTGAACCAATATTAAGAGACAGAAACAGAATAACATGCATGAATATGAAAAGATGGACTGGATAACAATGCATGTAAAATTCTGTACAAGTTTGGCAAGGTATACTTGCCGGATTGATAGTCTGCTTCTGCCGAGGTCGAGAATCCAAAGGCAATGTATAAGTCTTAAGTACAATCCACACGACCTAACAAAAATAATACACTTTTATTTATAAATATAAATTTGATGGCATTTTTATGAATACAAATCTTTTCGAACAGCTTGTATTTATAATTATCTTATTAACTATAATACTTATACAATTGATTTTACCTATATATATACTATATAAGTTTATGTTAATATTTTACTCTAATAAAACTTCTAAAACCCTATGTTATTATAATATATATAATTATCTTTTAGAATACCCTGTATTTATAATTATCTTATTATCTACCATACATGTTAAATACAATCCATTAACTATACAATAGTATTACATACTTAACTATATAATAGTATTATTTATTTAGTCTATGCTTAATATATTTCTAATTATTTACCTATAAATAATAGGTTGTACTTAATTAAAAATTATCAAAGTGAAGAGGGGGTATATGTAAACTATAAGCACATTTTAATGTATATAATGTATATATCAAAGAAAGGGATACTATAAGAGCATGTGCACATTTTAATTACTAATTATAGAATTAATTACGATGGGTATTGCTAAAGCATCAAAATGCAGTAACATGTACAGTAAAGCATATTTTCAAACAAGGATTTACTGGGGAGATTAAAACCATTTACCTAACTAAATGGTTAATGACTTTGAACAGAGCAGGAAACCTTCTCTTCTTCCCAATCGCGAGAAGAAGTCGGCAATGGTTGCATTGGAAGGTAGAGGGCACCGACGTGGATCGTAGTCGCCATTTAGCCGCGAGGCTGATGAGAATGAGGGCATGGCTAGAGGCACATGGATGGTAGTGGCTCGAGTTGGCGTGACTATCATGACTCAACAACCGACAGCGGTGATAGGCTGAGTGGTTGGATGGCCTGGACATGGTGTTGCACGGATGTTTTGTCAAGTCCATAAAGGCTTGGGTTTAGGGTGGTTCAGGAGATGGCAGGGTGTTTGTCCGCACACGGGTGATGGCATAGACACAACATCGGGGTCAGGCTATCGGTGCTTGCGATTAGTCCAATAGTAAATAAAGAGACAAATTCGGATGCCTGGGTTGCATGGGTATGCAAGTCTTGATAAGGTTCTCCAAGTGGTGGCTGACTTCAAGAAAGATGGTAGGTTTCACAAGAGAGGTATTAGAGTTGCTTGTCACGGACATAGTGTTGTAGGCTATACTTCGATCCGCACGGTGTACTATCTTTCTACTAGAAGAGTCGTGCCAGCATTCCCCAAACGCTTAGCTAGATCGCTAAGACGAGAATGAAAAACTTGTAGAATAAAAGAGAGAGATATTGGAAGATTAAAACTTTACTACACTAGAAAGTGATTACAACTTTGGGTGGTAAGGAACAAATGAGGCTCCCACTAATTTATAGGGCCTCAAAGAGCTTACAAGATACTACATGAACCTTCTGGAACCAACATATTCCTAGAATTATTCTAAGGAATATTCTCCGGCCTAGATATTTCCAAGAAAGCTTCTAGAGCATCTAGAAAGATCATGTGCCTTCATGAAGATCTCGAGTCTTCCAGAGGATTCTACCATCTTCTAGAGGGCTTGCATCTTTCAAATGATTCCACTGTTGGCCCATTCGGTCTCAGTCAACTTGATTTTGATAGTTAACTAAATCATGATTCAATATATCGCAGTATGATACAACCGATCCAACTGAAGACTCAACAATACTGTGACGATTGCTGGTTGTATTGCGTCTAAGTTGTATGTCACCAATATAATTTTTATTTTATTAGAGTATAGGACTTATGTACATCGAGTTGCACTGGCATACTCAAAGTCCATTCAAATACAGCCTGAAACCTATGCACATAAACCAAACCAAACTGAACCAAAAATAGCCCATACAAATACTTGAACCATACTAAAACAAGCGAACCGACTCAGACCGAACTCTAGCCGAGGTTGACCTAGTTTAAAAAATTGTCCAGTTGTGAAATCCCTTATTTTGTGGTTCCAATGGTTAGAAAAATTTAAATATTTTGGCCGAACTCTGACCGAACTCTGTCCAAAAAAACTCTATAAATAGACATGGATATTCACATTCTTACTCACTCAAAAATTCTTATTCTTTCTATCCTATAGTGAGCTATACCCTGAACCTAAACCTTCTCATCTCCAAGATCAACTCTCCAACCTTCTAGTGTCGAGTTCGATCTCGGTTTAGAAGTCAGTCAGAATTGTAAGAGCTTGGCTCAACAAGTTTTTCTCTAGTTGTGAAGTCACGAGTCCTTCGCATCAAAGCTCGTGGTTGAACTCGCCATGTCCTTCGAATCAAAGTACGAGGTGCAAGAAGTCGACGTGTCCTTCGGATCAAAGCACATGGTATAACTGCTATTTCAAATAGTTGATTAAACTTCGAGGAAAGTTCTCGATCCTGCACTAGTCCTCTCAGAGAAAATCAGGATATAGTTGTTGTGTTTGCGTTTGCTCTCTCTTACTCTTACTATTTACAAATTTTTCTTGCTTATACACAGTTGTTGTAAATGCCTTCACTACACACAATTTTTAATTGGATATATTATTTTGCTTCACTCTATCTTTCCTCTACAGTTGTCTATAATTGGTATAAGAGATGTTTCTTTTTATATAGGTATTAGTAATCACAATAGTTGTTCCTACAATTGGTATCAGAGCTAGTTCTCTTACTACCGGGCTAACATCCCTAAAGATTTATGGCAACTGTCAGATCTATCCACAAGAACAATAAGGCCAGTCGATAAATAGGCCACCCCTATTTGACGCACCAACTACACGTACTGGAAGACGCGTATGAGATTTTATCTAGTCTTTTGATTTTGATCTATGGTATGTTGTAGTAGATGGATACAAGAAGCCACATAGAATAGTCGTAGATTGCAACCTTGTAGAGAAGCCCCATGACAAGTACACAGACACAAAACAAAAAAAAGCAAGTCTTGATGCTAAAGCTATTAACGATATATTTTGTGTTGTAGGCAGTACATAATTTAATAGTCTCTCCACTTGTGGCACTTCACATGAAGTTTGGAAACTTTTTGAGGTCACTCATGAAGGACCTCAGTCAAGTTTACCCATGAAGGAAAAGTTGGGAGATTTAGGTCAAATCAGAATAATACAAACTTTCTACAGCTGAAAATTTTGCTCTTGCATCAAGAGAGGTAATAGAATGTGGTGATATGGAAACTTCAGGCTCCTCTAAATCGGAAGACCATGTCATGTAGCACTTTATCTGGGAAGGCATATTTGTCGAAAGATGATACCGAAAAGTGTCATCAACCACATGAAAATATAGTGTCTTCGTTGTGATGTATATGACACCGGAATTGGATTACCATATTTACTTCAGTTCTTTTGTTCATACTTCATCTTAGACTTTTTTGTTTCTAATTTGACATACACCACCTGACTATTTTGTTTCTAATCCTAAGAATACAAGGTTTACTTTAGTTCTTTTGTTCGTACTCCGTCTTGACTTTTTTTGTTTCTAACTTGACATACATCACCTAACTATTTTGTTTCTAATCCTAAGAATAGATTGTCCATCTTAAATTTGCATCCATATTTCATATATATCTGAAGAACCCTAAGAAGTATATAGATATCACAAGAAACTTGACCTATCTGATGTTACCAATATAATCATGGCATCTATTCTCACTGAAGACTTGGGTCCAATATTTTGTCCAATCTGCTCCTCCAATAGAAGATGAATATTTACAATCTTGATTCCCAATGCACTATCAATTTGAGTGCATTCTAGAGCATAATGGAAGTTTAATCCCCAAAATACATACACGTGCCTTTGAATTTCAGTTCTATATGGGAAGAACATCTGATGAGGATAGGCATTATGCCAATACAATAAAAATACATAATGAGGAAGGACACCATTCTTGTAAGGATAACATTCTGAGAGAAAAATATTACAATGTGTATGAACTTTGAACACCTGTCTTCTGGAATGAACAGGTCTTGAGCATAGATTGAATTGGAGTACCATAGGTTTTTTTAGTGTAGATGGTCGAGAACTTCATTACTCGGTAAGTAAAAAAAAAATTCTATTCCTAGGTAATACACTGGTAGACTCATTATTTAATTCATGCCGTTATTTTTAACTTGAATTACTTCTTATATTGCAAGTTTTATTTATTCTTCCTTTGAACTGGACAAATGGGCACTCATAAGAAATTTGTTCTTTAGTACTAGATACAAAAATTTTCTACTCATTACTAGATTAGATTGTTATGTTGTTATTTTAGAATAGGATCGTGAATCTTGTGATGCTAGTTTTCCTTTTTTACTTTGCTCTCTTCCAGTTATAATGTGATTATTAGATAATCTACTCACTACTTGATTGGATTGTTATGTTGTTTATTTGTTAGTTTACACTGGATAGCCCTTTTGATTCTAGTCCTCAAGATCCAGATCCTCTCACTCTTTGTCTCTATCTTTTTTTTTCTTCTTCTGTTCTCTCATGAAAATATGTAGTTGGCAAGAAATTATTGCTTCCTATGTGCAGACATTCACACTCAAAGTGAGCATACATTGTGATAGATGCATGTTCAAAGTCAAGAAGCTCCTACAAAAGATTGAAGGTGCTCAAATACATTTTCTTCCTGTTTATTATATCTACTACACATTTTCCTGCAAAGTAAATAATCTGGTGTCATTCGTTAATCTCCAAATTTTTGAAATATACATGTAATGATTTTCATATTTCTCCTTTTGACCGTTTTGAGGGTGGCTGCACGTGTTGACGGTTTTGAAGGGATGTTGACAATTTGGTGGTGTTGATGAAGCCAAAGAAAGCTACATACTAACAATTTTGAGGGTGCCTTGAAAAAGGGAACATTAAGATGTATATATACATGTACTTAGTTTTTTTTAAATGTAATTAAGATGGTGATATTATGTACATTCTATACTATTTTTAATTCAAAAAGAATGTTTCAAATGTTTGTTAAATTTAATAATTTATGTTGTCTAGTTCGAAATAAATGTTTTGGACTCGGTCAGTATTGACCATTGTTTTTTATAACGATTTGATAGGTGTATATATATATGTGTGTGTGAATTACATCAACAAACGTTTGAAATCATTATATATATATTTTCTATTTACAACGCTTTGAAAATAAGTGTTATTTATATGAAAATTATTTATAACAATTTAAAAATTAAGTGTTATATGTAGTTGTATTATTTATAACGTTTATAACAAAAAAAAAGTTACATATGTCCGAGCTCTCTAGCCTAGTGGTATTAGAGCGGACACCCGGAGGGGCCGGCAAGGTTCAAGCCCCTCAATTGTGTGTGCGCGTGTGATTTCAAAAAAAAAAAAGTTACATATGAAAAGTATTTATAACGGTTTTAGATAATATTTATAGCCAAAAATGTTACATATGAAGAGTATTTATAACAGTTTTAGATAACATTTATAATACTGATTTCTATAACGCTTGCGGGCTCACAAAAAAGTGTTATAAAATGTCAATTATGATGGTTTTTAACCGTCATAAAAATGTGTTTTTGTTGTAGTGAGATTATGGAATTTGAAATTTTGAGGAGATTGTGATAGAATAGATTTATGTATAAATTTTGAATGTTTAAATTTTGGAGATTATAAATTTCTGGATTTTGATTTTTGAATTTTGAAATTTTGAGAAAGTTATGCAAAAGTGGATTTATATTTAAAATATTTTGAAAAAATTTAAATTTTGTGGAGTTTAAATTTTGAGGATAAATACCAATTTGGACTAATAGTTGAATATTCGATAAGTCAATGTTAACCATTGTAGGTCAGAATCTTGACGATTATGATAAGTGTGGGATTATTGATTAAAATGTAAATTTGAAGATATTGAGTTATGGATTTAAAATTTAGTGATTGAAATTGACGGGATTTTGTTGAGATTAAAAAAAAATTCGAGTAGTAATTTAATTTTTTATGATTGATTTTTTTGAAAATATTATTGAGTATACAAACTTATAAGGTTTGACAGGTGATAGGTTAGATGTCATGTGGGAAGTACTCTTCCAAACTATGTTGGATGATCACGTTCTTCCATTTCCGTCATTTTTATCCAAATTCTTATTAACAAACTTTTAATAACTTTTTATTACATGAAGAGGAATTTTTACTATCTTTTCTTTCCATCTTATGGATCATTCCTTGTGATCATTTCCTCTTATTAAATTTCTTCTACCTTTTCCACTTAAAATTCTTCAATCTTTTCCATCTGACCAATCAAGCCTAGCTATTCTAGACATTTCTTAAAATTTAAGGATGGCTATGAGATCAAACGCATGACCTTGTGATCTCAGTTATAATGAAATAAACACAACTTTGCGGATGTTGTGATTTGGACAGACCCAAATATGGATGTCCTTTATCCATAACCACAACAAACTCTATCATATTCCCTCATTATATATTATCAATGAGAAAAACTACGTACATTCTTTCTGGTTACCAGTTTTTTCTCTTTCTCTCTCATTTTTATAACACGTTATCAGCACGATTGCTCAAGGAGCTCCAAGACGGCAAACATGTGACAAAGGTCAAATCTAGCCCTATTTTTCTATTATATTCTATACAATTTTTTTATAATCAATTATGATTTTTTTTAAATAAGTTGAGATTGTAGAGAAATGCCTTTAAACTGGAGTATAATTTAAAATAATTCTTCTGAGATCTATTGTCAATCAACTACCTTAATTTGCATACCATAGTGTGTTTAGGCCCCCTACCGGCCTGGAAGACCTAAATTTCTTTCCCTGAATCGCTATGTATCTGGTTACAGAACCTTAGTGGATCTAGCACACCATGACCTATCTGGTGTGTGTTTTTGCACGTGAGGTCGATTCCCCTCATTTGCAAGTATTGTCATTGCATCTTCCTTTAAATATTTATCGTCCACTAAATAATCTTCATGACTATTTAATTGCAACTTGATAGCTGGTCTTTTGCTGTGCTGCATATTGCCGCTAACCTGCCCATTTATACATTCTTATCTTCCTTCTCATTTATTTGTTGTTCCTTCTTCTAAAAGGTTGGCCCCATAAATTATCTTCTGATGTAACCATTTGCACATTATTGTACATTTGTATATGTATCTGCCTTTTTTTCTCACTTTGCTAATGTATAATAGCATCATACAATATTGCTACACGAATCATCAGCCATCATAATGATGTCCTGTCTCTATTTTGAAGTTTAGAATTTTTTTTATATATAAGAGTTTCTTCCTTATATGGCTTGATTGGTTAAAGAGGATATTTTCTCTTGTTGTTCATTTTGGTTTAACAAAGTTTTCTATACTAGGTGATGCAAAGTAGTTGAGTTATGGTCCCTGAAAATTGTAATTAATATGTCTTGGTTCAATATGCTTTGCTGTAATGACAATAGTGAATCATGATCCACAACTTTAGCTCGACATGCATATAAATGCCTTCCTTGAGATATTAGAAGAATGAATTATTAATAGTATTTGAAGAGCTCAAATCTGTATTACCTGCTCGGCTGTTGTAGAGTTTTGAAACCGAGAGGAATATCTTAATTTTTGATATTATTAATTTGTGTTAATGTTTGTGACGAATTCTAAATACCACAATATATCGTGCGGGTGCGTGCATAATAACCGCGTGTACGTGAATGCACACTTATGTGAATGCACACCTATATGTAGTCCTACACCTAACACCACTTTATTTTTATTTGCTTCGTAAGCAAACTATTCTAAATAAACACTACAAGGAAAATGCTATTTTATGTTGGATAAAAACCGTCATATATGACATTTTATGACTGTTTTTTTTACATCGACAACCATGATGAAAACGGGTGTTATAAATGTATATAATAACCGTTATGAATAGGTATACCTTATCTGATATTTTCTGTTTGGAATCGATATGAATAGTTGTAGTATATATAACAAAATTTTATAAACCGACATTAAAGACAGGATTATATATAACAATCAAATATTCAACCGAGATTAAAGTCCCATTATGTATATAAAAAAAAAAACGTGATAACTAACATATATTCATAACGTTTTGTAAACGATTTAGCAATGAAAGAAGTCATAAAACATCATGTATAGGACATATATACATAACGGTTTTAGCCATATATAATCTGTGAAAACTTATAAATCAATGCGTTATAAAAGCAATGACCAACATGAATTTCCAGAACATCCAAAATTTCCAGAACGACACAAATACTATGACATCTGAAACATTACATTCATATTTTCCAGTTCCAAATATTGTACCATCTTAATTACATTCCAAATATCGTACCATCTTAATTACATATCCTTTGTTTAATATATCGTCATCTTAACTATACATTTCAAAAACAATTCCCTTTCAAGCTCTTGCTTAACCAACATATCACAAAATTTCAAATTATATATATCTTCTTTCCTTTTTAGCACACCAGGCCTCAAAATATTTCTTCTGCATTCACCAACACAAAGGACTCCTTCAAAAGACGGTTGACGGGAGCAACTTGAGAATCCACGATTCTACAACCAACAAATAAATAAAGGTACAACTAAAATACTTCAAAGTTGAAATCAGATGAATCTTATACCTGACCAAACTGTGTTGGCTAAAGTCCAAAAAATTTCAGTTATCCCACTAAAAAGAAACCAAAGTGAAACCCTTTATACCATCTGCAGATGCACAATCAGACAGCAGCAGTTATATGCACAAATTAATAAAATGAAGATAAGTAGAACATAATCCAACAGTTATATGCAGCAGCAGCACTTATATCCACAAATTAATAATGTGTCTTTAATGTCAAAAATATAGGAGGAGAAACTTTCTCATAATCCAGGACTAAATTTGACTACTTAAACTTCTTAAATATAATTCTCTCAAGATTGGAGCATGTGAAACATAAGCAACAGTATGTAGTAAGAGCATAAACCAAGTACTGACCACCTGCACTTAGACTCACAAACTCTAAACCACAGGCCATCTCCAGTTATCCCTCTAACACTCATACTGCTGGACACTTAAATCCAACAAATTCCTCCAGGCAACATGCACTTAGACTCTGAACCACAGGCCACCTCCAGTATCTAGTAAGAGCCAAACACAGGCCTGAAGACCTAGGCTATGTCCACAGCAGGTCATGCTTGCTCGATGGCCAAATGACTAAGGGTTACTGGAAATAGGCCAATTGGTCATGTGAAACGTCCACATTGTTACCTAACTACTAGGCAGAATAGGAAAGTATCAACTGATACTTCACTAATACCAAGTATGCAGGCAATTCAAACTGAAAGCATGCATGATACATTTAGGTATTTGAAACAAGTAATGTACGAAGTGATACATTTGGGTATTTGAACAAGTAATGGACTGGACATGATTTGTAGTGAGCTAAGGAGTGTGGACCATAATTAAATACTGGGAAGTAATATACAAGAAATGAATTCCATTTTTTATCCACGATTTAGGAGGCTCAGATCGACAAAAGAAAGAAAGAATTGATAAGAGGCGCAGATCGACAAACGTCTCTAGGAACATGCCGCGCCATCACAAGATGGTAGAGATTCACTCAATAAGAATTCTCATTGTTGTCATTATCCCATTTTTATAGATATTTTTGATAAAAAAAGAATGAAATAAAGAGGGTTTCCATTAGAATGTGGATTTAGGAATCACGTACATCTTACCAAACTGGCTGCAGCTTAGCCACCACGCCAGCGGAAGACAGGAAAAAGAAAGCCAAAAACCCAATAAATAAGTACAACTTAAATGTAAATTAGCAATCTGCAAGAATCATCATCGCCTCTTTTAAAAACAGATAGCATATATCAAAATCTCACTAAGAGAAAGGATTAAGTAACGAAGGGACAGAAGGAATCCCCTAACAAATGCAGTATATATATGTGACATCGAAAAGCCTCTATGTCACTTTCCATTCCCAGAATACATATTTTTAATACATGTATTGCTTTAATATTTATCATGTATTGTTCTGTAGTTAAACTCCTTTAATTTCATGTTAATTAATTTTCTGCAATTTTATTTCTGCATTTTATTTTCTGCTTTTATACTCTGTTTTAGCTATACTTTAGGTTCATTTAGTATGTTGGTTCATCATGGACCGAAACAAATCCCCACCTACTACCACCCCTTCCATTTAAAGCCATCCCCTTTCTCTCTCTTCATTACTTCACCATTAATCTTCTTCTTTCTCATAACTCCTTCCCCACCAACCAGCCACCAAGGCAAGTGCCAAACTTGCTTCTTGATGGATCACCATTATTTTTGTTCCATCATCTTCCTTACTTGATTTTGAGTCTCTTTAGTACTTAGCATTTTCAATTTCCATGGTTCATTCTTTGTAGATCTAAGCTTAATATATTTTCGAATTTCTTAGATTTTGATCTAGTAAACATTGTTATCCTTAAGTTTTGATGGTTCCATGTTGTAGAAAATTTCGTTCTACCCTATTTTGACATATGAAAGTTCAGATCTGGGCTTAGAATGAAGGATTTAGAGAGCTTGGAAGCAATAGTTTTCCATGGTTCTGTCCTTAGGAAATTCGGAGAAGAAGAACAGACCCTGGCCGCATGGTAGTGCTTGACCGCATGAGTCTTCATGCGGCAAGTCATCCTGGCCACATGAGATTTCGTAGCCCCATAAGCTTAGGCTTAATCAGTTAGCCGCATGACTTAATCAATCAGCCGTATGGCAGTTTCGGCCGTATAAAGCTATCAGGCCGCATGGACCTTTTCATCTGCATGAGTATTATATCCTGGCCGCATAAAGGACCCGAGTCCTATCTGTCCGCATAAGTCAGTTTCAGCCGCATGAGATATTTTTCAGCCGCATGGGCGCGTGCTGCGAGCAGCCGCATAAATTCAAAACCCGAGCCGCATGAGGGTCATTCCCGCAGCCGCATGTGAACTGTCTTAGCCGCATCACTGCATGTCATCTAGGCACATAACGCTGATCATTCCCAGCCGCATGGCGCTGACTCTTCTCAGCCGCATGGCGTTGCATGACTTAGTTGCCGCATGAAGTTTTACTAAGTTGGCCGCATGAGACTATTCTGTTTCGGCCGCATGAGACCCCAGTTTCGTGAGCCGCATGACTCAGACCCCAATGTCTTTTCGCCTGATCCTTGCTTCAAATTGACATTGATTGATTGACATTTATTAGCATTAATTATTAGGATGATATTAATTCTTGTCTTGGCATTTCTTTAACTTTAGTTGACATTGATTGACAGGGATTGTCACCCTAAATTAATAATTGATCATGTGTTCCTAGTTGGAACTGAGAGACTGGCTAATCGTCTTATTAAAATGAATGAATGAGACACGTTCATATTAACTATGAACTATTGCAATCGACTGGCTAAACTCGAATTTTGACATACAGGCACATGCAGGCTTCAAATTAATTAATTAATTATTTATTTAGTTATTTATCTATTTATCTTACAAAAACAGCATGTGTACTTTATGGTCAAGGCATGGTTACTCCGTGGTTAGTTTTGATTGTTGCATTACGCTATGTAAGACCTACAACCTAACCGTACTGGTATCGTTGTAGAGTTGTGCATATCGTGTCCCGTATGAAAGTACTCATTCGAATGACCATGATCCACGGCATGGGATTTCACTCAACGTAGAGACTATTAGGTTAAATTAAAAAAATGATTGCATGGAGAGAATGGATTCCCGAGTTCTTACATGGCAGCCCTCTTGGGACTAGTAGTGCCCGACAGGCCGGCTGGTCCCCACAGATACTGCAAATCTGCCACACGGGCAGGGAGCGGTATCTGGTTATATTATTATTGTATATTGTATATTGATGACGGGCGTCCCGCTGGGACTCGTCTAATTCATGATTGGCGCAATTGATTGACTGGGTAAACTAGCCTTGCTTGCACATAGTAAGAACTGAGGAATCCTATATTGTATAATTCTAGGATAACTTGGAACTCACAGTAGCAAGCCGTAGTAGTTGCATGACCGTTAAATTGATTTGTTTGTGTACTGTACCTACTCTGTTACCTAACTGAGATGATCAGAATGTCATGACATGATGGGCCAACTTCTGTCCTTGTTTGGTTGGAAGGTTGGTTTGAAGTATTGTAATGTTATGAGAATCCTAGTAGATAGCAGAGATCTATTATCATATTCTCTTTTTACTGGTTTTACTCCTCATATCGTGCTCCCTTGCGGTACTTGCTATTAGAGGTCTAACCTCTCTGGTTTTGTATGGCCAGATTTAGAGCCGGTCCCCGAGAATCCAGCTTACTTCTACCTCCAAGATGGTCAATACTAGAGGGATGATCGCAGGAGGACTCGAGTGGGTTCCTTACTTCCTCGCTCGTTTTGTTAATTACTTTATACTTTGCCGTATGGCACCGACATGTTAGTCGGATTGTCTTGTACCTACTTTTGCATAATTGTAACTAAGTCAGGCTGCAGCTGATAACAATTATGTATACTTACTACATTATTTGGTTGTATTTTGTAAAGCCAGATATCAAGAACATTTTGACTGAGCGTTTGGGATGCCTTACTGCTTTATCTTACATGTTCTCTATTTCTGTTTCTTATTTGAATGATTGAGACAATAGATGGGAAGTGACCCTAGGAAGACTTTCATGTAGTATGCACCCCCTCGTCTTGTAGACAGCATTGATCGTATTATACGGTATTCATCTACCCGTAATACGTAGCTGGCTGAGTCATTCCCCCGCTCTCCAGTATTCTGGTTCTGGGGCGTGACAAGGTTTTAGTGGTGGCCCATGCAGGTCTGATTTCAGACTTGTGGGATGTTTTGATTTATAGGATGTCTCAATCACACATGTTGCCCCTTGATCTCATGATTCGTTGTTCTCAACTCTAGCTTGACATTCCAGTATCCTTTGACTTCATTGATCTTTCCTGTCCGGTCGTTTGATTGTTCTCTTGTCCCTTTTTAGGGGCACTTCGTCCGCATCTGTCAGAGCTGGACAACATCAACAAGGGCAACACGGACAACCTGACCAGGTTGGTCAGCAACAAGGGCCAGTACTACCCCAAGAGGCTATTCAAGAAGAAGTGATAGTAGAAGTAGCAGCTGGATCGCAGTATCTAGAGGTTCCACCACCACCAACAATTCCACCTACCCCTGCAGAAATGGACACACCGGCTCTTCTGGAGATCATGAGAGGAATGATGGCTACTCAATTACAAGAGCAGAATGTACTACTCAATCAAGGATTGCAGACGGTATTGGAAAGAGGGACAAGGCCAGATTCAGGAGCATCAGCCAGGTTTTACAAGTACAACCCCCGTCGTTTCGAGGGCACGGAGGATGCTATTTCAGCAGATGCATGGCTTAAGGATATTGAGGCTATTTTGACAGCCACTAAGGTGCCGGCAGAAGAACGTGTGGATCAGGTGAAGTTGCTACTTCAGGATCTCGTACGTGATTGGTGGGAATCAGAAGAAGTAGGTATCAGACGTCCTGTTGCTTGGGACAATTTTACTGCAAGGTTCAAGACGAAGTACTATGGAGTTGTGGCGCAGTTTGAGCTGCAACAGAAGTTTATCAACCTCAAGCAGGCCGACAAGACGGTAGATGCTTACGCAGCGGAGTTCTGCAAATTGAGTAGGTTCGCCCCAGAGATGGTAGCAACGGAGAGCCAGAGGGCTATGAGGTTCTAGCAAGGGTTTCATCTTGAGCTCTTGCAATTGATAGAGGGGCACAATTACCAGACTTTTGACGAAGTGTTGACGGCAACTCGAAGACATGAGATCACCATTCAGAGAATCACGACAAGGACTGGGGGTCAGAAGAGATCTCACAGTCAGATTGAAGGAGGAGGGGGAGCAGCGCCCCGAATAACTGCACCATCACCTGGCATTCGTATCCACGATGTGGCGATACGAGGGCCAGCACCACCACCCAGGCAGCAGCAACAACCAAGAAAGAATCAGCAACCCCCAGCGGGCTGTACTTATTATGGGAAGATAAGGCACACTAGAGATGTGTGTCGGGCATTGAACAGACTGTATTTGATATGTGGAAATCCAGATCATCGGGTTACTACATATCCCATGAATTCGAGGTCAGGAGGACCAGTACAGCAGTTTCCTGCTCTGCCAGCACCAGGGGCAGGACAGTATCGAGGACCAGCAGTGGCAGTGAGACGATTGGCCCAGCGTTCGTTAATGCCGCAGGCTTAGATGTTTCGGTAGCAGGGACTGCCGATGCAGCAACACCAACATAGACCACCCCAGCATCATCAAGGAAGGGGCCAGCAGCAGCACCAGACTAGGCCGCAGCATGGGAATCAACAAGGAGGTCGAGGACAGGAATTCACTCTGTCCTTGGAAGAGGCATTAGCATCAGGAGATGTTATGGCAGGTAACATTCTCATCGCCTCATATCCTGCAGTAGCATTGTTTGATTCGGGAGCATCCCATTCATTTATATCTGCACAATTTGTGACACGGCTATGAATGGAGTTCGAGGCATTGCCAGGGAGGTTGAATATACTCACTGGTAATGGGCTCGTAGGAGTTAGTAGAGTTATTCTAGCGTGTAGTGTTGTAGTTTGTGGGCATTCCTTACCCGCCAAGTTGATAGAATTTTCTGTTGGAAATTTCGACGTTATCTTAGGCATGGACTGGCTGAAAGACAGTCATGCGACAATAGATTATCGTAGTGGAAGTGTATCTTTTGATATTCCAGGCATGGAGAGATTCACCTTGGTCAGATCAGAGGTAACTCAGCAAGAGCAGGGAGTAATAACGGCAATGGAAGAAGTTCAGGTTCCGAAGGTAGTTGAAGAATTTTTAGACGTATTTTTCGAAGAACTTCCAGGTCTACCACCGGTTAGAGATATTGAGTTCAGTATAGAATTGGCACCTGGAACTAACCCGATATCAGATCGAGTTTACAGAATGGCGGATTCGGAGCAGGCCAAGGTATATCAGCATATAGAGGAACTGAAGGAGAAGAAGTTTATCCAAGCTAGCATATCGCCATGGGCAGCACCAGTGGTACTTGTAGGGGAGAAGGATGGATCATCCATATTGTGCATCGATTACAGGAAGCTTAATGCGGCAACAGTAAAGAACAAGTACCCACTACCAAGGATCGATGACTTGTTTGATCAGTTGAGCAGGGCTAGAGTTTTTTCCAAGATAGATCTTCGTTTCGGGTACCATCATGTGAGGGTTCGGAAGGAGGACATTCCCAAGACAACGTTCAGATCGAAGTATGGGCATTATGAATTCTTAGTAATGCCGTTTGGTTTGACCAATGCTCCAGCAATATCCATGGATCTGATGAACCGTATCTTTATGCCGTACTTAGATCAGTTTGTCGTGGTGTTTCTCGACGACATTCTCGTATACTCTGTTAGTGAGGAGGAGCATAAAGACCACCTCAGGAAAGTGTTGCAGGTTCTGAGAGAGAACCAGTTGTATGCCAGGCTCAGCAAGTGTGAGTTTTGGTCGGATCATATTTCATTTTTGGGTCATATCATATCAGGAGCTGGAGTAGCAGTGGATCCCAAGAAGGTAGAAGCAGTAGAGAGTTGGCCAGTACCCAAGACCGTAGCTGATGTACGAAGTTTCTTGGGATTGGCAGGATATTACAGAAGATTCGTGTCAAATTTTGCAAGACTTTCAGCACCCATGACCCGCTTGACACGGAAGGATGTGCCATTCATCTGGTCGACAGAATGCCAGGCATAATTTGAGAATCTGAAGCAGAAGTTGATATCAGCACCTATTCTTATATTGCCAGTTGGACCAGGAGGTTTTACTGTATATTGTGATGCGTCAGGTAAAGGACTTGGATGTGTCCTCATGCAGCACGGGAAGGTGATAGCATATGCATCTAGGCAGCTTCGGGACCACGAGAAGAATTACCCAACTCATGACTTGGAGTTGGCAGCAATGGTATTCGCTTTGAAGCTATGGAGGCATTACTTATATGGTGATCGAGTGGACATGTACACAGACCATAAAAGTCTGAAGTACATCTTTACTTAGAAGGAGTTGAACATGAGACAGAGAAGATGGTTAGAGCTGATCAAGGATTACGACGTTGAGCTTCAGTATCATCCAGGCAAGGCTAATGTGGTAGCAGACGCTCTTAGCAGAAGAGGCGACGCATTTATGTTGACAACACAGAAGCACATCTTAGAAGACCTTCAGGAGATGGGCATAGAAGTTATACTTCCTAGTAATGTAGGAGTTCTAACAAGTCTACAAGTTCAATCTGACTTGGTAGATAGGATCAAGGCAGCTCAGGCACAGGACCCAAGGATTCAGAAGCTTAGGGCAGAATGTGAGTCAGGACTCAGAAAGGAGTTGAAAATCATGAAGATGGTACACTTAGGTTTGGATCTCGTTTATGTGTACCTAGTAGAGATATTAGACATGAAGTTATGACAGAAGCTCACAGTTCCCAGTATTCTATACATCCTGGAGGGACCAAGATGTACCAAGATATCAAGTAACACTTCTGGTGGAATGGAATGAAGAGGAAGATAGCTAGATTTATTTTCCGTTGCTTGATATGTCAGCAGGTGAAGGCAGAGCAGCAGAGGCCAGCTGGATTACTGCAACCGCTTCCTATCCCGGAATGAAAGTGGAAGCACATCACAATGGACTTTGCGACCGGTTTACCGAGATTACCAAGTGGTAAGGATGCTATTTAGGTAATCGTAGATCGGCTTACGAAGGTAGCACACTTTCTTCCTTTCAGAGTAGGACAATCTACAAAGAAGTTGGCGGAGTTATATATGTAACAAATAGTCAGACAGCATGGAGTCCCTGTCAGTATTGTGTTAGACAGAGATACTCGTTTTATATCACATTTCTGGAAGTGTTTACATCATAGTCTAGGCACCAAGTTAAAATTTAGCACGGCTTACCATCCACAGACGAACGGGCAATCAGAAAGGACAATTCAAACTTTGGAAGATATGTTGCGAGCATGCACTCTGGATTTTGTAGGGTCTTGGGAGAGCCACCTGCACTTAGTCGAGTTCTCATAAACAACAGTTATCAAGCTAGTATCCAGATGGCGCCATTTGAAGCACTATATGGTAAGAAGTGTAGGTCGCCACTAGCATAGGACGATATCGGGGAGAGGAAAATGCTAGGCCCAGAAATGATTATTCAGACAGTAGAAGTGGTTAAAGGAATTAGAGAGCGACTTTGAGTTGCGTAGGATCGGCATCATCATTGGGCGGACCAGCATCGTAGGCCGCTAGAGTTTTCTGTTGGGGACCACGTGTTCTTGCGGATCTCACCTACTCGTGGGGTCATTAGATTTGGCGTTCACGGGAAGTTGAGTCCGAGATACATAGGCCCGTTTGTTATCCTCGATCGGATAGGCGATGTTGCTTATCATTTATCCCTTCCACCTTCGTTACGAGAAGTACATGATGTGTTCTATGTATCTCAATTGCGAAGGTATGTATCGGACTCCAGCCATATCCTTGATCATTCTGAGTTGGTTGTTGGTACCAACTTGTCTTACGAGGAGCAGCCGGTGTCCATTTTGGACCGTAGAGAGAAGATACTCAAGAACCGAACAATTAGCCTTGTCCGGGTTGCTTGGGGTCATCACTCTTTAGGAGAGTCAACGTGGGAATGTGAGGATGATATTCGATCACGGTATCCACATCTGTTTGACTCACAAGGTATATTTCTTTCCGTGTGCCTTGATTGTCTTAACCCCTCATGCTTGTCACCCCATGGATAGAACTACTTGATATCGTAGATTGTTAATGTAGATATGTTATCTGCTAGTTAAACATTGAAGAATGATTGCTTGCTCAAGTTTCTTGTATCTAGGTTAGCTTAGTTTTGATATTCCTATCCTGTTTGGATTTGAAATTCCGAGGACGGAATTTTTCTAAGGAGGGTAGAGATGTCACTTCCCGTTCCCAGAATACATATTTTTAATACATGTACTGCTTTAATATTTATCAAGTATTGTTCTGTAGTTAAACTCCTTCAATTTCATGTTAATTAATTTTTTGCAATTTTATTTCCTGCTTTTATACTCTGCTTTAGCTATACTTTGGGTTCATTTAGTATGTTGGTTCATCATGGACCGAAACAAACCCCCACCTACTACCATCCCTTCCATTTAAAGCCGTCCCCTTTCTCTCTCTTCATTACTTCACCATTAATCTTCTTCTTCCTCATAACTCCTCCCCCACCAACCAGCCACCAAGGCAAGTGCCAAACTTGCTTCTTGATGGATCACCATTATTTTCGTTCCATCATCTTCCTTACTTGATTTTGAGTCTCTTTAGTACTTAGCATTTTTAATTTCCATGGTTCATTCTTTGTAGATCTAAGCTTAATATATTTTCAAATTTCTTAGGTTTTGATCTAGTAAACATTGTTATCCTTAAGTTTTGATGGTTCCATGTTGTAGAGAATTTCGTTCTACCCCATTTTGACCTATGGAAGTTCAGATCTGGGCTTAGAATGAAGGATTTAGAGAGCTTGGAAGCAATAGTTTTCCATGGTTTTGTCCTTAGGAAATTCAGAGAAGAAGAACAGACCCTGGCCGCATGGTAGTGCTTGACCGCATGAGTCTTCATGCGTCAAGTCATCCTGGCCGCATGAGATTTCGTAGTCCCATAAGCTTAGGCTTAATCAGTTAGCCGTATGACTTAATCAATCAGCCGCATGGCAGTTTCGGCCGCATAAAGCTATCAGGCCGCATGGACCTTTTCATCCGCATGAGTATTATATCCTGGCCGCATAAAGGACCCGAGTCCTATCTGGCCGCATAAGTCAGTTTCAGCCGCATGAGATATTTTTCAGCCGCATGGACGCGTGCTGCTTGCAGCCGCATAAATTCAAAACCCGAGCCGCATGAGGGTCATTCCCGCAGCCGCATGTGAACTGTCTTAGCCGCATCACTGCATGTCATCTAGCCGCATAACGCCGATCATTCCCAGCCGCATGGCGCTGACTCTTCTCAGCCGCATGGCGCTGCATGACTTAGTTGCCGCATGAAGTTTTACTAAGTTGGCTGTATGAGACTATTCTGTTCCGGCCGTATGAGACCCCAGTTTCGTAAGCCGCATGACTCTGACCCCAATGTCTTTTCGCCTGATCCTTGCTTCAAATTGACATTGATTAATTGACATTTATTAGCATTAATTATTAGCATGATATTAATTGTTGCCTTGGCATTTGTTTAACTTTAGTTGACATTGATTGACAGGGATTGTCACCCTAAATTAATAATTGATCATGCGTTCCTAGTTGGAACTGAGAGACTAGCTAGTCGTCTTATTGAAATGAATGAATGAGACACGTTTATATTAACTATGAACTATTGCAATCGACTGACTAAACTTGAATATTGGCGTACAGGCACATGTAGGCTTCAAATTAATTAATTAATTATTTATTTATTTAGTTATTTATCTATTTATCTTACAAAAACAGCATGTGTACTTTATGGTCAAGGCATGGTTACTCCATGGTTAGTTTTGATTGTTGCATTACGCTATGTAAGACCTACAACCTAATCGCACTGGTATCGTTGTAGAGTTGTACATATCGTGTCCCGTACGAAAGTACTCATTCGAATGACCATGATCCACGGCATGGGATTTCACTCAACGTAGAGACTATTAGGTTAAATTAAAAAATGATTGCATGGAGAGAATGGATTCCCGAGTTCTTACATGGCAGCCCTCTTGGGACTAGTAGTGCCCGACAGGCCGGCTGGTCCCCACAGATACTGCAAATCTGCCACACGGGCAGGGAGCGGTATCTGGTTATATTATTATTGTATATTGTATATTGATGATGGGCGTCCCGCTGGGACTCGTCTAATTCATGATTGGCGCAATTGATTGACTGGGTAAACTAGCCTTGCTTGCACATAGTAAGAACTGAGGAATCCTATATTGTATAATTCTAGGATAACTTGGAACTCACAGTAGCAAGCCGTAGTAGTTGCATGACCGTTAAATTGATTTGTTTGTGTACTGTACCTACTCTGTTACCTAACTGAGATGATCAGAATGTCATGACATGACGGGCCAACTTCTGTCCTTGTTTGGTTGGAAGGTTGGTTCGAAGTATTATGATGTTATGAGAATCCTAGTAGATAGCAGAGGTCTATTATCACATTCTCTTTTTACTGGTTTTACTCCTCATATCGTGCTCCCTTGCGGTACTTGCTATTAGAGGTCTAACCTCTCTGGTTTTGCATGGCCAGATTTAGAGCCGGTCCCCGAGGATCCAGCTTACTTCTACCTCCAAGATGGTCAATACTAGAGGGATGATCGCAGGAGGACTCGAGTGGGTTCCTTACTTCCTCGCTCGTTTTGTTAATTACTTTATACTTTGCCGTTTGGCACCGACATGTTAGTCGGATTATCTTGTACCTACTTTTGCATAATTGTAACTAGTCTGGCTGCAGCTGATAACAATTATGTATACTTACTACATTATCTGGCTGTATTTTGTCAAGCCAGATATCAAGAACATTCTGACTGAGCGTTTGGGACGCCTTACTGCTTTATCTTACATGTTCTCTATTTCTGTTTCTTATTTGAATGATTGAGACAATAGATGGGAAGTGACCCTAGGAAGACTTTCATGTAGTATGCACCCCCTCGTCTTGTAGACAGCATTGATCGTATTATACGGTATTCATCTACCCGTAATACGTAGCTGGCTGAGTCATTCCTCCGCTCTCCAGTATTCTGGTTCTGGGGCGTGACACTCTATGTGAGGCATTGCATGAAGTCTTGTCAGTTCTATATAATTTCTTCTCTATCCAAAAATAACCATAACAGAACATCAACGCCCATTAAAGCAAGCCCAGGAACATGAAACTAACCAAATGAGCCATCTCTTTAAAGAAAGGGTATCCATCTACAAGTAAGAAGTACCTCAACTCTCATGTAGTCATATGAGAGGCAATGAATTCGATGAGTTCGCACCGGACTTCATATATTTCCTCCCTCGTGTATGTTGATTTTTCAGCCAACTATTTTAACTGAACGGTTAGGAAAAAAATGGTTACATTTCTATAATTTCAAAATAGTAATGAAGGATTAAATTCACAAACAATTTACCTTTGTCTCGAACGGCACAGAACAGTCCTCCATAAGTTTCCTGAAGAACTTGAGAACAAAATACCCACATTCAAAACCCCCTGCTTGCTTTGGGCACTGCATAAATATATTATTTAGTAGCAAGAAAATTTCACATCGATGATTATATAGCTATTAAATCCTATATCGTTTTGATTACCTTAGGAGTTTTCCATGTTGGCTTCTGCATTGATCTTTTTCCACCAATATAAGATGAGTTAAGCCCACTAGTAGAAAATAAGTTTATATGAATATCAGAATACACAGATAATAATAAATGAATTGAGAATGAAGATATCACTCACGTAAATATGCAACTTAATGTTTCCTCTAGGCTTGAAATTCAGTGAGTCCAACCAATAAACAACAAAGGCAGAACGGTCGATCACAATCAAAACCCAGTGCACCCTGTAATTGAATGGAATCAAACATAGTTGAATAATAAAGTGAAATGTGGCTAGTGACTAAGTCTTCTTACTTCTTGAAATGGAATGGAATCAAACATAGTTGGTTCCGCTTTGCAGTTTGGAGTCTCTCTCTAATCAAATTAGATATTTCATTCCCTCATGCTTTACTAATGGCAAAAGGAGTGAATAATATCACAACTTCCCGAGAGCTTATAAACTTGTCATATAAAACCTAAAGCAAAACAAAGAAAATAGTACATAAATATGGTGTCAATCTTTATTAACTAATACACATAATATAAAATTTCTCACTTTATGTATGCTGTAATACAGGTGCCATCTAGCCAACCCATCGAACATAATTCCATCAAAGCCTTTTTGGAAATATAACAAAATATATCAACTTCGAACAACCCTTTCTCTAATGGGTTTTGACGTTATTGATGTCATCCATTGTTTCTACCACCATGTCTTTGAACGTATCAATTATACTAAAATCATCGGCATCATTCCTTGTAACATCTTCAACTTGCATTATGTTCTTTTCCTGTTTTGCATATTTAAATTGTTAAGACAATATTCCATAAAAAAAATAAATGAAGCGCGCATATTAAAAATATTACCTCTATACCACTAATAACAAACTCTTTGAGCCATGCTACGAGAGACCCAATTGCATCTTTAACATTTTCCATCTCCCCGTAAACGGGCACGGGGAGGCTTGCATTAGGAGAAAGGGATTTCGTGATTGAAACCCTTACATTATGTTCACCTAAATCTACATTATAAATTTTCTCACTTGGTCCAACTTTTTTAAAGACCACCCCCTCGGCAACAATATTATCTTTTGTGCCAAAGGCTAGCTTGCATTCCTTTCCCTAAACAAAATAAACTTGTAGTTATCGTGGATATTAATAAATGTTATATATGCGGTTGAGGAAAACTAAATTATTTAATATATGCTTACTGTGCCAATGTGCAATGAAGGGCATGATACATGTTTCTTCCTTAAGGACTTGATACATGTTTCTTCCTTAACGGACTGCTTTGTTTCAACTATGTAAAGAAGATAGAAGATAGAAGATAGAAAGCATATTAGAATAAGCATATAATGATTAAATCTAATTTGTAATAAGCAATACCTTAGAACTAGGTGACAGACTCTTAATTCCATCTGACCCTTGTTCACTCCTCGGAGACTTCATATAATTCCTGTTGGAACTTGCTTTGGTATTGGAAGCAACCTTCTCAGATAGTTGTGAATCACCTTTGGCTTGAATTTCTTTCAACATCGCCTTCAATTCTTGGTTTCTTTTTTTTTTCCGCTTCCAACTGGGACTTAAGTAATTCATTTTGTCTTTTAATTCCTCGTTTTGGAACCTTGAAATATGTCGTCAGGGTCGGTCCTAACCCCAAACCCCGAATACGCCCCGCATGTTCAGGAGTGCCCAAAGCCAAGGTCAAAATATCGGACGTTCCTTCAGTCGACAAAGTCCCTTCTTGTTTCTGTTTGATGTATGCCTCCTAACAAATTGATAAGTAACAACAAAATTTTACAAATTGTGCAACATGAATGTATTTTATAAATTCAGATTTTAGTGGACAACATATACGCACCACTTTCATAGCCACTTCTTTGGTATCATCATCATTAAATGTACCATCCTTCGTAACTCGTGCTTGGGTCCACGAGAAACTTCGGTCTTCTATGTATTTTTCCCCCAATCATTGTTCCTATTTTAAAAGATAAAACCATGTTAATATTCGGTAATGCATAAAGCCACGTTAACTGAAATATATTATATATATTTACCAACTCTTCTCTTAGACCAGCATATCCCTTCTTGCTTAAACAATAGGGAAACTTGTTCTTGGCTCTCCATTCACTTTGTACCTTGCTCATTTCCTTATGATTACATGACATGAAGATAAATATCAGAAGAGGGTTCATATAGTCGGAACCTACTTATCCTTTTTATGCATAAAGAAATATATTTTACAAGTTTACCTTAAAATTTGTGGAGAGTCTACTTTGATGAATTCCTCCCACACAGATTGGTTTATGAACCTGTTGTATTTTGGTGGAGGATGCTTGAGAAGCTCAGGGTTCCCCTCATTCGAATAAATCCAACGTTTGGTGAGTTGTCCTTTGAATGCCCTCCAACTCCGAGCTATGCATGCTAACACAAAAGTCTTACTATTTGGATCCAATTCAAATTTAGCCTACACCAAAATCAGAAGCATTAATTTGACTGAAGTAATATGAATACAGACTTGCTTACTGTCCTACAGAAATATAAAGTAAATAATAAGAATATGAGAAAAAAATAAGGAGTCAAAAGATGTATGTATACAGACTAGCTTGTTTTCCTAAACATGCTGCTACTGCATCTAACTGCTTGCAAATGCAACCAAATATTGCCCTACTGCTACTACATTGCATTGCAAGCAAGGCAAGAAAAGAGCAAGGACTATGCTGCCAAGGCAGATCATTGCCTAGTGGCCTCTGCTAACCACAAGCCTATTGCCAAAATGGAATGGCCAATTGGTCCTAACCCCAATAGACAAAGTGTTGCTGCCTATAGGACACCACACAACCATATTATATGAACAACACTAAATCCTAACACAAGACACTCTCAATACTGATACATTCACTAACTGAACATAAATCCGTGGCACTAATATGACACCAACACACACATACATTGAATTATTATATGCATATACATGAATCTCTACAAAAGCTAACTGCTTGCAAATATATGTTTTACCTAGTTAGCACTCCACAAGTTCTTCTTAATTGACTCCGGCACTTTATGCCAAGACGGATAAGTAATTTTTACTAAGGACTTCACCATAATGCCGCAATAAGTTGCCAAGTCATTTTTCCCCTCGCCAATTGGTTGCCCTACATCGTTATAAAAGATCTTTATCCTGTCTTCATTGTCTTTGATTTTGCTAACTTTTTTGGACTTTGCTGGCCCTCTGCCATTTTTAGGGCCATATGTTTTTTTGTGAAACAGACACATTCGAAGAGCCTATGCCTTTGCACTAGCTGAAGAGAGACATCAAGGAAGAAGAACATTAGCTAGTGGAAAATATGCATAATTTATTCTAAATGAGTCAATAAATAAAGAAGCAAGTAATAAAGAAGCAAACAAAGCCATGCAGACTAACCCTTTTCTCAAATTGTTAGCTTGAATTGGCTTGTGAGTAATGCTGATCTTGAAACTATTCAGCAATAATTCCTTAGTTACATATTAATCTACAACATCAAAGTTTGAATACTTTGCATAAATATGATTAGTAAATATGTACAAAGCCATGCACTCTTCTTAGCTTAACTACAGCAGTAACTGTAGAACTTTGTTTTACCAATATACAAGTAATAACTGCAGTAGTAACTGTAGTAATTTTTTTAATATAATTTCCAGGTCAAGACCATCATCTGAAACTAAAATTATATATTCGGGTACAGGCATGCAGTAACTAGCTTAACTGAAAATCTGAAATGACGTCCAATCATTTATCTCAACTCCTATCACAATGTGGAATCAAATACAGCTCCAATATATAACAAATCGGGGACAACTTCAAAATATACACAAGACCATAAAGCCTACTTCTTGCAACATACTAGCTCGAGCAGGAAAAAACATTTAATTCTAATGAAAATGAATGATTTTAACAGTTCATAATGTTCATCCATTGAAACAAAAAGGTTCAACTACCACATGGAATAAATTAACAGTTCATAATGTTCAACCATTCAAACAAAAAGGTTGCAATAAGTAATTTTGTCAAACATAAGATTTGGACTTTTCAATCCAAGTTACCTCACAATCTTCACGTAAATAAGTTGAGGGCGCTTCATCAACAACGTCAAAGGATTCAATATCTGGTACTTTGTTACAAATTTCAGTTGTATCAAGACAATCGATTACCCTGTCGTCATTGTCTTCATCATAATAATTCCTTTGATGAGTTGATAAAATGATTGACCACTTATCATCCAGTTGATCTGGCACATAAAACACTTATTTTGCTTGAGAGGCCAAAATAGAGTCAGACCTATGGCCAACTCTACCAAGCTCGACTAATGTGAAACCAAGTTCTTCGACCTTAACACTATTTTTGCTATCAACCCAATCACACTTGAAGATGGGAATCCGAAAAGAGAAAGAGTCAAGTAACCAAATCTCTTTAATAACACCGTAAAAAGCCATATCTGAGAGAATAGGATTGTTGTCCTTTGTGCTAGCAACTTGCAAAGTCTTTGCCACTATAGTCACTCCGCTATTTTGATTGATGCGTACGTCATCACGATCTTTCGTATGATAACAAATCCTATTAATTTCATAACCCGAGAACTTCATCACATTATGTTGAGGCCCTCGAGCTATCCATTTTAAGACATCAGAGACATTGTTATTTGGGTTTTCTTGCTCGGCCTCAACCTGACATTTTTTATGTTTAGTATATCATTTTATTATGATAAGTACAACATAAATATATTATAATAGTAAGTACCCTTGATCGTAACCACTTAATAAAAGTGCAGTTGTGCTCATCTTCTAGCCACTTTGCACTTTTCACTCTACGATGGTGCAGCTTTTTCAAGTAAGACTCATGCTCCCTATCAAGTAACGAATAGAATGTCGTTAAGTAAAAAGAAAAATAATTTTAAGAAAAGGTATCAAAGAATATAAACATCTTTACTCGATATAAGGTTGAACATCATTTGTGTTGTGCAAAAGATAAAGATGTGCGTGGTCCAAAGACAAGAGGTCAACTTCACAGATAGTCCCTTTGCCTATAGGTTTTTCCTTATTATTTGTAGCAGGAACTCCAATGGCATCCTGATCTACTACGAATTCTGAACAAAACTGAATGACTTCCTCTACGATATAACATTGTGCAATACACCCATCAGGACGATTCTTATTTCTCACATAACCCTTTAAGACACCCATATACATGTAATATACAACATATAAAGATAAAAAGAACTATGCAAATATCAATCATGTTACTACATAAAGAAATTCAAAGTTTAGAATGTACCAACCTCTCTGGTGGGTACATCCATCGGAAGAAAACCGGACCACCAAGTTCAACTTCTCTGACAAGGTGCACCATTAGATGTACCATTATGTCAAAAAATGATGGTGGAAAATATTTTTTCGATAAGCACAATGTGACCACAAGATTATCCTGTATATCTTGCAATTTATGTAAATTCACGACTTTAGCACAAAGGGCATTGAAGAAGAAACATACTCGTATAATAGCATATCTCACATGCTTTGGCAACACACCACGTATTGCAACAGGGAGTAGTTGTTGCATTAGGACATGGCAATCATGGGACTTGGGACCATATAACTTTAGATCTTCCATGGAGACATTAGTTCTAATATTTGAAGAGTAACCATCTGGGACCTTAAGGTCACGCAAAGTTTCACACACCATTCTTTTTTCTTGCCTCGATAGTGTATAATATGCTGCTGGAAGATAAATTCTATTTTTTTTACTATGAGGTGCCAATTCTTTTCTTAAGCCCATTTGTACAAGATCTTTGCGACAATTGATCCCATCTTTTGTCTTTCCAGGAATATTTAATAGGGTGCCAATGATACTATCACAAACATTCTTCTCAATGTGCATGACATCCAAGTTATGTCTAATAGGAAGAAATCTCCAATAATCGAGCTAAAAAAATGGCTTTCTTCTTCCAACAACTTGTAACTTTGTCTTTTTGTACTTTTTTTCTCTTCTTTGGTGTCGACTTCTTTTGTACTTCTGCTTTCTTCATCTTGTTTGATGTATTCTCTGATGTCTTTTTCTGGAACATCTTCTTTTTCTTTCCCTAAGAAACATCAATTCCAGCAACCTTTATTAATATTTGTTCCCCAATCAATGGTTTAGGAGGAGATCCGAACTCTTGGTTACCATTAAATGCCTTTCTTTGGTAGCGAAAAGAATGATTACGCGACAAATACCTTCTGTGACCAGTGTAAATGTTCTTGTTACAATATTTCAATCTATCTGAAAAAGTATTCTCGTTGCATATTGGACAAGCCAGATATCCTTTCACACAACAATCGGACAAATTTTCATATGCAGGAAATCGTTAATTGTCCATAAAAATACACTTCTCAATATAAAATATTCTTGTCGATATGCATCATAAGTCTCAACTCCATCCTTCCATAACAACTGCAGATCCTCAATCAATGGTGCTAAATAAATATCTATGTCATTTCCAGGTTGTTGGGGGCCTGATATTAACAATGTCAACATTGTGAACTTTCTTTTCATGCACAACCAAGGTGCCAAATTATAAGTATTTAGCATTACAGGCCAACAACTATATCTACTGCTGAGTGAACTAAATTGATTAATCCCATCGGCTGAAAGAGAGAGAGTCGAAGGTTTCTTGCTTCTGCAGCAAACTTTGGCTATTTATCATCAATTGTCTTCCATGCTGGTGAATATGCAAGATGACGCAATTGGTCATCATCTTCCCTTCCATCTGCATGCCATGTCAAATTCTTTGATGTTTGTACCGATTGAAACCACCTTTTAAAGTACGAAATGGGTGGAAAGTACCATAGTACTTTAGTTGGGATGCCTTTGTTTTGCTCATCCGTTCTTTGTTCAGACATATTCTTCTTTACCTTATATCTCGAAGTTCTACACGTAGGACATGTGATTGCACTTTCATACTCTTTTATATAGAGTATGCAATCATTAGGACATGCATGTATTCTCTTGCATTCCATTCCAAATGCTGAGAAACATCGCTTAGCCTCCCTAGTAGTTGTGGGCAATTCATTCCCTCCCGAAAGCATATCGCCGTACAAAGTCAACACATCTGAAAAGCTTTTATTACTCCAGCCACTCTTGACCTTGATACTAAAGAGATTCATTATCGCTGAAAGCTTCGTATACTTTTTACAACCAGTATACAAAGGTTTCTTAGCATCATCAAGCAATGCATGAAAGTTCACTTCATCATCTCCTGCAGCATCCTTCTCTTTTAATGCATCAGACATCTCTATTGTAACTGCTACATCATTTAGAGTGTACATGTCTTCACAAATAGGCGCATATGTATCCTCACATGATGGTATTTCATTACGATCAACTTTCCCGTGCCATATCCATATAGTATACCTTGGATCGATGCCAATTGTCGTCAAATGAAATTTTACATCAGCTAATCTCAGTCTATAGAGATTCTTGCAGTCATTACATGGGCACCAAATGAAGTCAAGATCATCCGCATTAGCTTTAACATACTCTATAAATTCTTTAACCCCCGCTCTATATTCTTCCGATAGTAGGTGCTCTCTCATCCAAGATTTATCCATCTGTATAACAAATTAAGATTTATCATGACTAGCAAGAATGATATTTCAGTATTTAACTAAGATATCTTGCTTATAAACCACTTATCTATATAGATTCAGATTATTTTACATATAGTTAGCCCTATATTTCAGTATTTGACTAGCAAGCATGATATTTCAGTATTTGATCTATATAGAATCAGATTTTTTTATCATATGTTTCACTATAAATATGACACTCTTTTGTTTGAAGAGCCTATGTTTCAGATGACTTGGTTGTGTCTTGCCTATGTTTCCAATAGCAAGGGCAATAACAAAGCCTGGTAGTTGCAAATAGATTTAGAAGAGAATTTCCATATCCATTTGTTCTCACATCACACACCAGAAATAACATCATCACCTGCACTTAGAGTATCGCACATATATCTAATTATATCTATACAATGTATATATCTATATAGGTGTACTTACAACATATACACATTCATGTAAACCATTTCTAAAGGTTAAAACATCTCCCAAGCAGGATATTCCTCATGCTCCTGCTCAAGACTGAAGCCTAGTTCAGTCTAAAGGTCTGAACCCAGGGCCTCGAAGGCTCGAGCTCCCCCCACACATTAATGGCTAACTCAATCTTGAATCTATATCCTAACTTTATATCCCAAAACCCTCACACATTACATACATTTAACTATGTATATACATAACACATATATTAAAAGGGGCTACATGTCTGTAAGTTACTACATAAATATATACAAATACCAAGTATCCTTGTGTGTCCAAAATGACGTACCAAGCCGGAGGGTTCATCACCTGCTGCCTACAACAGATGCCAATGTTATTTGACTCCCATAAATTACTGATACAAATCTCTTTCTCTATCTACACTCACATGATACTCTCAAGTGCATTGCATACCTATATCTTCTTCTTCTCTGTAATACTCTAAAGCCCTGCTCTAAACCAAACAGAAAGAGATTGGTACCAACTCTTCTGGTCCTATGTATCAGAAAGGGGTTGGTACCCTCAATTCGAGCCACTTATTTAGCATGTTGATAAAGCCACAAAAAATTACATTACATCGGTTTTTGGGGGGGGGGGGTTTGAACCAACAAGAAACCAGTGCCTCATAAAAATTAACAAGTAGGGATTTTCATAAACGGTCGGTTCACAAAACACCACAAAACCGATGTAAACACCGTAACCAAGCAGACCCTTAGTGTGACCAATTCCACTGCTCAACGGAAGTAGACAACCAAGAATGCACAGACTGCGATAAACAGTGTCAATCGTCGATTGAAGCATGCTCAACGGAAGCCACTGCTCAATGCACCTATTTATTATCAAATGAACAGTGTCGATCGTCGAATTGTGGGATTGGTACCCTCAATTCGAGCCCCAAAAATTACACATTTATATAAATATCAAATGTATGTCATCGAAAGTATGCATGCAAATTTGTTAATTTATTATCCAACACATAATAACATACGAAGGGAAGAATCCAAAATTTATTATACGAAGAGAACTTCATCGAGCAAGTTATACGTAAATTCATCAAATAAAACAAAAAAATTAGATGAATTTTTTCTTCAACACCTTCAATGCCTTCAACTGAAGGAGATTTGCTCACTTTCTACTGATTACTTCCAGTTTTTGCACAACACTAATTTAAAAAACACTTAAAACCCTAACCGTAAACTTGTCGAATAAAACAAATTAGGACACAAATTAGGAGAAAACAGAAATCCTAACCCTAACCCTAACCCAAACAAAATTAGGACAAAAATCATATGGTTTCTCTATGGGACAGAAATTAGGGCAAAACAATAACAAAAATAAGGACAAAAATCCAAACCCTAACCCTAACCCAAACAAAAATTAGGACAAAAATCATATGGTTTCTCTATAGGACAAAAATTAGAACCCTAACCGTAACATAACCCTAAACTTACAGAAATTAGAAAAAAAACTTAGAACCCTAAACCTAACGTAACCCTAAACTACATACCTTGTCGTCGTCGGAAGATACTCAACAGCTCGAGGGTTTGGTAGGCGAAGAGACACGCGGAGAGGGAGAGGGTGAGAGTGAGGAAGTGGCGGAGGGAGACGCGGGAGTGGAGACTCGAAAAAGTTAGAGGAGAGATCGAGAGAGTGAAGACTCGAAAAACTTTTCTCTCTGAAAGAAAAGAGGAGAGAGAAGACAGAAGTTTAGAGCAGAGGGTTTTAGAGCGGGGCGCGGGAATTAAAAAGTTAGAGCGGGGGGTCGAGCGGCCAAAATTGTACTTTTTATTCACTTTTATAATGGCTCCTTCAAACATCGTTACATATGTTCTAATTTTACATAATGTTCAGTGCCAAAAAACGTTATAATAGGCCAAAAACTCTTCATACCCGTCATATTATGTGCTGTTCCATAAATTCTGTAACATTTATAAACGAACCGTTGTAATAAACTCTTTTCAAACGTGATAATAGGTTCTTTTTCTTATAGTAAAACTACTTAGAAAGGAAATGTATATTTTGATTAAACTAGCCTACATTATGGCATTATTACCATGTCTTTTATCTGTTAGAACGTTGGATTATATTGGAGAAATTACAATTTTTTTATTATTGTTGCATAAAATAGGTTACTTGCTTTCGTTGCACCCTAAATGGATGCATGCATGACAGGTGTTGCATAGCTTGCCCGGGGGGAAACTAGTCATCCGCGAGCTAAATTTTTGTATGTCGTAGGGGTTGCTGGCCCCCGAAAGGCTAAAAGTGAAAAGTACCATCCTGAATGTTGATATTTCAATAACATAGTTGTATATATTCTAAACTATAAAGTTTCAGAGTTTGTGTCATAAGGTTGTTCTATCCGTAGATATTCTACGTATGTATTATTGTCCTACCAACTGTCATAGGCCCGAAGTTCTATGTTTAGAATTACTATTATTGATTAATAATACATTTATTTGCAACTATCAATAATATATTGTCATATCTAGAAACTGATATCCATGAAAAAATTATATAGAGACATCTTATGCATGACTGATAGTGCTGCTACCAACACCATCCTTATAAAATATGATTTTTTTTCTCTCCAACATCACTATTAGTGCAAACGTCCACGATAGTCAGTCACGCTCATATTATTGAAGGTTTCGGAAGAGCACAATTAATTTTACCCAATGGAACCCACCTATCTATATAAAATGTCTTATTCTCAGAGTTCCAGAAGAAACTTACTGAGTTTTAAGGACATAATGGCTAACGGGTATCATATTGAAACCATGAGGGAGAATACCTTTATATAATATATAGAATAGGGAACCAGAAGTTCGTTCTAGAGAAATTCTTCGACTTATCACTAGGGATATACTTTATTCACAATAGGGATAGTCGAGTCACATACTACCAGAAGCCATAAGCTCAATAGAACCCATCCACTTATACAAACTGTTTTATACTCTCATAATTCTAGAAGATTCTTACTGAGAGTAAAAATGGGTCATAAATCGCTGAGCAAGTGAAATAAATTTTGTGTAACCACTAGTCTAAAGAACCAGAAGTTCGTCCTAGAGAGATTATCCAGCTATTCACTTTGTCAATTCACATACTACATTGAGCCAGAAACTCAATCCTAGTCCATTGTGGGCCAGAAGCCGAATGATCCTATAACTTTTAAACATCGATATGGTCGACTAAGATATTCCTAATAAGACAATTTGGGACAATGATGATAAAAATTATTATGACTAATTCGTGTGATCATTTCTTACCAAATTGCAGTATACACCATTGATCTCAAAGATAAGTTTGTTTCTAAACCATCAATCTTGAAGATTGTATATGAATAACTAGTAGCATAGTCTCAAATTGCATTTCTTTCATATGGCTTATGTTGATATTGTTTGAAACTATAATATTGGCATCTATATTTTATGAATTATAATCTTCTTAGATTATTATATCTTCTAGACCTAAGTTTTTTACCTGTCATGTTAATAAGATAGAATTCCCGTCATTAGGAGGAGATAGGAAGAAGATAAATGCTTGTTCCAGAAGAACATCGTGAATTATCGTTATAGAAGAACTTCATGAATCATCGTTCCAGAAAAACGTCGCAAAACATCGTTCTAGAAGAATGTATAATGGCATACTTCCACTTTATCTAATCTCGAATAAATTAGGAGAAATTATTTCTCGTACTTCATTACAAATAAATTAGATGTTTACTCGATTATGTTGTATATATAGTTATACCAAGTATGAATCTATTTTCTGACAAAAGTACCAAAAGAACCAAAAAAATACAGCAAATGAATAAGTCTATAGTAAGAATGCATAAGACCTAAAGGTTCTAAATATTTATCTCTCCAGAAGAAGAGGACGAATAATACTAAAGATTGTAAATATTCAACTATCCAGAAGAAGAGACCGAATAATATAACACACCCTAATTCTCTTGAAGAAGCAGCTCCTGAAGAAGCATCTCCTGTAGAGAAAAAGTCCATAACGGTCTGAAAGATGTCATGAACCAAAGATCAAATTTTTCAAAGTATATCGCTCCGGTAGAGGATATACCTCAGATTCTAGAATAGACTGAGAAAGAGGTACCGGTACCCATGAAATTTGTACTTTATACATAGTTAAGAGAAATTTGTAATCAAGAAGTTTGTTATAAATGACATTATCAAATAAGAATAAAAAGGTTGATAAAATAAAATGATAACATTAAACCACGAATAATCTGATGACAATATGTGATCTCTCTCACAAAACATGGAATGTTCGTCCTATAGTACAAAATCCAAAAAGAATAAACCCGATAGATTTTGAATGGGTGTTTGTCCTAAATACAAAACCCAAAAGGAGTAAATTCGGTAGATTTTGAATGGATATTTGTAACAAATAGAGATCCAAATATTTAAGAGCAATGTTAGCTCAAGGATTCTCGAAATGATCATGAATAGAATATGAATAAATATATTCTTCGATCATGATAACCTATACGATAAGATATATCCTCGAAGGTCGAGGATTTAAAATTTTCAAGTATATTCTTAACGGATTTAAAATTACCATGTTATCCCCGAAGGATCTACAAATGAGCCATATATGAACTAAACCATCCAGAAGAATATGATAGGCTTATTGAGTGTATAAAGAAATCCCTGAATGGATTCATCAAAATAGTCTATGGAGTACCTCCTGTAGAGGTAAATATCCTTAAGAGATAGAAAACATGATAATATCTCCCGAAGAGATTGGAATCTCCTGAAGAGATTAGAATTTTTTAAAGAGATTGGAAACTCCAAAAGAGATCTTATATAATCGCTTAAAGAGATAAACTCTAGAATAGATAACTCTGAAGAAGAGATCTCTTGTAATATTATGAAAATATGAATCTCTAGAAGAGATCTACTGTATTCTCATGAAGAGATAAGATAAGATAATGTTGATCTCCTGTAGAGATAAATTTCCTAAAGAGATAAATCTCCTGTAGAGATCTAATATGACGAATATACCAAAAATGGTCATATCAATCGGATCCTTTATGACCAAAAGAACATATTCTGGTCCTGAAGTACCGTATGTAAATACAAGTTCTTTATGTCATTCACTCAGTACAATATTTTTATGTGAATTTGCTTATATGCATCTACACACATAAACTGGAATGAGATAATGCACGTAAATTTTTCTTGATGAATGTTTTGATCTAATGAGATATGCAGATGAATAATATTTATCTGATACTAAGAGATTCCACAAGCAAGGTATATTTTATAAATAGTGTTACAAATATTTTAGAGAGAATAAAAGCAAATCACTGCGGCAAATTCATCAAAGCAAACGGAGAATGTGCATGGCTACGATTTCAACCATTCAACAATCAGAGGGAGTTGCAAGCTTCCAGGAATAACGAATAAGTCTACAAGTATTCGTTAGGATATGAGAATAATGTATAAAACTATATAGACAAAGATTGTGGTGAGATATAACATTCAGATGTACTGGGGGTTGTTTTTTTTATTAATGTAAGAACTATATGCAATTTTTGTAATTTGAGGGGGAGCATCCTGAAGATGCACACATCCTGAAGATGCTAATGGAGACTTCTTGAAGTATGTATTTGTGCATTGTACTCTTTCCTTCGTTGAGGTTTTTTTTCTACTGAGTTTTTCCTTCGAAAGATTTTTAACGAGGCAGTGTAAGTCGTACCCATTTGGATTCCTGAAGAATCACATTCCTGAAGAATTATATTCCTGAAGAATCATATTCCTGAAGAATATTATTGTACTCTTTTTCTTTTCTATGGATTTTTCCCCAAAAGATGGATTTTTTCTTAAAAAAGTTTTTAATGAGGCAATAATTAAAGTGGGCATCCAAGGGGGAGTGTTGTGATTTGGATAGACCCAAATATGGATGCCCTTTATCAATATCCACAACAAACTCTATTCCATTCCCTTATATATTATCATTGAGAAAAGCTATGTACATTCTTTCTGGCTACCAATTTTTTTCTCTTTCTTTCTCATTTTTACAACAGAGGATAAAAGGATGGAATATTATGATATTGAAAAACCATGACTAAATTATTGCATAGTCATTGAAATACTTAAAAATTTAAATATTGTAGAGTTTATTGGATTGGTAGAAACTCATAAATGATATCTCAGACATTGACATGGAATTGGGAAAAGAAAGATGTAACTGAGAATGAAAACAAAGGTCAAGAGATTAATTATTTGGTCATTAATGTTGCTTTATTGGAGGTTGATTTAAATTATGGATACATAAACTTGTGAGACGAAATTGAGCATACTCCCTTAATAATGTGATGATTATTTCGAAAGTGTAGAGTTTCGATAGACAAATTGGTTCTTCAATTCAAATAATTTTGGAAGGCGAGAATTAATAATTATTGCATTCCTTTGAGGTTTAAATTTTAATTAGTTTGATATCTATCTATAATCAGATTAAAATTTTGTGCTTAGAGGATATTTTGATGACAACAAATAAGATTTTTGAAATTTGGACGAGAAATAAATGTTGACCTATTTTGAGTATAAATATTATGAGATAATTTTGAGTAGTTTGAGTTTTGTATTTTAAAAGAATGTGTGACGAAATGTGGGTAGAAGCCCAAAGAAATTGTGGTAGTTGCGAATAAAGGCAATTTAATATGTTTTCAATTAAAATTCAATTTTTTAGGATTTTATGATGGTGGATTTTAAATTTAAATTTGAAATATCTTGGAAGATTTAAATCCTTATGAAATTTATGTTTTGAGGCCTAATACCGATATGGATGATGAGTCAAACTTGAAAGACGGTAGTCGTGATTTTGAGTCATAATCTTAAAGATTATGATAAGTTTTTGGTTTTGATTAAAGGTTAATGATAGAAATTGAGGAATGTTTTATAATATTATTGAGTTATAAAGATGATGGAAATTTTTTAAATGTTGAATGAGGTGATAAGGATAAGTCTTTGAGGTCGTTAGGGGATACTTTTCTAGACTATCCCTATTGGTCTTATTTTTCTATACTATACCCATTGGTCTTATTTTTCTACCTATCTAAATTATGCCTTATGTGAGAAATTTCTAGAATTTAAGGACAACCTAGATCCTAACATCAAGGCAAGCCATGTCCGTTTACTTTTTTCTGTTCCATCAAGGTTTGATCACTAATTATTATTAAGAGATCCTTACTTTTTCCCTTTCTTGAATTTTTTTTACTAAACTTTTTCTATTTTTTTCACCAACCAACCGAGCCTGTCCATCCCAGTCATTTCTTAAATTTTAAGGACAAAATTTTTCTAAGCTGGGTAGATTCATAACCCCTCTTCTCGATTTTCAAATTTTATTTATTTATTCTATATATTTTAAAAATTGTGTTTTGAAACAAATTCTCTTTGAAACGTGTAAACATTACTTTTCTATTATTTTAGTATTTCTAAAAACTATTAACCTTTATGGTACAAAATAATAATTAGTTTTAATAATTATTTTTTTCTTGAAATTTATTATTGGCATTACAAAAGATGTTGGACTTTCAAAAATTATTGGCTTTAAAAGTGGTTTTGAAAATTATAAATATTTGTAGACTTTTGGATTAATAAAAATATATTTTAAATTATTCGATGACATCGAATATTATTTATATTATAGTGATAATCAATTACGAATTGATTTGAAAATATGCTATTTGATAAATATTAAATATTATTTTCAAATTATTATGGTGATCATCTACTTTGTTTAGATGTAAATTCATATGATTTAAATTACTTGATAATATCAAATATTAATTTAAATTAATACTAATGGATTATGAATAGATTGATTTTTTGTTTAAAGTTATTTGATTTAAATTGAAAAGAAGAGGGTTTATCTAGAATGATTGATAATCCTTATTAAATTAGAAGTTCAAACACTTGTTTAAGGAGAGCAATTCAATCCCATAGCCAAACGACTCAACCAGCAAACCATCATCTATAGTATTGTGCGCCGTGTCTATGTCCACCATTCCAATACACTATTTTACTTTTACATATACAATCTCTCCCATGAACGACACTCCAGACACCCATCCTCCACAACCCTATTCCGTGTCGCACATGAAATAATTCCGATACAATCAGTTCCATTAACCGAACACTAACCCTAACTCCGATCATTCCTAAAACCTCCACCGTCGGGTCAGCGACCATCCCAATACTCACCATATTCCACATCCCCAGCATCAGCAGTACCACCACAGGACACGGTAACCACTACAACACTCTTCCCTACCTTATTGCTTGGCTAGCCCTGTCTTTAGATCTTTCCTTACCATCAACACCACTGATTCCTCTATCCCACCATCACCATAGCCTCTGCCACGACTACTCCCTCACCACCCCGACGTCTAGAGCCGGTCACTATCCTTCTCGTCGACCTCGTCTCTACTGTCGCTCCCCTGAGTCGTACCTCCAGGGGACTCCGCCTGAGCCAACACCCCTGCCCTCCAACCACCGCTGCCACCGCACCCCTCAGATCCGTCGTGCCAGCGAGTTTGGGTCCCTGCGATCAGCCACAATGACCAGATCTGCCGCCCGTTTCGAAGATTTCTTCTCAAGCGTCGCTACGCGATCGCCACGCTTCCTCGCGAACGATCGCCACCGTGAGTCCTCTCCATCTCCCTTCTTCTCGATCTCCTTCCCTCTCTCTTCTTTTCCTCCTCCTTGTTGTTCTTCTTCTTTCTGTCTTCTCTGGAAGAGGAATTTCTCTCTCTCTTCCTGCTCTCTCTCTCTCTTATTTGGTTATAGTTTTTTTTATTTTGGGTTATAATTGGGTTTAATGATATTGGGCTTCGGGCCCAGTAGCCATTTTAGGCCTTTAAAATAGGTTTTTGATTGAAATATAGTTATGTAATTATACTTATAAATGGGCCTGAACAAGTGTAATTCATGTTCTGAGTATACATTCACAATTCAATTTATGGAGTTTTTTTGGTTTATATGTTTATTATTGGACTTGGGCTATAAGCCTAATATTGACTTTTAGATAGAAACTAGGTTTTATTTTCAAATATAAATTATGGGCTTTGATTAAGTGGGTTATAATAAAATGTAGTTGTGGATTTTGGGCTTTCATTGAATAAATACTTTCTAAATCTATATATATTGTTAATGGTTTCAATTTAATAAATTTTTATTATAAAATAAATGTTTTCTTAAAAGGAGGTTTTAGATACCTATTATGATTCTAAAAAAATTTGACTAGTAAAAATGTAGTTTTTTAAATATAATAAATATTTTCTAAATAGTTATTAATATTTATTCTGTAAATTCCTTCAATATCATCTTGACCTCGACTAATCATACTTCTTATTTTCTTACGAATTCGGACTTCTTCATATCGATCCTTGTTATTTGGACTATTCTAGACTCAATGGAATTATTTGTTTCACCAGCTAAGGATACCAGGCGAGTACATTTATTATTTGTTTTCAATATTGATATTTACTATATTTGCATGATTGGTGATGTTATACTTGATTCTTGATACGCTTGTTAGACGGATTAGTGGCATATAGATTTTAGTCATCATACCATATTTTATCGTGCTTGTATTATCGCGTTTCATGACCTATTGTCATGACTTAATCCATGTGTAGTAGTCGAGCGGAAAATTACTAAGTAGATATGTGATCAGACCTTAGACCTTGCTTTATTTTATATTTCATGCATATTAGACCTTGGGATACAATTCCTATGTAGACGTGCGGTGTGATGTCCCAGCCCGATCACATATTGAAAAGTGTACTTCAAATTACTTAGATGGTTATGTTTTCTTATTCCATGCTTACTTGGTTAATAGTTCATGTTAACTGTTTCCTTTATTTTCTATGCCATTTATTTCATCATGTATGCCATTTCTATTCATTATTTTTGTAGTCGTTATCATATATTTGGAACTGCATGCTTGAATTTTACTCGTTCCAGATGGATATAGAAGAGATGATCATAAAGCTTTAATTAGTGGTTTTCTAGTAACGACCTGCTTTTGATGTAGGGCCATGAGCGAGATGACGCCCAGCCTATGCCACAGCATCGATGGTAGAATGTTGTCTAGGTCTACTATGCTAACTAACAATATAAATATCATAACATGTCAATATAATCATCTCCAAAGAGGACAAGTATTGATATAAATATTCAAACTCAATCACAATGACTATAAGGAAGATAAATGGCATGAATAAGATAATAACATCATGGTAGGAATCTCCAGAGAAAGTCTAACATAAAAATAATACATGTCCAATGAGAGTATAATAGTCAACTATCTCAGTATCACTCTCAAATAATACAGGCCAAAAGTCATAAGATGGAGACAAATCCAGTACAAATCTAGCCTAGCTGAGTCGCTAATAAGGCCTCCTGAGCTGGAGCTAAACCCTCTTGAATCAGTGTCTTCTGGTCTACGCCTACTATATCCTGTGGGTTGTAGTAGGTAGGGCAACCATCATCTGAATCATCTGAAAAATATATCCAGTCATAATTGGAGCGAAGTACACTTTTAATAACTGTTCTAGTAAATGATAAAGACTATGTAACAACAAATAGAGAAAATATACAAGATAACGTAGCAGGTGCATGATTAACACTATTCAAGGAATAATACTTGATACAAGGAGGGTATGATCACATATCTACACTACTACTCCCCGTCCCCGACTAGTACATTGGATCCAACCATGGTACGTTATGACACAGGATTCACTGGGAAGGTCATGAGCCCCTGGCAGGAATCGATGTCCATACAATGCACAAAAATAACAACAAGACTTACACAAGGTACACCAGGATATACAAGGAATAACATCTCATGACGAGATCTAGGAAATACTAATCAGTGTAAGCAATGTGTCAAGAAATTAAGGATATCTACACTAAATACAAAAACATAAAAGATATCATAAACAGAAAATTATCAGAGAATGTACTCGCCTGAGATCCGGTGTGAAATATCAACAGTATCTGATACGGTGTCTCGAAGACCTAAATATGGAATATCAAGGTCAAGTGGTGTTTTGGAATCATAAACATGCTATACTAGCTTAATACTAGGTCTCAAGTCATTTCTAGGTCAAACTAGGTCAAACTAAGTAATAACCTTATGTATCTACCTATATGATTATGCATACACTCTAGGGTACTATACTTTAGTTAAGTTGCCTAATTACCTATGCCTAGTACCCAATTCCTATGCATTTCCTTATACCTAGTGTCTCAATACAAGGTAACCAATTATCTTACTATATAGGTAAAACAAATACCTACTCATTACCTAGTCACCTTAGGTAAAACCCATTACTTAGGAAATTTCCCATTACCTATGTGTTCCTTAGACATTACCGTCAAAGGTAAACCAAGGCCTACTCGTGCCACATAGGTAATGCCCTTACCTATGCCTATGTGTCATCTAACATTTACCTACATATCTAGTTTACCCAAAACTAATACTCCTGTCCAAATCTCCATAGACCCACACACACATTAGAACCTTACTATAGTTGGCATAACATACTGCCATAGCCTTCACAAAGCACACACAACACACTCAACCTGCCACTTATACTACTGCCTGCAAGGCAGCAGTAGCCACTGCCACTGATGCTGCTTTCTCCCTCTGCTCTCACTTGCACATACAACCAAGTTTTCCCTAAACCTACACAGTCCCTTCTTGTACAGATTCTTTTCTTACTAACCTACACAAATCAGCAGCAACATTTGCTACTACTACTACTACTACTAATGTTGCCTTCTTGAATCCTGTATTTTAACTCCCCATCACAAATCGATGCACGGGTACACTGATGTGCTCCTGTAGCAAATAGAACCCCCTTCACTTGCTATTACACTGATGTACCCATTCCTTCCTACTACACCGGACTTCCCCTCTCCCTATCTATCTAAACACACACACTAATAAATCAGTCCTAATAGTGGACTGATACACTACTTTCTCCCCCTCTGCCTCTAGGCTGACCGTCCCTATCACTGCTCTCCTATTCCTCTATGTAACAGTCATACAATCCTATACAATGAACAGTAATACATATATATATATATATATATATATATATATATATATATATATGCTTTCTCCCTCTGCTCTCACTTGCACACTACCAAGTTTCTCTTAAACCTACACAGCCCCTTCTTGTACAGATTCTGTCCATACTAACCTACACAAAATAGTAGCAACATTTGCTACTACTACTGTTATTGCCTTCTTGAATCCTGCATTCTAAATCCCCATCACAAATCAGCGCACTACGTGCACTGATGTACGGGTACGCTGATGTGCACCTGTAGCAAATATAATCCCCTTCACTTGCTATTACACTGATGTACCCATTCCTTCCTACTACACAGGACTTCCCCTCTCCCTATCTATCTAAACACACACACACACACACTCACAAATCAGTCCTAACAGTGGACTGATACACTACTTTCCCCTCTGCCTCTAGGGTGACCGTCCCTATCACTGCTCTCCTATTCATCTAGGTAATACAATGAACACACACACACACACACACACACACACACACACACACACACACACACACACACACACATATATATATATATATATATATATATATATATATATATATATATATATCAGCACCACAAATACATATATGTCTAATATATGTATACACATATAAAAAAAATACATACACATATCTATTCAAATATATATAGATACACACACACCCCACGTGGTATTTAGTTACACCTACCTGATTTCCTCCTCATCACAACTGACACCACACACCCATATGTGTGTATCACAAAAGTACTCACTTTCAAACACATACCAGCGTATAAATATATACATACACCCCAATAGACTCATGCCCATCCATGTGTACAGACAGGAGCCCCTAAACCTATGCACAGGTGCAAGGCTCCTTTTTTTTCCCTTGCCCAGGCCTAACAAGCACCCTCTTCCAATCACTACCTTTTCTACCAATAGTTGTTATTGCTTATACCTTAATTTCCCCATGCACTCACTGGTACACACACCCTTAAATTCCTATAGACACATAGATTTTGTGTACATACCCACATCTATATTTTTGAAGTCATACAGGTTCTACCTGTTACACTCGGGGACAATGAATCCCAACCCTACACACAGGTTTCACGAATCCTGTGCACCTAGGTACACAGGTGCACACCAAGGGTCCTGCCTCTACACTCGACCCCCTGTTGCTGTTGACTTCTACACTCTACTATCCTGTCCCTTTCAATTGTTGCTGCTACTGCTGTTGTTGGTTCTAACTGCCTGCACAGGTCCTATTCCCATCTAACCAACCTGTTGCCCCTTGTTAAATGCTTATTTGCTGTTAGAAACATCAAGCAGTACTTGTTGCATTTTATTCCTTCTTGCCTACATAAAGCAGGAGTTAACCTGGGCTAACCTTTTTCACTTGTTGCCTTGGCACCAGGCCACTCACTGCCTTACCCAACAGAAGCACACTGCTACTGCTCTCTCATTCTACTGCTATGCTCTGTTGCTTCCTGCCTCTATTTTCCGACCTGTTCAGCTATGTTCTGCTGCTAACACATTCTTTTCCCCTTCCTATTCTATCAATCAATAGGCATATCCCTCTAATACATGTACTCAATACACTCTTACAATATATGAGTGTACATCAATTGAATCCTATTACACACACATAGGTAATAAACACATAAGACACACATGGTACTCACTCAATAGGACACCACTCTACACACAAAGATACATACAAATAAATATATGTATACACATGCCTATATGCATAAACTACACCAAAATAGCAATTTTGGAATGGTGGCATTTCGGTCCAAATAATTTTCATAACGCCTATATTTCGTACCTATTTTTGGGCTGCCAAATTTCTTGGAACGGAACTGTAGAAGCATGAAATTTCAGGTGCATCTACAGGCCAGAATTCCTATGTGCTTAACACTACATGCGCCAGGGAGCTCAAAAGAAGTACTTGGCACAGCAAAGGACAGCAAAAGTATAGACATCAAAAGAAGATTTTTATTTCATATAAAAGTCTATTACATGTCTAAAGAAAGGCTTTACAAAGGAGAACTTCTAAGAAAAGAAAGATCCTAAGACTACAGCCAGGCGCAACAAACTGCCATGTGCCCCATGTCAGGTACATCATCCGTCAGGCGCATCTCTTCAGCGTCTCAGTCAGGCGCGTCTCTTCAGCGTCTCAGTTAGGCACATCACGAAGTCTCAGCATATGCGCTCCACTCCGATCCGATCAAGTGCTTCGGCTAAAGAAGTAGCTTTGAGCATAACAAGAGTGGGCGATCAACCCCACTCTAGCTGGAGGAAGAGCTCTCCAAAGCCCAAGGAAGAGGAGAGCACCGCAATTCCGATCTGTAGTTCTTCCAGCATAACGGAGACGGGACTCGAGCATCCCGATCTTTGGATGCAACAGGCACCTTCGGCCTACGTTGGGAGCCCGCAATCCCAACTTTTGGATATAACAGTTACCTTTACGAGTGCATACGAAGACGACTCGATGAATCTTCACCCTGGGGAGCGTCTTGGCAACAGAATGTACTCGGACAAAGAAGTTCATCTTCGTCGAGAAGACAAGGGAGAGACAACAAAACTCTCTCAAATTGTTGCTATTTATAGGCCAGGACAAATAACACCCATGCGCCAAGTGGCAACCTTCCCGAAGTTAGTGCAATGAACTTGCATTTACGATGATAAATTTGCCTCTTCGAATTTAGCTAAGTCAGAGAGTCATTAAATGACCCGAAGAAATCAACAGACAGACCAATAAGGATACGCCATCAGCACCAAGCACCCCGTATGGATGATCCCAACAAAACACAGATCCATGCGTCCTAGTGAACATGGACCTATGCGCCTAGTGGGGTACAAATCGATGCGTCCACTTCGGCTCGTCACCCACCAAGAAATTAATACGAAAGTGACAGAGTTGGCAGCATGTCCCCCGAAAACTGAACAGTCGACAGCTTTTTATAGAAAACGAAGCACCGTAGACGTCAGCATCATCATTACTCTCCTTTGACGGTTATAAGCCACGTGGTTGACCAACCACTCGTATGCGCCTCCGCAGCCGTACGCCCAAAGATTTGCATACGCCTCAAAAGCCATGCATCTCTGACTTACTTCTGATCACAGAGGTCAAGTCGCCGCATGTGCCTCCTTGGCCATGCTACTGAAGCCCCGCATGCGCCTCAAAAGCCATACGCCCAGACTAGTTCATGATTCCTAAAGATTAAGAGCTAAGTCTCCTCATGCGCCCGATTTCAGGCGCAGCTCATCAGATCCTTCTCCACTAAATTCGAGATCTTTGAGCCATGGACGTACGCCACGTGTCCTTTGAATCAGTTCAGCCTATGAAGAGGTGCTAACCACCCAAGATCTCAGCAACAGAAAGATCCTCTCCACTGCCATGTGCCAGCCATAAATACAGCATGAAGGATTTAATCCACAAATCATGGCACATCATCCATGCGCCCTTCTCCCGTCAGCATCAGCCACATGGCGTTCCCACATACAAGCGCATCCTACATGTGCGCACATGAGCAGCCCAACCTGCTGCTTATAAATAGAGAGATCATTTCCTTCTTCTACACACACACACACATACAGAGAGACAAATACAGACATACACAGTCAAAGACAGACGTAACCAGATCATCAGAGTTACAGAGACGCATACAGAGATCGGAAGAGACACTCAACATCTTCTTCTCCTCTGTAAGCTCCGGCATCCAGAGCAACCCAGACCTTCAGAAAACCAAAAATCGTCGTCAGATCGTCAATGGAGTCAATGTATTACCACTCACTCCATCGACACAGGATCCAGATAAAAACAAAAGTGTACTCCTAGGACTACATCTAAGTCCTATATTGTAACACTGTTCTGTTTGTTATTGAAATTGCAATTCAAAGATTTTAATGGCAAACAAGCTGGCGACTCTGCTGGGGACCTCTTTCTCCTCCGATGAAAAATTGTGTCGCAATCTGACGACGTGAAGGTGGGCTCCTCCCACAAGACACTAGTCGTACGCCTTAATCAACAGGCGTATGAGGAGTTCATCTCTGAAGGCAGCACAAGTCCTTCGAAGCGGCTGCCGAAGCCGAAGAAGACTCGCCAAGCTTGGGTGTGCAAGGTGGAGGCCCCTGGCACCATCACTGAAGGGGATGCACCGATGCAGTCTACCATTCTCGCTGACGCCCACAGCAGCCAGGATGTGCCCACGGGTGCAGCGTATCTCTCGGGAAAATGTGGTGCTGACCACATTTCCTAACCATCTCCTTCTCAGTCAAGAAAGATTCGCCGACGGAGCAGGGACGCATCTACCGCCCTGCGCATAAACTCTGGTGCACCGCAGAAGGCCTCTATCTTTGACAGACTCACTCGCTGTCATGGCGAGGATGATTTGGACTCTAAGTACTATGTGCCCCAGCGGGCTAGTACGAAGAGGTCCAAGGAGGCACGGGCCATGCGCCTCAAACGTGTTATGCCAATGTCTAACCAGAAGCATGCGCTCACAATAATGCATGCTACTGATGGTTTTTTGCCATTAAAATCTTTTGATTAAATTTCAATTACAAACAGAACAGTATTACAATGTAGGACTTAGACGTAGTCCTAGTAGTATACTGTTATTTATCTGTGTCCCTTGTACCGATGGAGCGAGTGGTAATGCGTTGACTCCGTTGACGATCTGACGACGGTTCTCGGTTCTCTGAAGGTCTGAGTTGCTCTGGGTGCTGGAGCTTACGGAAAGAAAGAAGACGTTGAGTGTCTGTACCTGCCTCTCTGTATATGTATATCGGTGGTTGTGTGATGTGTGTGTGTAAAAGGGAAGTGATCCCTCTATTTATAGCTTTGCATGCTGGCTGCTCATGCGTATATATAGGATGCGCCTGTACGCAGGGACGCTACGTGGTGATTGCTGATGGAGGCACATGGGTGATGCGCTCTGATTACGGAGTTGAACCCTTCCTGTTGCCTTTGTAGGCTGCGGCCGAGCTGACACGTAGCAATGGAGATGATCTTTCAGTTGCTGAGATCTGGGGTGATTAGTACCCCTTCATAGGCTGAATCAAGTCAAAGGACGCGTGTCATAGGTCCATGGCTCAAAGATCTCGAATTTGGTGGGGAGTGATCTGATAGGATGCACCTGGGATTGGGCACATGAAGAGACTTTGTCTCGTAACCTTTAGGAGTCACGAACCAGTCGGGGCGCATGGCTTTTGAGGCACAAGCGGGGCTTCAGCAGTGACTTTACTTCTGTCTTTAGGGATCAGAGAAAGGTCTAAGGCGCACGGCTTTTGAGGCGCATGCAGAGATTTAGGCGCATGGTTGCGGAGGTGCATACGAAATGGTTGGGTGGCCACGTGGCTTGTAACCGTCGGAGGGGAGCAATGATGATGCTGACGTCGGCGATTTTTCATCTTCTAAAAAAGCTGTCAATCGTTAAGTCCTCGGGGGACGTGCTGCCAACTCTGTCAGACTTCAGTATTTAATATTCTTGACAGGTGATGGGCTGTTGAGTGGGATGCACATAACTGAGCCGCTGAAGGGATGCACATAACTGAGGATGCATATAACTGAGCTGCTGAAGGGATGCGCCTGGCTGAGAGTGCATTGCGAGATGCGCCTGTTTGAGAGCGCATGGCGAGATGCGCCTGTTTGAGAGCGCATGGTGGTTGCTGCGCCTAGCTGTAGACTTAGGGTCTTTTCTTTGTAGAAATTCTCCTTTGTACAGCTCTTTTTACGATATGTAATAGACTTTTATATGAAATAAAAATCTTCTTTTAATGTCTATACTTTTGCTATTTGCTGTGCCAAGTACTTCATCTAAGCTTCCTGGCGTATGTAATGTTAGGCGCATAGGATTTCTGGTCCTGAAATTCCATGCTTCTACAAGGCCCCCTTCAAAGTTTTCAAAACTTTTTATCAAGTTTTGGAATACTTTGAATAAGAAGCATGGTGGTCGGGGCGCATGACTGTTTGGGAGCATGGATACTCCGCGCATCAGTGATGCGACGCATGCTCCTCTCAGTTAATGCAAATGATGATGCTTCGATAACCAAGATGATTAATGATGATCTTTTTTGGATTTATTTGCAGTTATCTCCTCACAGAACCCGAGGCGGCGGCTGAGGTCACACTTCATCGGTTCACGCGTGCGACTAAGCCTATAAATAGGCATCTAGTGGAGAGAGAGAGAGTTCTTCCTCTCTTGGCCTTCTTTTTTTAGAGTTCTTCTTTTGAAAAACCCTAACTTTCTTCTTTCAAGAAATGGCTCCCATGACTCCTCGCGGTGGTGCTGGCAAGGGATAGGAGCCTGTGGAGTTCGTCGAGGAGGATGCTCCTGTAACCGTTGTGACGCCGGCCGACGTTCGACCTGCGGTGACGGGTGGGTGTCATCTTTCAGCTTTTTTAGACGAGTTTGGAGCACATGGCTGAGCATGTTGTTGTGCCCTAACTCTTTGTCGCCGACGCACATGGACTTTTGTCCTGATGATGCACCGAGGCTATTCCGCCGACGCGCATGGGTTTAGGCCCTGATTATGTGCCGAGATTTTACTGCTAACGTGCATGGGTTTACACCCTGATGATGCGCCGAAACTTTACTGCTAACGCACATGAGTTTACACCCTGATGATGCGCCGATGCTTCACTGCTGACGCACATGGTTTTAGACCCTGATGATGCGCCAGGCTGCTTGCCACACTTTGTCTTTTTAAAGCTTCTTGCCTGACTTTTATTTTTGCTGTGTCAGTGTCGATGACTATCCCTTTGCTGAATGAAGTCCTTCTGGATGCTTCTCTTTATCAAATGGGAGTTGATTTCGACGAGGAAGTTATTAACCCCGCGAAAGCTGCTATCCTACTGAATCAGCCTTCCGAGAGAATGTTACAAATTCAGAATCAGTCGCCTGTTTTCCTCCAGAGTATGATAGAGAGCGGCAAACTGGAATCTGCTGAGTCCGAGGATGTGACCTTCTTGAAACCTGTCTTTCTGTTCGGTGACCGACTGATATCTACCGAGGCGAAGATACTGAAGATCAAAGAAGATTGGTTCTTCTCTGCGAAGGGCATGGTTCTGTACATGTGACAACTTGAATGCCAACTGCCGCTGACGGCCTTCTACCGTTTAGCTTCCAAGAGAAGGATGTCATGGGAACTTACTCCTTCTCAAGAAGGGAAAATGGGGGGGTACTCTTTCGATTGATGTTACTTCGAATCAAAGGGATACCTTGGCTGCCTCGCGAGCCGGCCCCTCATTCAGTTGTCGAACTTTCCGTCCTGGAAGCCTTTATAGTGAGGTCCCTAATGGCACCTTTGCCTTTAGTGCTTCGACTTTTGCGAATCGGATGCTAACATCGAAGGTTATATATTCGATAGGTGGCTTTAGGGTTGAAGGTTGGTGTCACCACGTGCTGAAGTGGTACGAGTTGACCCTTTGGGTGTTATCGAAGTTCAAGGCTGAGCTTAAAGAGATTGGGCTGACGGCCGCTATTCGTGCCATACAGGCCGGCGTGGATCTCAACAAGCATATGTTTCTTGCGCGCTCTTGGAAACGTTCAATACCCAGACTGGCACTTTCTTTACTCCAGTGGAGGAGTTGGGACTGGCTCTCCATGAGATGTACGAGGTGTCCAAGCTTCCCTGGGGCTCGGAACCGTACGGGGAATATTTTCCCTCAAACGAAGAGATCGTCGTTCTGGAAAAGAGGGACCCGGAGATGATGGCTATTTTCAAAGAGGTGGCGAGCCATCATTATCTGATGCAATGGAAGGACAAAGGCAAGTCTCAGCCTCATGTAACTGCTTGGAGGGATTACGTCTTCAAGCAGGATTTGGCGGACTCCTCAAAGATCCGATTTACGACTCCGCATGGGCTAAACCCCGCGAACGTAACTTCCGAAATGAGCCGGCTAGACGAGAGGGCCCCTCATTCAAATGAGAGTGGCGAAGACGCGTACAACTATTTCTGGTACTGTGTGCACCGGATGTCATCCAAGGCAGTATTGACTGCATACTTGATGATATGGCTTCGGGATTGTGTGTTCTCGGGCAGATCTGGATCAGTGGAGAGGGTAAACCGGAACCTCATTTGGCCAGCAGTGAAATTGGATTTTGGTCGCCCTTTGGCTCTCCTCCCCGCGATGGTGTGTAACCTGTTGCAGGGCTTGAGAACTTTTGCTGATGATGTGATCCATGGGAGAGGTAGGAACGACAACTTTCCACGGGCCGAGCTACCATTCCATTATCTGATAGGATGGTTGATTCTGTATCACCCGAACGTGATGAGTCCAGGTCCTGAAGAGGATCACGTTGAAGGTGACGCCTTTATCCGCCGCTTCTACAAGAGGAAATGGTTGTACACCAGCGTCCCCGTCTGCAGGAGAGTCTTGTCTTATCTTCAGGGGTGGGAGATCGTCAAGGTCAGTCCCATCTTCAAAGATTTCGAGACTGACCAAGATTTGGAAGACTCTGGTGAGGATGCGATCACTCTGTCGAAATGGGGATTTCGTTGGTTGTAGAGTATGCGGCCTTCCCACTTGGTCTACCGCAACCAAAATAAATATTATCTGGAGCCATATCTGCCAAGCCGGTTTGCTCGTCAGTTTGGTTACACCCAACTAATGTTACGGAACCCCAGTAGCAGTCTGGGGTTTGCTGGGAGTTTACTGGATGGAGCCTGGGGTTGGCAATATTACAATGTCGGGTGCACTGGTGTTTGTTTCAATACGCCAGTTCGTAACCCTCGGCCACAGATCCTGTATTCGGCCGTTAAGCTGTATTACACCATGAATACTGTGCCTCCTGATTATGATAGGGAGACCAGTTTCATCATTGGAACTCAGCTAGAGGCTATGAAGAACATGTTGGTGGCGGCTCGGTCATATCGTCCACCAGAGTTGGCGGGATATCGGGCTGCTGCTGTAGCATCAACGGGAGGTATTCAGGAAGATCCCCCTGCTGGAAAGAGGCGGGCTGATACAGAAGCCGGTTCGTCTATACCAAAAAGGCCAAGAAAAATGACGACTCTAAAGGCTACAGGAGCGCCGCTTGTAATGCTAATGGAATCAGTTCTTGTTGAGGTAAAGACATTTTCCATAATATGGCTTCTTCTGTCATTTTTGTGACATATGCTTTCCTTTTGTAGGAACCGTTGAAGAGGAAGACCCGGGTTTCGAAATCGGGCGTCAGTAAACCGAAGGAGGTGGCAAGCTCTTCTGACGAGCGTATTCCTCCGATTGTAATGTCACCCGTGGGGGAGAATCCTGACAATGTCGTTTCGACAGAGATTTCAGTATCTCCAGATTATGTTGGAAGGGAAGCTGAGGTTGAAGCAGTTTTCGAGATGGTGCAAGCCGCCGTGGGGCCTTGGACGTTGAGGGTCCAGCAGACACGGGGCTTCCGGATGAGAAAGTGGAGTGGAGTTCGTCGTCTTCAGATGACGTTCCTCCAGAGATGCGTGAGCCTGTTGCGGGGGCAACAGACGTGATTGAAACAGAGGAGAGGGTTGATTCCCCTCCTTGTCATGATGAGGGGAGGTCGGCTACAGCGTTGCCGAGCCCTACCCCAGACTCAGCACCGGAGGCTGAGGTGGCTGCCGACCGGGAGGTAGCGACAGATTCTATCCCTGCGGAGGGATTTGATGGTGAAAATGAGACTCGTCCGCCGATCCTGACTCCAAGGGAGCCAAGTCAGAAGACAATTGCTGATCTTGCTGCTCTGCCGGAGGGGGAATATCCCGTACGACCTGCTGATAGAGTGCTGGGGATGGATGCGGTAGCCCCTGACGTCGGTGGTGCCTCCGAGCTTGAGAAGGGTAAGGGTTTGCTGGAACCCTCTGTTGCTCCATCTACTTGGGGTACGATATCGACGCCTCTCTCGGCTCCTTCTATTCTTTTGGCTCCTCGGGCTAGTAGTCAAGCCCCTGTTGAGGAAGTGTCCGTTGATGCCGAGGTTTCAGCCTCGCAGATTGACGTTGGCGGGCCTTCCTCCGGTCCGCTGTTTAGAGCAGCTCCTCCAACTCCTGCGATGACGCCGCAGGTGCTGGCGGATGCAGATGAGTATGTGAATTTTATTATTGAGGCGGTGTATAAGATGCTGCAGAGGAGTGTATTGGCAGTGATGAATGCCAATGGGAGTTTTGCGACGATAAAAACCCTGGCACTCCCTCACATCGGTCTGATACGTTTCCACCAGGGCCATGATCATACGGCCGAGATTCTGGAAGCCTCGGTGGCCGAGATGGACCATCTGCTTTCTGAGTTTCAGTGTATCCAGCAAAATGATCTCTCCGTCCTGATAAACGTGGAAAAGGAGAAATTGATTGCTGAGACTGAGTCCTCTTATCAGGCCACCTTGGGTGTCTAGGAACGTGAGGTGGCTGAAACTGGGGCCGCGGTGGAGAGGTTATCTCTGTCCACGCAGGAGAAGGTAGAGTTGCGAGCTGCGTTGGGCGCTAGTATAGCGGAGGTTGATGCCAAGATTTGCCTCCTTGAAGACCAGTGGGCTCAACTTTTATTAGATGCTGAGCGCGTCCAGGCTGAACATGTAGCATCTAAGGAGGAGGAAGCAGCTTTCACCCGCCGGGCTCTTACCCTGGCCCAGCAACGGCAACAGTTGGACGAGAAGCATGAGGATGACACTTCTCCTGAGGCCATAAAAAGGATGCGTCAGGAAGCCGAACGTCGGGTCCTGACGACCGTAGAGACTCGGGCGGCAGACTTGAAGCGTCGGATTGAAGAGCTTTCGGCCAACCCCGAGGATGTTTAGGGATTGTAATCTCTTCTTTTTGTGTAATTTGCAACTCTTGCTGGGGGTGTAATCCTTTATTTTTGAATAAAGAATACAGAGTTTTTGTGGTGTGTTCATTTTTGCTGTCATGAACTTGATGATTTGTGTGGACCTATTATATTTTGCGCACCTTGGTTTTTAGGTACAGATAATAAGTTCGAGAGAACCGACATGTTTGCTCAGAGGTGATGTGGACGTGGCAAATATGGAATTCAAATAATGGAATCTTCCTACTCAGAGGTGTTATGGACGTGGTAGGAATGACTCTGGGGGATACGCGGAACTACTCAGAGGTAATGTTGACGTAGAAGTTTTGCGATCAATGTACGGCAATACAGGGGTTGTCTGTACGGGATGTTTACACAGAGGTAATGTGGACATGGTAAACATGATGGGTAACGTAGTCTTACGGAGTGTAAGATTCCGCTTTGTAGGGTGTAGGGGAACAACTCAGAGGTAATGTGGACGTGGTTGTCCTTCTACTGGAGAATGCCACGGAACAGCTGGGTTTTGGAAGCGTAAGATTTTGTGGAAGGGAATTGTATGTGAGCCCTGATGATTGGGTCCACAGACTCCCTTATTGGATGGAGATAGAAGTACATGTCTGAAAGATGTCAAGAGTAGTACTTCTTTAGGAACTTGTCGTTGATGGGCATCATGAACGAGTCCCCATTGTGTTTGGCGAGGCGGTAAGCACCGTTCGAGTATACCGTCTCTATGATGAAAGGTCCCTCCCACTTGGGTTCGAACTTTCCTGGTGTCTTGTGAGTCAACACCATCGGCCTCCTGACTGCCAGAACCAGGTCGTCTACTTGGAATGTCCTCTGCTTGACCTTCTTGTTGAAAGCCTGTGATATACGGGCTTGATAGAGTTCGATGCGCTGTTGAGCTAGGAGACGTTTTTCGTCAAGTGCCTCTAATTCTTGCAGACGGCGACGTTGATTGTCTTTCTCTGTTAGTTGATTTGTGATCGCTACACGGAGCAAGGGTATCAGGATCTCGAGAGGTAGTACCGCTTCACTCCAGTACACCAGGGAGAATGGTGTGTTGCCCGTCGGGGTCCGTGCTGTTGTGCGGTAGGCCCAAAGGCATTTGCCGAGCTTTTTGTCCCAGTCGCGTTTGTTGGATGACACAACCTTTTTGAGTAGCCTGACGATAGTCTTGTTGATGCCTCGGCCAATCCGTTTGCTGCCGGATTATAGGCGGTTGATGCCACATTTTGGATGCGATTCTTATCACAGAATCTGTTGAAAACATGGCTGATGAACTGAGGACCATTATCATGGATAATCCTCCGAGGTACCCCGAAACGGTAGATGACATAGTTTTTGATGAAGCTGACCACCCGGGAGCTCTTTACTTCCACCAGTGGAACTGCTTCTGTCCATTTGGAGAAGTACTCTAGGATGAAGCGGTGTCCCCTTGATGAAGGAGGGGTGATCGGTCCTACAATGTCCATGCCCCAGGCTTCGAAGGGCCAGGAGGCGACCGTAGGATGTAGTGGTTCTGACGGTGTATGGATGAAGTCAGCGTGAAGCTGGCACGCATGGCACTTTTTAGCATAGTCGACAGCATCGGCTGCCATGGTTGGCCAGTAGTAGCCCATGCGTCGCAGTCGATCCTGTAACTTAGGGCCAGGTTGATGGACCCCGCAGGTTCCGTCGTGAGCTTCTCGAAGGCCTTCGGCTGCTTCTTCGTTGGATAAACTTCGAAGGAGAAGTCCATCGTAGGAGCGTCGATACAGCATTTTAGTAGCTACATCATAATAGAATCGAAGGGAACACCTCCTGACCGAGACGACTTCTTTCGGGTTCTCTGGAAGAATTCCGTAGACAGCGAAGTCGATGATCTCGACCAACTACCGTGACGTAGTGTTGAGTCCCGAGGGGCGCTGCCAATGAGGCTGCGAGGCCAGCCAGAGCGTCAGCCTCCAGATTTTGTAAACGAGGTACATGTTCGATGAAGAACTTGGTGAAGGTTTAAATAATGTTCAATGTAACTTCATGGTAAGGAATCAGATCTTCATGGCGAACTTCGTATTGCCCTCTGACCTGGTTAACGACGAGTTTTGAGTCGTCGTAGGCTTCCAGATGATCCACCCCTAGCTGTTGCGCCAGCTAGAGTCCCATGATGAGAGCGTTGTACTCGGCAACATTGTTAGAGCACGGCTTCGAAAGGGAGTAGGCATGCTGGATGACCAGCTGATCGGGAAAGACTAGGACTACCCCCACTCCTGCGATGATTTGGCCTTTGGGGCATATTCTTGAAGCGCTATCGAAAAACATCCGCCAGACGGAGCTTTCTTCGGTGACGTTTGATTCTTGGACCTCATCCGGGATGTCTTAATAGAGTCTTGAGGACTCTGGGATGGGGTGTACAGCTAAAAAGTCGGCCAGAGCCTGACCCTTGACGGCTTTTTGTGGAACGAACACCATGTTGTATAGCGTTAACAGGATTGCCCATGTAGCTAGCCGGGAGTTTAATGACCCTGGCTTCGTCATGAGAACTCTGAGTGGATTGACTCGGGAGATGACATGAATTGTCTGGCCCGAGACATAATAGCGAGTCTTCTGAATGGCAAATACCAAAGCCAAATACTCTTTTTCAACGGGGTTGTACCGGTGTTCGGCCCCGATCAGTGTTCTACTGTGGTAGTAGATAGCTTGCTCATAGCCTGCATCGCTGTTCTGAGAGAGTAGGGCACCGAAGAAATGATCCATGGCACGGACGTAGAGGAGAAAAGTTTACCGGCGATGGGTGCCACCAGGACCGGCGGGCTCGTCAATTAAGCCTTGATATCATCGAAAGCTTTTTGGCATTCCTCTGTCCAGACGTAAGAGACTCCCTTCTTCATGAGCTGGGTGAAGGGTTGACATTTTCCGGAAAGGTTTGCTATAAACCTCCGGATGTATGCCAGACGCCCCTGCAGGCCTCGAAGTTCTCGAAGGTTCTTCGGAGGGTCCATGTCAAGGATGGCTTTGGTCTTTGCGGGATCGACATGAATGCCTTTCGCCGTGATAATGAAGCCCAAGAACTTTCCGCTAGAAACCCCAAAGAAGGATTTAGCGGGTTTCATCTTGAGTTGATGCGCTCGCATGAGATTGAAGACTGTCTTAAGGTCTTGTAGGTGATCTCCTTTGAGACAGCTCTTGACTGCGATGTCATCAACATAGCATTCGACTGTCTTGCAAAGATGCTGACGGAAGATGGTGCTCGTAGCTCGTTGGTATGTCGCACCGGCGTTCTTCAAGCAGAAGGGCATCACTGTGTAGTAGAAAACCCCTTTCGGACTCCTGAATGACGTGTGTTTTGCGTCATTGGAGAACATCTTGATCTGGTTGTAGCTCGAATACCCGTCCATGAAAGACATGTGTTCGAAGCCACATGTATTGTCGATCATCACGTCGGTTATTGGAAGCGAGAATTCGTCCTTCGGGCAAGCAGTGTTGAGATCAATGAAGTTGATACAAACTCGTATCTTTCCATTCTTTTTGGTGACAGGGACGACGTTGGCCAACCAATCCGGGTGTTGTTCTTCACGGATAAACCCGCTGGTCAGGAGTTTGTCTACCTCCGGATCGATAGCATTCATGATGTCCGGACGAAAACGTCGCTGTTGTTGCTTTATAGGCTTAGCATCAGGTAAGATGTTAAGCCTATGCATCGCGATCTGGGGATCAAACCCCGGCATATCTTCGTAGCTCTAGGCGAAGACATCGATATATTCTTTAGCCAGCTGGATTAAAGATTCCCAGTCTTCTCCTTTTAGGCTTTTGCTGATGAAGATGGGTTTGGAAGAAGATCCATCCCCAAGGTCGATCTGTTCGACTTCGTCTTCGGTAGGAGGTTCGCATAATTCAAAATGAGACTCCCACTGTTCTCCTAGGTGTTGAGCCCAGGGTTCTTCTTCGTAGAATTCTGGCGTTTGGTCTTCGCCTTCATCTTCTTGAGATTGTGCAGATGTCATGTTGGATGATAGCACTTTTTTGAAGACTGATCTGATACTGGTATCGGAATCCCAAGTTGATGCTTCGGATGAATGAGAATGTACTAGTTCTTCTTCTTCCGAACTCTCTGGAGTTGACGGCGGCGTGACATAGCCCACCCCCCGTCGAGTTCGATGATAGTAGTCCTGCGGCTTTTCTTTAGGTGTTGGGAGCCGGAGAGGGAGACGTCGACCCTTGCCGTAGTTCAGGCCTTTCTTGCTTTTTAGGTCGTAACCCATCTTTTGGATGAGGTACTTTGCCTTGTCCGTGTACCGATAGACTTGTATTCTGCCGGTATCTGGTTCTTGCTCGAGTGGCGGGAGGTCTTGATGACGTTTGACTTTGTCGAAGATGATAGATTCTTCGTCTCAATTCCGCGGTTGGACTACAAAACAGACCCCTTCGGACGGGACAACTCGATTTACATGATGGACGATCGTTATTTGTGTTTGCAACGATCGTAGAGCGTTATCTAATGTATATATGGCATTCCAATGTGGAAGACTAGAATAATTAAAAGACACTCTATTATTGATGAAACACGAGATTTTGTCCCGCAGGATTATATTGTCCAGAGAGGGTGCATCTACATCAGCAGAGATGTATTCCCCTAGCTCTTCATCTATGAGTACTGGGGTTGGATCGGAAGAGTCCACCACAGTTTTGATCTTGGGGTCCGAGAGGGCTATGTGGGCCTTCTCCGGCAGATGGGACGAAACAGATGATTGCAGCGCCTTGCCTTTAAGACGCACCTTCGGAGGTGCCTCAACTGCGCCTTCGGTGATTGGTGCCTTCCCTTATAGTTTTGCCACAAGGGGAGCCGATGTTTGAGGTGGCTTTCCCTTGAGCCGCATCTTCAAGGGAGCTTCAGTAGGTGTTCTACCTGGAGCAGTTGGTGTTTTTCCAGGTAGCTTGATGTTCATGGGAGGCAACGTCTGAGGCGGCTTCCCTTTGAGTCAAATTTTTAAAGGAGCGTCGGAAATCATCTCTGGCTCCATGTCGGGCTCTGCTTCCGTTTCTGCTTCATCGTCAGCATCATTGGCTTCCTCCTCGTCAGGTGACTTGTACAAAGTGGAATCAGTGAAGTAGGCTTCAACCCCCTTGAAAGGGTCAATGTCCGCGAACTCCGTTCGGATGATGTCATTGGTGGACACGTATTTCATACATTGGTGGAGTGTGGATGGTACCACCATGTACTCATGCAGCCACGAACGACCCAGTAGGAGGTTGTAGTTGACATCGGCGTCTACGATATAGCAAGTCACCTCGGTTCTGAGGTTACCGATATGACACTTTAGCCATATTTTTCCCAGCGACTCACTTTTGCTAGCATTGAAGCCACTGATTGTTGTGTTAGAAGGCGCCAGTCGGTACATTGGGATCTCTAATGTTGAGAGCAGCGTCTTCAGAATGATGCTGAGGGAAGACCTCGGATCAATCTGAATTCGCTTCACCTTGACGGAACCGATATACCCTGTATAATACAGCGGCCTGTTGTGTCGGTTGTGCTTGAGCAGCATGCCTTGTTGGGTGAAGGTTATGTTAGGGATAATCTCATCTGCACAATGGCAGTGCGCACATGTAGTCGAAAGATCTTCAGGCTGCTTGACCTGACTGATGAAAGACTCAGCATCCTTCAGAGCTTCACAGAGAGCTTCACGAGTGTCCTTGGAAAGACGAAGAAGCTCAAACAGAGATAGGCGGGCAGGAGTACTGGCAAGTTGTGCCAGTATGTCGAAGTTGTGGGGCTTGGCTAGCCCCGAAGCATTCTCCTTTCGCAGAGGCTTGTCGAAATGGGCCTTTACATGCTTCTGCTTATTGGCTGCTGGAGGCTTAGATGGGCCCTCTTCCTGGGCAGCAGGGACGGTGCAAGGAGGCACCACCTCGACGGCATCTTCGTCAGGTTGGGCGTTCTGATGTGTACGTGTCTGTATAGGAAGTGCCTCTTCCACAGAGGAAGAGACCATGAGGCAAGACTTGATCTTCCTGCCCTTAGTTTTGGAGGCAGAGCGTACCTCCGGTTGAGTAACCTCGGAGACGAGATCATGATGAACCCACAAGACCTCTCCCCGAGATGTGGTGAGTGGGATGAGTCCACTCACATTGTCACAAGTAGGTGGTAAATTAACCACCTCCATTGTCGCCTTAGGGATGGGGACGACGCCATCTTGTGTTGTGGGTGGCGGCAAGGTGCCAAATTGAAGTGACACAAGGTTGGCTGAGACCGTTTTCTCCTCGTAGTCGACGGAGATAACATCCGCATTGATCATGCGCTAGATGTAGTTTTTGAGGATGTAGCAGTCCTTAGTTGGATGTCCGACAAATCGATGGTAGTGACAGTACCTCGGATTGTCCACTTTTCCAACCTCGCCGGGACCCTTCGGGTCCGACAATTTGATCTTGTCACCCTCCTTCAGTATCTCAAAGAGTTGCAGGGTGTCTTCATCGTTGAAAGAATAAACCTCCTTTGGCCTTGGTGCAAGTGGAGGCTTCTGAGTAGGTGCTGATGCACCTTTGGAGGCATTGACAGTCAACGCCTGTTTTCCCTTCGTCTCTCATCCGAGGTTGTTGGCTGCAGGCCGCTTCCCCTTGTCCTCAAAGGCAGGGAAACTAACTTCCAGAAGGCGAGCATTGGACGCCTTCTTTTCTGCTGCTTTGGCTTCGATGATCAAGGAACTCCAGTCGGGAGGAGGAGTAGAGTTGAGCCAGAGTTTGACTGCAGAAAGCATGTTCATGCTGCAGGAGGAGAGGAGTGCGTGTTCTGGCATGCCCGGGGGCAGTCTGAAGCTGGCCTGTCGGAAGCATTCGATGAATACTCGAACTGTTTCCTTCTCCTTCTGGCGTATCTCTATGAGGGACGCCATTGTCATGTCCTTCCCGCCGTCGTAGAAACGGTCGAGTAAGAGACGCGTCAAGTCGTCGAAGGAAGATATGGAGTTATCTGGGAGACTGCAGTACTAGTCGTACGCCACTCCTTTCAGTGCCCCGACAAATATTCTGGTGAGTAGTGCGTCCTCCTTCGGGAGACGTTCCGTTTAAGACTGGAAGTACGTCAGATAACGATGTGGAGAGTCCTTCCCGCCGTATGGCGTCAGTGTTTGTGGCTTATACTTAGGAGGATAAACCACTTTGTTCCATTCAAGGGGATAAGGTTGGGGGATCCCCATCTTTTGACGCTCTACTTGTCTATTATTGGACTCAAAGTGCTCGCGCAAGTCCCTGATCATCTCGACTACGTCTTCCGTGGAGCTAGGAGTCGGGGATGGAGGTACAGCCTGGAGTTAAGCATTTGAGGGCTCTGACGTCCGAGGGGCCTCGCGACGATCTGTATCCAAGGATACTCGTTGAAGGGGTACGCTTGATTCTCCATTGGCCCCGGGGTCAGGACCAGTAGACGATGCCCTGGCCAAAGCTGACCCTATCTCAAATACTGCTTGAGTCAGTATTTGCATGAAGGCAGAGAGGGTTTTGAGTCCCCCTTCCAAGGTATCCATGCGCTGGACGAGGTCTGCTGGCGGCGCATCTGGCTCGGCATCACCCCCAGTCATGTATACTGTCATGACACGGCTGAAAGTGGTGGATCGGTTGGGGCTTCACTCTCGGCCTCACTCTCCTGTAGGGGAGTTGCCTCTCCTGGAGCTTCGTCTTGGCTACCCCCAGCTACGTTCTGGAGGACACCCTCGTCTTCGGGAGAAGTATCCGCAAGGGCCTGATTACCCCCAGCTCTGTTTTGGAGGACTTCTTCGTCTTCGAGACGCAGGTCCACAAGGGCCAGACTACCTCCAGCTACGTCCGGGAGGCTGACTTCGTCTCCAGGATGAAGATCCACCCCAGCTGTGCTCTGGAGGACATCTTCGTCTTCAGAAGGAGGATCAACAAGGGCTTGACTACCCCTAGCTTCCTCCAAGATCTTCTTTCTCCCCCGAGTGACTTCAAACACTCCGGAGGATGGGACAGTTGTCTTGGTCTTCCTCGGCTGGATCTTGGGCGAGGACGAGGAATTGCCAGTCGCCCTTCAGACTGAGGAGGAGTTAGAGATTATGTTGCATAAAGCAACCTTTAGTTCTAGCTCCTCTTTTATTGACACCTTCTTACCGAGGCGACGTCGAAGGGGTGTTGATGATTGCAGCCGCTGGAACACCGACTGTCTTGGTGGAACTGCTGTCTTGAAACAACAGTTGATGGTGACTACAGCATAGGTGTGCCCTGTGAGGGGCGCATTGTGCTTGTCAACCGACTCTCCTGATCGGCGTTTGTGAGTGATCACGTTACGCAGATTATTGGAGGAGAGTGCCACCTTCGTACCCCCATCAGGCGCATGGCAAGGCCAAGCGCCAGGGTGGTCAAGTGAATGCTGCGTCCCCTGATCCAACACCAAACAGGCGCTCAGATCAGTAGTAGGGGAGCAACATTTATAGTGACTTGAACAAACCTCAGACGCACAACCAGTAGCGGCACGGGAGTTCAAGACCATAGAGTTTGTCTTGCTCAACTTGGTTGCGAACGTAACAGATGCGCCCAAGTGAGACAAGGACTTTAAAGGTCGGCACATTTCCGGTGCAGAAGCACCCGAGTCGACCTTATACAGCTTACCATCAGAAGCGCGCATGATTGTGAGCGCATGCTTCTGATTTGCTGCTGGCATAGCACGTTTGAGGCGCATGGCCCGTGCTGCCTTGGACTTCTTCGTACCAGCCCGCTGGGGCGCATAGTACTCAGAGTCCAAATTCTCCTCGCCACTACAACGAGTGAGTCTGTCAAAGACAGAGGCCTTCTGTGGCGTATCAGAGGTGATGTGCGAGGCATTAGGTGCGTCCCTGCTCCGTCGACGCATCTTCTTCGCCTGAGAGGGAGATGGCTGGAGAATGTGGTCAGCCGCACGTTTGTCCGAGAGATGTGCTGCACCGGTGGGCGCATCTTGGTTGCTGAAGACGTCAGCAGGAAGGGAAGGTTGCATTGGCGCATCCCCTTCGGTGGTCGTGCCAGAGGCGTCGACCTTGCGCACCCAGACTTGGCGAGTCTTCTTCGGCTTCGGCAGCCGCTTCGAAGGACTCGCACTGCCTTCAGAGATAAACTCCTCATACGCCTATTGATTGAGGCGTACGACCAGCATCTTGTGGGAGGAGCCCACCTTCACGTCGTCGTATTAGGACACAGCTTTCTCGGTGGAGGAAAAAGAGGTCCCCAGCAGAGTCGCCAGCTTGTTTGCCATTAAAATCTTTTGATTAAATTTCAAATACAAACAGAACAGTGTTACAATGTAGGACTTAGACGTAGTCCTTGTAGTACACTTTTGTTTATCTGGGTCCCTTGTGCCGATGGAGTGAGTGGTAATGCGTTGACTCCGTTGACGATCTGACGACGGTTCTCAGTTCTCTGAAGGTCTGAGTTGCTCTGGGTGCTGGAGCTTGCGAAGAGAAAGAAGACGTTGAGTGTCTGTACCTGCCTCTCTGTATATGTATATCGGTGGTTGTGTGATGTGTGTGTAAGAAGGAAGTGATCTCTCTATTTATTGCTTTGCAGGCTGGCTGCTCATGTGCATATGTAGGATGCGCCTGTATGCGGGGATGCCATGTGGTAATTGCTGATGGAGGCGCATGGCCGATGTGCTTTGATTTAAGAGTTGAACCCTTCCTGTTGCCTTTATGGGCTGCGGCCGAGCTGACACATAGCAATGGAGAGGATCTTTCAGTTGCAGAGATCTTGGGTGATTAGCACCCCTTTATAGGCTGAATCAAGTCAAAGGACGCGTGTCGTAGGTCCATGGCTCAAAGATCTCGGATTTGGTGGGGAGTGATCTGATAGGATGCGCCTGGGATTGGACGCATGAGGAGACTTTGGCTCGTAACCTTTAGGAGTCACGAACCAGTCGGGGCGCATGGCTTTTGAGGCGCATGCGGGGCTTCAGCAGTGACTTAACTTCTGTCTTTAGGGATCAGAGAAAGGTCTGAGGCGCACGGCTTTTTAGGCGCATACAGAGATTTAGGTACATGGCTGCGGAGGCGCATACAAAATGGTTGGGTGGCCACGTGGCTTGTAACCGCCGGAGGGGAGCAATGATGATGCTGACGTCGGCGATGCTTCGTCTTCTGAAAAAGCTGTCAATCGTTCAGTCCTCGGGAGACGTGCTGCCAACTCTGTCAGACTTCAGCATTTAATATTTTTGACAGGTGATGGGCTGTTGAGTGGGCGCATCGATCGGCGTTCCACTGGGCGTATGGGGACGCATGGAGCGCATCCTCGTATGGCGCTTGGTGCTGACAGGCGCATCAGTATGATGCGCGGTCTGGCCGACGCATCCGCTTTGCATGACACGTCTTTATGGGCCCGACTGTTACGTTCTTCGAGTGCTTTGAATAGCCATTTTTTGACTTGGCTGAATTCGAAGCGTCAGGTTCATCACCATTAATGCAAATTCATTACACGAGATTCAGAGAGGCGGCCACTTGGCGCATGGGTTTGATTTGCCCGGCCTATAAATAGTGGTATGGAGAGGGTTTGCTTCTCGTTCTCTCACGTCCTCCCGAAATGAACTTGTTTGCTTGAGCACATTCTGTTGACGAGATGCTCCCGAGGGTCAAGATGTGACGCGTTGTTTTCATTGATGCACTTGAAGGTGACTGTTACATCCAAAAGTCGGAGTCGAGGGCTTCTGAGGCAGGCAGAAGGTGCCTGTTACATCCAAAGATCGGGATACTCGAGCCTCATCTCCGTTATGCTGGAAGAGCCGCAGATCGAAATTGCGGTGCTCCGATCATCTTCCTTGGGCTTTGGGAGAGCTCCTCCTCCCGCTAGAGTGGGTGTTGCCCATTCTGGTTGGGTTGAAAGCTGCTCCTTTAGCCGCAGGTTGATTTGCGGTGCTCTTCTCTTCCTTGGTTTGGAGAGCTCTTCCTCCAGCTAGAGGGTTGATTGCCATCCTCGTTCTGTTTAATAAATGCTTCATTAGTCGAAGCATTTGATGGCGCATATGCTGACACTTCATGATACGCCTGACTGGGGCGCTGAAGGGCGGCACATAACTGAGCTGCTGAAGGGATGCACATAACTGAGCCGTTAAAGGGATGCACATAACTGAGCTGATGAAGGAATGCGCCTGGCTGAGAGTGCATGGCGAGATGCGCCTGTTTGAGCGCGCATGGCGAGATGCGCCTGTTTGAGAGCGCATGGCGGTTGCTGCGCCTAGCTGTAGACTTAGGATCTTTTCTTTGTAGAAATTCTCTTTTGTATAGCTCTTTTTAAGACATGTAATAGATTTTTATATGAAATAAAAATCTTCTTTTAATGTCTATACTTTTGCTATTTGCTGTGCCAAGTACTTCATCTGAGCTTCCTGGCGCATGTAATGTTAGGCGCATAGGATTTCTGGTCCTGAAATTCCATGCTTCTACAATGGTAAGCTGTACAAAGTTGACTCGAGTGCATCTGCGCCAAAAATGAGCCGACCCTCAAAGTCCTTGTCTCACTTGGGCGCATCTGCCGCGTTCGCAACCAAGTCGTGCAAGGCAAACTCTGTAGTCTTGAACTCCCGCACCTACATTGGTTGTGCGTCTGAGGCTGGTTCAAGCCACCCTAAATGTTGCTCCCCCACTACTGATCTGGGCGCATCTTTTGTGCTGGATCAGGGGGTACAGCATTCACTTGACCACCCCGGCGCTTGGCCTTGCCATGCGTCTGATGGGGGTGTGAAGGTGGCACTTTCCTCTAACAATTTGCGTAATATGATCATTCACAAACGCCGATCAGGAGAGTTGACTGCCAAGCACAATGCGCCCCTCACAGGGCACACCTGTGATGTGGTCACCATCAACTATTGTTGTAAGACAGCAGTTCCACCACAAAGTCAGTCTGTGTTCTAGCGGCTGCAATCGTCAACACCCCTTCAACGTCGCCTTGGGAAGAAGGTGTCGATTAAAGATGAGCCAGAACTAAAAGTTGCTTCTTGCAACGTAGTCTCTAACTCCTCATCAATCCGAAAGGCAGCTGGCAACTCCTCGACCTCGTCCTCGTCCAAGAGCCAGCCGAGAAAGACCAAGATGACTGTCCCATCCTCAGGAGTGCTTGAAGGCACCCGGGCAAGAAAGAAGATTTCGGAAGAAGTAATAGCTGGGGGTAGTCAAGCCCTTGTTGATTCTCCTCCCGAAGACGAGGATATCCTCTAGAGCATAACTGGGGGTAGCCAGGATGAAACTCCAGGAGAAACGACTCTTCTACAATAGAGCGAGGCTGAATGCGAATCTTCAACCGATCCATCCACTTCCAGTCACGTCATGACAGTATACATGACGGGAGGTGGTGATACGGAGTCAGATGCTCCACCAGCAGTCCTCGTTCATCGCATGGATACTTTGGAAGGAGGACTCAAAACCCTCTCTGCCTCCATGCAAACACTGACTCAAGCAGTATTCGAGATACGGTCAGCTTTGGCCAGAGCACCTTCTACTATTCCTGACCCAGGAGCCAACGGGGAATCAAGTGTGCCCCTTCAACAGGCATCCTTGAATACCGATTGCCACGAAGCACCTCGGGTATCAGAACCTTCAAATGTACAACTCCAGACTGTTCCACCTTCTCCGACTCCCAGCTCTATGGAAGACGTGGTTGAGATGATCATGGACTTGTGTGAACGCTTCGAGTCAAAAAACAGACAGGAGGAGCACCAAAAGATGGGGATCCCGCAATCGTACTCCCTTGAATGGAAAAAAATGGTCTATCCTCCCAAGTATAAACCACAAACGTTGACGCCATACGACGGGAAGAACTCCCCACGCCGTTATCTGACGTATTTCCAGTCTCAAACGGGACATCTCCCGAAGGAAGACGCGCTACTCACCAGCCTGTTTGTCGGGGCATTAAAAGGAGTGGCTTACGACTGGTACTGCAGTCTCCCTGACAACTCCGTATCCTACTTTGATGACTTAACATGCCTCTTCCTCGATCGTTTTTATGACGGAGGGAAAGACATGACGATGGCGTCCCCCATAGAGGTACGTCAGAAGGAAAAAGAGACGGTTCGAGCATTCATCGAACGATTCCGACAAGCCTGCTTCAGACTGCCCCCGGGTATGCCAGAACATGCACTCCTCTCCTCCTGCAGCATGAACATGCTTCCTGCGGTTAAGCTCTGGCTCAATTCTACTCCTCCTTTCGACTGGAGTTCATTGATTATTGAGGCCGAAGCAGCTGAAAAGAAGGCATGCAATGCTCGCTTTCTGGGAGTCAGTTTCCCTGCCTTTGAAGAGAAGGGAAAATGACCTGCTGCCAGCAACCCTGGACGAGAGACGAAGGGAAAGCAGACGTTGAATGTCAATGCTTGAAAGGTGCACAAGCGCCTACTCAGAAGCCTCCGCTTGCACCGAGACCAAAGGAGGTCTATTCTTTCAATAATGAAGACACCTTGCAACTCTTTAAGATGTTAAAGCAGGGTGATAAGATCAAATTACTGGACCCAAAGCGTCTTGACGAGGTTGGAAGAGTTGACAATCTGAGGTTCTGTCACTACCATCAATTTATCGGACATCCAACTCAGGACTTCTACGTCCTCAAGAACTACATCCAGCGCATGATCAATGCGAATGTCATCTCCGTCGATTACGAGGAGAAGACAGTCTCGGCCAACCTGGTATCGCTACAATTCAGCACCTTGCCGCCAACCACAACACAAGATGGCGTCGTCCCCATCCCAAAGGCGATAATGGAGGTCGTCAACCTACCACCTAACTGTGACAACGTGAGTGGACTCATCCCACTCACCATATATCGGAAGAGGTCTTATGGGTTCACCCAGACCTCGTCTCTAAATTTACTCAACCGGGGGTACCCTCTGCCTCCAAAACCAAGGACAAGAAGATCAAGTTTTGCCGTATGGTATCTTCCTCTGCGGAAGAGGCACTTCCTGTACAAACGCGTTCGTAGCAGAACGCCCAACCCGACGAACCTACCGTCGAGGTGGTGCCTCCCTGCACAGCCCCTACTGCCCAGAAAGAGGGCCCATCCAGGCCCCCAGCAGCCAATAAATAGAAACACGTGGAGACCCGTTTCGACAAGCCTTTGCAAAGAAAAAATGCTTCTAGGCTAGCCAAGCCCCACAACTTTGACATACTGGCACAACTTGCCGGTACTCCTGTCCGCTTATCTCTGTTCGAGCTTCTTCGTCTTTCCAAAGACACCCGCGAAGCTCTCTGTGAAGCCTTAAAGGATGCTGAGTCCTTCATTAGTCAGGTTAAGCAGCCTGAGGACCTCCCAACAACATGTGCACACTGCCATTGTGTGGAGGAGGTCATCCCCAATATAACCTTCATCCAACAAGACATGCTACTCAAGCACAACCGGCACAACAGGCCACTGTATTACACAGGGTATGTGGGTTCCATCATGGTGAAGCGAATTCAGATCGATCCAGGGTCTTCCCTCAGCATCATCCCTAGGACTCTGCTCTCAACACTGGGGATTCCGATGCACCGTCTGGTGCCTTCCAACACTATAATCAGCGGCTTCAATGCCAGCAAAAGTGAACCGCTGGGGAAAATCCGACTGAAATGTCATATCGGTAATCTCCAAACCGAAGTGACTTGCTATATCGTGGACGCCGACGTTAGCTACAACCTCCTGCTGGGTCGTCCATGGCTGCACGAGTACATGGTGGTGCTATCTACACTCCACCAGTGTATACAGTACGTGTCCACCAACGGCATCATCCGGACAGAGTTCGCGGACATTGACCCTTTCAAGGGGTTCGAAGCCTACTTCACCGATGCTAGCTTGTATAAGTCGCTCGATGAAGGGGAAGCCAATGATGCTGATGATGAAGCAGAAACAGCGACAGAGACGGACATGGAGCCAGAGATGATTCCCGACGCTCCTTTAAAAATTTGACTCAAAGAAAAACCGCCCCAGATACTGCCTCCCATAGCGATCAAGCTACCTGGAAAAGCACCGACTTCTCTTGGTAGAACACCCACTGAAGCTCCCTTGAAGATACGGTTCAAGGGAAGACCTCCTCAAACGTCGGCTCCCCTTAAGGCAAAACTACAGGGAAAGGTACCGGCCACCGAAGGCGCAGTTGAGGCACCCCTGAAGGTGTGTCTTAAAGGCAAGCCTCCGCAATCTTCCGTCTCACTCAAGCTGCAAGAGAAGGCCCACATAGCCCTCTCGGATCCCAGGATCAAATCTGTGATGAGCTCTCCCGAACCAGCCCAGTGCTCACGGATGAAGAGTTAGGAGAATACATATCTGTTGACATAGATGCACCTTCTCTTGACAATGTAATCCTACGAGACAAAATCTCGTGTTTTATCAATAATAGAGTGTCTTTCAATTATTCTAGTCTTCTACATTGGAATGCCATGTATATACTAGATAATGCTCTATGGTCGTTACAAACATAAATAACGACCGTCAATCATGTAAATCGAGTAGTCACGTCCCAAGGAGTCTGTTTTATAGTCCCACCGTGAAACCGGGACGAAGAACCCATCATCATCGGCAAAGTCGAGCGTCATCAAGACCTCCCGCCACTCGAGCCAGAACCGGATACCGACAGAATACAAGTCTATCGGTACACAGACAAGGCAAAGTACCTCATCCAAAAGATGGGTTACGATCTGAAAAGCAACAAGGACCTAAACTATAGCAAAGGTCGGCGTCTTCCCCTCCGACTTCCAACACCTAAAGGAAAGCCGCAGGACTACTATCATCGTACTCGACGGAGGGTGGGCTATGTCACACCACCGGCAACTCCAGAGAGTTCGGAGACAGAAGAAGTGGAACACTCACTCATCCGAAGCATCAACTTGGGAGTCCGATACCAGTATCGGCTCAGTCTTCAGGAAGGTGCTATCAGTCAATATGTCATCTGCACAATTTCGAGAGGATGAAGGCGAAGACCAAATGCTGGAATTCTTCGAGGAAGAACCTTGGGCTCAACGCCTAGGAGCGCAGTGGGAGTCTCGTTTTGAATTACACGAACCCCCTACCGAAGACGAAGTCGAGCAGATCAACCTTGGGAACGAGTCTTCTTCCAAACCTTTCTTCATCAGCAAGAGCCTAAAGGGAAAAGATCAGGAGTCTTTAGTCCAATTGGACAAAGAATACATCGACGTCTTCGCCTGGAGCTACAAAGATATGCCGGAACTTGATCCCCAGATAGGCTTAACATCTTACCTGATACTAAGCCTATAAAGCAACAACAACGATGTTTTCGTCCTGACGTCATGAATGCTATCGATCAAGAGGTGGACAAACTCTTGAGCAGTGGGTTCATTCGTGAAGAGCATCATCCAGATTGGATTACCAATGTCATCCCTATCACCAAGAAGAATAGGAAGATACGAGTCTGCATCGACTTCAGAGATCTCAATACTGCTTGCCCGAAAGACAAATTTTCGCTTCCAATCACTGACGTGATGATCGACAATACATGTGGCTTTGAACGCATGTCTTTTATGGACAGGTACTCGGGCTACAACCAAATCAAAATGTTCCCCGATGAAGCAAAACACACGTCATTCAGGACACCGAAAGGGGTTTTCTGCTACCAAGTGATGCCCTTTGGCTTGAAGAACGTTGGTGCTACATACCAACGAGCTATGAGTACCATCTTCCGTCAACATCTATGCAAAATAGTTGAGTGCTATGTTGATGATATCGCTGTCAAGAGCCATCTCAAAGGTGATCACCTACAAGACCTAAAGACAGTCTTCGATCTCATGCGAGCGCATCAACTCAAGATGAACCCTGCTAAATCCTTCCTTGGGGTTTCTAGCGGAAAGTTCTTGGGATTCATTATCACAGCGAAAGGCATTCATGTCGACCCCGAGAAGACCAAAGCCATCCTTGACATGGACCCTCCGAAGAACCTCCGAGAACTTCGAGGCCTGCAAGGGCGTCTTGCATACATCCGAAGGTTAATAGCAAACCTTTCCAAAAAATGTCAACCCTTCACCCAGCTCATAAAGAAGGGAGTCTCCTACGTCTGGACAAAAGAATGCCAGAAAGCTTTCGATGATATCAAAGCTTACCTGACGAGCCCACCAGTCCTGGTGGCACCCGTCGCAGGCAAACCATTTCTCCTCTACGTCCGTGCCATGGATCATTCCTTCGACACTTTATTGGCTCAGAACAACGATGTAGGCTACGAGCAAGCTATCTACTACCTTAGTAGGACAATGATTGGGGCTGAATACCGGTACAACCTCGTCGAAAAGGAATGTTTGGCTTTGGGGTTCGCCATCCAGAAGACTCGCCATTACTTTTCGGGTCAGACAATTCATGTCATCTCTCGAGTCAATCCTCTCAGGGTTCTCATGACGAGGCCAGGATCATTGAACTCCCGACTAGCTACATGGACAATCTTGTTGACACCGTATAACATGGTATTTGTTCCACAAAAAGCCGTCAAGGGTCAAGCCCTAGCCGACTTTTTAGCTGCGCAACCCATCCCATAGTCCTCCAGACTCTATGAAGACATCTCGGATGAGGTCCAAGAATCAAACTTCACCGAAGAAAACTTCATCTGGAGGGTGTTTTTCGATAGGCGCTTCGAGAACAGGCCCCAAAGGCCAAATCATCGTCGGAGTGGGGGTGGTCTTAGTCTCCCCCGATCAGCTGGTCATCCAGCGTGCTTACTCCCTTTTAAAGCCGTGCTCCAACAATGTTGCTGGGTACAACGCTCTTATCATGGGACTCCAACTGGCGCGACAGCTGGGGGTGGATCATCTGGAAGCATACGTTGACTCAAAACTCGTCGTTAATCAAATCCGAGGGAAGTACAAAGTTCGCCATGAAGATCTGGAGGCTGACGCTCTGGCTGGACTCGCAGCTTCATTAGCGGCACCCCTCAGGACTCAACACTATGTCACGATAGTTGGTCGAGACTTGGTCTATCCTAAAAACAATATAGGAACACAGATGGCCCATGCCATGACGATAAGTTTCGGTGTTAATGTCCGAGACTGGAGGTTCCCGTTCATCGACTTCGCTTTCTATGGAATTCTCCCAGAAGACCCGAAAGAAGCCATCTCGGTCAGAAGGCGTTCCCTTCAGTTTTATTATAATACAGCAACTAAAACGCTGTACCAACGTTCCAACGACGGACTTCTCCTTCGATGTCTATCCAACAAAGAAGCAGCCGAAGCCCTTCGAGAAGCTCATGACGGAACTTGCGGGGCTCATCAACCTGGCCCTAAGTTGCAGGATCGACTGCGACGCATGGGTTAGTACTGTCCAACCATTGCAGACGTCGTCGTCGACTATGCTAAAAAGTTCCATGCTTGCCAGCTTCACGCCGACTTTATCCATACACCATCGGAACCACTACATCGTACGGTCGCTTCCTGGCCCTTTGAATCTTGGGGCATGGACATTGTGGGACTATCACCCCTCCTTCATCGAGGGGACACCGCTTTATCCTAGCCATCACCGACTACTTTTCCAAATGGGCAGAAGCAGTTCCACTGACGGAAGTAAAAAGCTCTAGGGTGATCAGCTTCATCAAGCATCATGTCATCTACCATTTCGGGGTACCCCATATGATTATCCACGACAATGACCCTCAGTTCATCAGCCATATTTTCATCAGATTCTGTGACAAGAATCGAATTCAGAACGTGGCATCAACCGCCTACAATTCGGCAGCGAACGGATTGGCCGAGGCTTTTAATAAAACTATCATCAGGCTACTCAAAAAGGTCGTGTCATCCAATAAATGCGACTGGGACAAAAAGCTTGGCGAATGCCTTTGGGCCTACCGTACAAAGGTACGGACTCCTATGGGCAACACACCATTCTCCTTAGTCTACGGGAGCAAAGCGGTACTGCCTCTTGAGATCCAGATACCCTCACTCCGTTTAGTGATCATTAATCAATTGACATAAGAAGACAATCAACGCCGCCGTCTGCAAGAATTGGAGGCACTTGACGAAAAATGTCTCCTAGCTCAGCAGCACATTGAACTCTATCAAGCCCGTATATCACAGGCTTTCAACAAAAAGGTCAAATAGAGGACTTTCCAAGTAGGCGATCTGGTCCTGGCAGTCAGGAGGCCGATGGTGTTGACTCACAAAACACCAGGAAAGTTTGAGCCCAAGTGAGAGGGACCTTTCATCATAGAGATGGTATACTCAAACGGTGCTTACCGCCTCGCCCAACCAAACGGGGACTTGTTCATGATGCCCATCAAAGGCAAGTTCCTAAAGAAGTACTACTCTTAACATCTTTCAGATATGTACTTCCATCTCTACCTAGCAAGGGAATCAGTGGACCTGATCATCAGAGCTCACATACACCTCCCTTTCACAAAATCTTATGCTTTCGGAACCTAGTTGTTCCGTGGCATTCTATCTCCAGTAGAAGAACAACCACGTCCACATTACCTCTGAGTTGCTCCTCTACACCCTGCAAAGCGGAATCTTACACTATGTAGGATTGCGCTACTTATCATGTTTACCATGTCCACATTACCTCTGAGTAAACATCCCGTATAGACAACCCCCGCGTTGCCGTACATCGATCGCAGAACTTCCATGTCCATATTACCTCTGAGTAGTTCCGCGTATCCCTCCTTCAGAGTCACTCCTACCACGTCTATAACACCTCTGAGTAGGAAGACTTCATCATTTGAACCCCATATTTGCCACGTCCACATTACCTCTGAGCAAACATGTCGGTCATCTCCAACTTATTATCTGTACCTAAAAACTAAGGTACGCAAAAGATAATAGGTCCACACAAATCACTAGTTCATGACAGTAAAGATGAACACACCAGAAATTTCTTTATTTTGCACTCAAAAGTAAAAGATTACATCCCCAACAAAATTGTCAAAAAATATATATAACAAAAAAAAAGAGACTACAATCCCTAAGCATCATTGGGATTGGCAGAAAGCTCTTCGACCCGACGTTTTAAGTCTTCAGCCCGAGTCCCCACAGTCGCCAAAACTCGACGTTCAGCTTCTTGACGTATCGCTTCCACAGCCTCAAGAGCAGTATCATTCTCGTGCTTAGCGTCCAACTCTTGCCGCTTGCAGGTCAGAGAAAGAATATGGCGGGTAATAACTGCTTCTTCCTTCTTAGACGATATGTGCTCAGCCTGGGCTCGCTCAGCATCTAACAAAAGTTGGGCCCGCTGGTCTTCAAGAAGGCGAATCTTGGCTGTGACCTCCGCTATACTAGCATCTAATGAGGCCCGCAGCTCCACCTTCTCCTGCATGGAATGTGACAGTCTCTCCACCGCAGCCTCAGCTTCGGCCACCTTGTGGTCCCAGATGGCCACTGTGGCCTGATAGGACGACTCAACTTCAGCTATAAATTTCTTCTTCTCTGCTTCTATCAGAGCAGAAAAGTCATTTCGCCGAATACTCTGAAGTTCAGAAAGATGCTGGTCGAGCTCAGCCACCGACGCCTTCAGAATCTCAGCCATATGATCATGGCCCCGGTGGGTACGTATCAGACCAATATAAGGGAGCGCCATGGCTTTTACCGTCGTAAAACTCCCATTTGCATTCAGCACTATCGATACGCCCTTCTGCAGCATTTTATATACTGTCTCAACGGCGAACTGCACATATTCGTCCGCGTCTGCCAACACCTGAGGCGTCATAACAGGCGTTGGAGGAGCTATCGTAGAGGTTGAGAAAGATCCCCCGATGAGTCGCGGAGCCGAAACCTCAATGTCAGTAGGTTCTTCCCCACCGGCTGTAAGGATTCTGTCGCCAGCTGAGGAAGCTAGGGAGGGATGCAATACTGTCCCCCAAGTGGAAGGAGCAGGAGGAGTATCCTCCCTCACAAGGCCCTTGCCCTTATCAGAGTCAACGAAGGATGGTCCTCCGACATCCGGGTTAATGGTATTATCCCCGACCGGGACAGGGCGGCTCTCCCTTTCGTTCGAAGCGACAAGGTTCGCCCCTGACAGTTCAACCTGCCTCGGAGCCGGGCTCGGAAAATGAATCTCATCACCTACAGCAGCTCCCCCTACAGGGACGGGTGTAGGGCTCGGCAGTGACGCTGACCCTACCACATCAACCCTCACTTCCAGGACAGGGGTAGGGTTTGGCTACGAGGCCTCGTGTACGACCAGTGCCTTGGTACTACAACCGAGAAGAACCCCGGCCGGCAAATTCCTGTCGGAGATGTCTCCGCTAAACGTGATATCTCTGGTAGCTGGATCAACATCTTCCTGCGAGCCATCGTCAGAAGAAGACGAGCTCCACACTTCCTTTTCGTCTGGAAGTACTTTTTCCATAACTTCTTTTGGGGCCCCGACGCTTTCAGGCACCCCCTTAACAGTCAGTTCTACTCCTGGTCGAGGCTTCATGCCGCCCTCCTGATGGACCGACCGAGAGACCTCAGCAACCTGAGGCGCTAATACATCTTCAGCCACTCTTCCAAAATAATATGGAGATACCGAAATCTCCACAGAAGCGACATCATCAGCGCTCCCCTCCCTAGGAGATGCTATAATCAGAGGAATGCGCTCGTCGGAAGAGCTCGCCACCTCCTTCGGCCTACTAATACTCGATTTCGAAACCCGAGATTTTTTCTTCGGCACCTTCTAAAAAAAGAAGAAGGACATATGTCACAGAAATCAAATAATAAACCAGACTATGTGGGACATCTTTACCTCAGCGGGAGCTGATTCTGTTGGTGCTACAGGTGGCACTCCCGGAGCTCCCACCTTCGGAGTCGTCGCTTTCCTCGGCCTTTTTGGCGTAGACGAACCAGCCTCCGCGTCAGCCCGCCTCTTTCCAGCTGGGAGCTCTTCCTGAGTACCCCCCGTTGATGCCGCAGCAGCAGCCCGATAACCTGCAACCTCCGGTGGACAATATCACCGGGCCGCCATCAGCATGTTTTTCGTTACCTCTAGCTGAGTGCCAACAATAAAACTAGTCTCCCTGTCATATTCTGGGGACAGGGTGTTCATGGCAGAATATAGCTTAACAGTCGAATATAAGATTTGTGGCCGTGGGTTGTGAACTGGCGTAGTGAAACGAACTCCAGTACATCCGGCGTTGTGGGCTCCATCCAGTAAACTCCCGACAAATCCCAGACTATTACTGGGGTTCCTCAACATCAACTGAGCGTAGCCAAACTGACGTGCGAAACGTCTCGGCATGTACGGCTCCAAGTAATACTGGTTTTTATTCCTGTACACCAAATGGGACGACCGGATGCTTTGCAACCAACGAAATCCCCACAGAGACAGAGTTGTTGCATCTTCACCCGAATCAGCCAAATCTTCATTTGCTTCAAAACTGGTAAAAATTGGACCAACTTTAGTGATCTCCCACCCCTGAAGGTAGGATAAAACTTTCCTACAAACAGGAACGCCCGTATGCAGCCATTTCCTCTGGTAGAAGCGACGGAGGAATGCATCTCCAGCCACGTGGTCTTCTTCCTGGCCCAGACTTATCACGTTGGGATGGTACAAAATTAACCACCCCATCAGATAATGAAACGGCAGTTCAGCACGGGGAAAATTGCCATTTTTACCTCGTTCATGAACGATATCACCGGTGAATTCTCACAAACCTCGCAGCAGGTTGCATACCATCGCGGGGAATAGAGCCAAGGGATGGCCAAAAACCAACTTCACAGCTGGCAGGATCAGGTTTCGGGTCACCCTCTCCACAGAGCCTAACCCGCCTGAAAAGACGTAATCCCGGAGCCAGATCATCAGATAAGCAGCCAACACTGCTTTGGACGACATCCGATGAGTGAGGTGCCAGAAACAGCTATAAGAACGCTCGTCCGACTCCCGGTCCTCGTTTTCCCGGGGACTCGTCTCATTTAGCCTGCTCATTTCAGAGAGCACCGCAGTACTGGAGAGAGTTGGCGGAGTCGTGAACCGAGAGGAATCCTCCTTGTCTTGCTCAAAGACATAATCCCTCCAAGCAGTCACGTGGGCTGTGCCCCGCCCTTATCCTTCTTCTACTTATAATAATGGTGACTCGCCACTTCTTTGAAGACAGCCATCATCTCCTCTTCTTTGTCCCCCCAAGACTTGAAACTCCTCGTTAGTCGGGAAGTACTCCTCATAGGGTTCTGATCCCCAAGGAAGCCTCGACACCTCATACATTTCATGAAGTGCAAGTCCTAGTTCCCTACCGGAGTGAAGAAGGTCCCATTTTGGGTATTAAACATCTCCAAGAGCACAAAGAACATATGCCTGTTGATGTCGATGCCCGTCTGGGTGGCACGGATAGCGGCAGTCAGCCCAATCTTCCTGAGTTCGATTCGAAACTTCGTCAGAACCCAGAGTGTCAGCTTGTCCCACTTGAATACATAATGACACCAGCCCTCTACTGGAAATTCATCCTTTGGGTACGACTGCTTCGATGACAGGATACAATTAACGAAAGTCGAAGCACCAAAGGCAAAAGTGTCGGCAGAGACGTTGCTATAAATACTCCCAGGATGCAGAGTTCGCCACGTGAAAGAAGGCCCAGCCCGTGCGGTGACCAAAATATCCCTCTGGTTCGAGGTAGCATCGATCTTGATGGTGCCCGCCACCACTCTCCCCTGAGACGTGGTTAGCTCCCACGTCATCCTCCTCTTGGAAGAGAGACGACAGAAAGCTGTCAAAGGCCATTGACGCTCGAGCTGCTTCATGAATATGTGCACCCCTTTGGCTGAGAAGAACCAATCTTCCTTGATCCTCAACCCTTCGCTTCATTAGAAGTGAGGCGATCCCCGAACAGGAACTCAGGCTTCAGGAAAGTCTCATTACCAGGAATGGCAGATTGTAAACTGCCACGCTCCATCATTCGTTGGAGGAACACATACTATTATTCCCCGATTTGGGTCATTCTCTCGGGAGTTTGATCCAGCATGATGGCAGCTCGGGCAGGATTTATCACCTTCTCGTTATAGTCAACTTCCATCTGACAAAGAGCAGCGTCTAGAAGTACTTCGTTCAAAAGCAGGACGGTGATCGAAACTGGCGATCAGGAAAAGATGAAAAAGACTTAGATATGTTAAAATAATAAAAAAAATCGGAGCCTTATTCTCATCAGAAGCGCACGCACTGAACCAAGGCTCAGGCGCATTTGAAAAGAAGCTTCAGCGCATCATGAGGACTCGAAGTCCATGCGCGTCAGCAAGAAGCTTCAACGCATCATCAGGACTCGAAGTCCATGCACAAAAAGCTTCAGCACATCATCATGACTCGAAGTCCATGCGCGTCAGCGAGAAGCTTCAGCGCATCATCAGGACTCGAAGTCCAGGCGCGTCAGGAAGAAGCTTTAGCGCATCATCAGGACTCGAAGTCCATCCGCGTCAGTGAGAAGCTTCAGCGCATCATCAGGACTCAAAGTCCATGCGCGTCAGCAAGAAGCTTCAACACATCATCAAGACTCGAGGTCCATGCGCGTCAGCGTATGTGAGTCCTAAAATGATTTTTCTTCTCAAGTCCAAAAAGGTACGGCAAAGAATGACAAACCCACAAATCACCGTCGGCCGAACGTCGACGGACGTTCTGGGGACATCATCAACATCGGCCTCCGCAGGCTCTTTTCCTTTGTTTCGTCCTCGTCCAGCACCACCGCGAGGAGTTTTGGGGGCCATCTCGTAAAAAAGAAGTTATGGTTTTTTTGAAAGAAGAACTCTAAAGAAGAAGAGAGCAAAGAGAAGAAGAACTCTCTCTCTCCATCAGACGCCTATTTATAGGCTTGGGCATACGCGGAAACCGATGATGAGTGACGTCAGCCACCGGTTGGGATTCAGCAAAATGATAACTGCAAATAATCCAAAAAGATCATCATTAATCATTTTGTTTATTTCGAAGCGTTATCATTTGCATTAAAACTGAGAGGAGCGTGCACCTCATCACAGATGCGCAGAGCAATCGTGCTTCCCGAATAGTCATGCGCCCCATTGAAGACACCACCATGCTTCTTATTCAAAGTATTCCAAAACTTGCCGAAAAGTTTTGAAAAATTTGAAGGGGGTCTTGTAGAAGCATAGAATTTCAGGCGCATCTACAGGCCAGAATTTCTATACGCTTAACACTACATGCGCCAGGGAGCTCAAACGAAGTACTTGGCACAACAAAGGACAGCAAAAGTATAGACATCAAAAGAAGATTTTTATTTCATATAAAAGTCTATTATATGTCTAAAGAAAGGCTTTACAAAGGAGAACTTCTACAAAAAGAAAGATCCTAAGACTACAGCCAGGCACAGCAAACTGCCATGTGCCCCATGCCAGGCGCATCATCCGTCAGGTGCATCTCTTCAGCGTCTCAGTCAGGCGCGTCTCTTCAGCGTCTCAGTTAGGCACATCACGAAGTCTCAGCATATGCGCTCCACTTCGATCTGATCAAGTGCTTCGACTAAAGAAGCAGCTTTGAGCATAACAAGAGTGGGCGATCAACGGTTCTTCCAAAGTCCAAGGAAGATGAGAGCACCGTAATTCCGATCTACGGTTCTTCCAGCATAACGGAGACGGGACTCGAGCATCCCGATCTTTGGATGCAACAGGCACCTTCGGCCTACGTTGGAAGCCTGCGATCCCGACTTTTGGATGTAACAGGCACCTTCACGAGTGCATACGAAGATGACTCGACGCATCTTCACCCTTGGAAGCGTCTTGGCAACAGAATGTACTCGGGCAAAGAAGTTCATCTTCGTCGAGAAGACAAGGAAGAGACAACAAAACTCTCTCAAATTGTTGCTATTTATAGGCCAGGGCAAATCAAACCCATACGCCAAGTAGCAACCTTCCCGAAGTTAGTGCAATGAACTTGTATTTACGATGATAGATTTGCCTCTTCGAATTCAGCTAAGTCAGAGATTCATTAAATGACCCAAAGAACTCAACAGATAGACCAATAAGGATGCACCATCAGCACCAAGCGCCCCGTATGGATGCGCCCAACAAAGTACAGATCCATGCGTCCTGGTGAACACGGACCTATGCGCCTAGTGGGGTACAAATCGATACGCCCACTTCGGCTCGTCACCCACCAAGCAATTAATACGAAAGTGACAGAGTTGGCAGCACATCCCCCGAGGACTGAACAGTCGACAACTTTCTACAAAAAAATGAAGCATCGCAGACGTCAGCATCATCATTACTCTCCTCTAACAGTTACAAGCCACGTGGCCGACCAACCACTCGCATGTGCCTCCGCAGCCGTGCGCCCGAAGATTTACAAGCGCCTCAAAAGCCATACGTCTCTGACTTACTTCTGATCATAGAGGTCAAGTCGTCGCATGTGCCTCCCCGGCCATGCTACTGAAGCCCCGCATGCGCCTCAAAAGCCATGCGCCCAGACTGGTTCGTGATTCCTAAAGATTAAGATCTAAGTCTCCTCATATGCCCGATTCCAGGCGCAGCTCATCAGATCTTTCTCCACTAAATTCGAGATCTTTGAGCCATGGACGTACGCCATGTGTCCTTTGACTCAGTTCAGCCTATGAAGGGGTGCTAACCACCCAAGATCTTAGCAACAGAAAGATCCTCTCTACTGCCACGTGCCATCCACAAATGCAGCATGAAGGATTCAACCCACAAATCATGGCACATCATCTATGCGCCCTCCTCCCGTCAGCATCAGCCACGTGGCGTTCCCACGTACAAGCGCATCCTATATGTGTGCGCATGAGCAGCCCAACCTGCTGCTTATAAATAGAGGGATCATTTCCTTCTTCCACACACACACACATACAGAGAGACATATACAGACATACACAGTCAAAGACAGACGTAACCAGATCATCAGAGTTACAGAGACGTACACAGAGATCAGAAGAGACACTCAACGTCTTCTTCTCCTCTGCATGCTCCGGCATTCAGAGAACCGAAAACCGTCGTCAGATAGTCAACGCATTACCACTCGCTCCATCGACACAGGACCCAGATAAAAACAAAAGTGTCAACTAGGACTACATCTAAGTCCTACATTGTAATACTGTTCTATTTGTAATTGAAATTGCAATTCAAAGATTTTAATGGCAAACATGAACTAAAGTGTTCCAACAAACATATATAGCAACGGTTTAATGGCGTTCCAGATTTGGAACACCAACAAAGCGTGCCTAACAGAGTGTTTTAAATTAGTTTACGTTTTACTAACTGGAACGACAAAAATGTGTTCCAGTTTTGGAACACCATAAATGCGTTCCTAACAAAGTGTTTTAGAGTTTTTTTTGCCCATTTACTGTAAAGACTAAAATGTGTTCCAGTAGAAAAACGTTCCTAACAAAGAGTTTCAGATTATTTTTTTCACCAATTTGTGGAAAGGCTAAAAAATGTTCTCTATAAAGCCAACTTCACATAAAAATCAATACATAAAGATTACAACTAAAATCATTTAGAGCAAGGCTTAAATAAAGACCACTTGAATCATAAGGTTCTAACTGAATAATAAATTTCAATCATAACCGGAGCGCACAATACCTGGTACAGGAAAGGCACAAGGGAATTCAATCCTCAGGAAAGCAACTCAAAATGTAACCTCTAGATGGTTGGAAACTTGACCTCAACCCTCAAGGAAAGACAGTTCCACTAAATCAAAAGCAGAAGGAATCAATATGTGCCAGTTCTCATCCAATCCTAATTAAGTGAAGGTGGTCTTATCACCGCACTGAAAACTTCCAAGAAATGGGGCTTCTTCGTATTGAATGACAGCTTCTCTGTACTGATTTAAGCCGGATGACAAAAAAGAGGCTCTTTCTAACTTGACCTTCTCCTTTTGTTTAGTACTCCCCACCGGGTGGATAGGTAGAAGAGCATGCTTTATAATATTGGTCAAATCCTAAAAAAGTTCAAACTCGGAGATTAAAAGGTGATTGAAAAGAAAGATAACTCTATGCAGCGACAGAGGCGCATAGAGTCTCTATATGTTGATAGATACTCAAGAGACTGAGTCCTTTCCTTAAGGCATGCCCCTACTCAACTTCCTATTGCAAATGCCAAAGCACCAAGAGGGACAACTCCAAGTTCTTTCATACCCTCCGCTCAGGGAAAAGAGCTAACTGCTGCGGAAGAGGCAAGAGGGGCCGTGGTGGTGGCAGAGGACGCGCGTACGAGTCATTAGAATATACAATACATAAACCATTTGTCCCCACAAACTCAGATTTTCTAATACACAATATATACAAATATTATGATAAAATAAAACAAGCATCTGCCTTGATCCCCACCTCCAAACTCCATGATCCTCTCTAGCTATTTGCATACTTGGCTACAAACTCAGGATAGTTATTTTGTAGCAAATAAATTGTAAGACGGAGCTTGGCCTTGAGCAGCTCGGGCGATCAGTCACCTGAACCATTGTCGACAGTCCACCAGAACCGATGTCCAGCATCTCCTTGATCCCCTTCTCAAAATATAAGGGGTATAATTGCCAATAGAAGGAGGTATAGTTCCTCTCAGAAGATTGCTAGACAAATCGCTACATTCAACACCAAATACTATAATCAAGAAAAGCAATAAAAACTAGAGAACAAATATGAGCAAAAGGGCTTTAAGAACTAAAAGAATGGTGAGATGGGAAAGTTCTCCGAGCTCCGGAGGAATGCATCCTTGTAAGTATTTGGCTCTCATATACCTCTTACAAACACAACAATGTATCTAAAATGCATATAAAAGCATAATAAATTACTCGAGTTGTTCTGAAGGAAAGGCAACTTACAATGCTCTCGGTAGGCTGCATGAGAAACACCTGAAAAAATGAAGAGAGAAAGGAAGCTAGATGTATTATACAGCCTCATTAGAAACATAAATGACCCTTTATTATTCACATGAGGTGTATGTGTCCAATCAAAAGATTACATTCACATATAGGCCTGCCAGTATGTAAATTTCTTTTTGTAGAAGTGCATGGGAAAAGTGGTTATCCATGGCTCACAGGAAGTATGTAAATTTCCTTTTGTGGAAGTGTTCATTTTCTATTGCCTTAAAAGTTTGTATTTACATATAGGCCAGCCAATAACATTTTAAAGATCATGTCGATGCTATTATGAATGCCGACCATATCAAAAAATTTTGTGCCATTCTTTAGTTAGTGGTGTTCATATTTTTTTTAATATTTTTAACTAGATGCCATTATTTCTTTTCTCCTAATGGACATAACAACTTAAGTACAAACACAAAATCTTCCTATATCATTCTGTAGAAATTTGTTATTTTTAACCGCTATTTTGCTTTATATACTGAGATGTTTCTAAAGCAAACTTATACAAAATGAATCTAACATATGAGTTTCCTTATTGTCCAAATGATACTATGAGAAGATTTTCTTTAACTGATATGTTTTCTCAAGAAATTTATCTCATTTCTTGATAGGAGTTATCATGTTCCATACATTCAGTACCTCCCCTCCCAATCTGATGAAGGTATCATGTCCAGAGATGGAAATTTTATTTTGAACTGAAGAAAGGCAAAAATAGAGAAAGGGGGAAATAGAGCACCTGGTTCCCTTCAAGGACCATCTCTTTAACCTTTGCGTCCCCCTTTGTGGCCATGGAAGGTACCTTCGATGTGCGATGGTGCTCTGTGGCCTGGATCCGATGGCAAAGGACAATGATCTGACTGAGCAGCGACTCCCTATCCGAACGCCACTAGGGCTCATCTGCCTAGGGTCTCCATGCACGGGTGTAGAGAGAGGGAGAGAGAGAGAGAGAGGAGCAAGAGGAGGAGGAGAGTGTTGGTCATATTTGAGAGGAGGAATTTGGAATTTGAGAGGGCTTTTAGAATTTGGAAACAAAATTTAGAATTGGGGAGAAAAGAATAGAGTTATTTGGAACGGTTATAAAACCTTAAAAAGTGAAAATTAAAATAAAATATAATAGGAACATTTTTTGATTTAGAATATTGTTTTTGCATTCCAGAGCCTAGGTACGCAAAATAAGCGTTCCCGATTGAAAAATGTATGGTGTTCCTAATTTACCATTTTGGTGTAGTGATACACACACCTATGAATATACACATACATACACTCACTAATATCTACATATGAACATACATGCATAGCTAGTTTAATGAGGGTACATACACATGTGTTTCCATAAGACACACATGTATGCACAAACACGAACACTTGGCGTGCATCACCCCCATATCATACTATTCTATGATACACTTGTGATACGGCCAAGATACCTATACAAAATCTTGTCCGAATCCTACCAAATTATATGGGCAAATCTAAAATACACATATAAGCATAATTAGTGCAACTCTAGGATAGTGTCAAGTGTCATGTGTAATTGGACATGTGCACCACAAGTGTCGGAGAAAAAAACCCCTAAAATTGATACCGTGTCCTACCGTATCATGACACGACCTACATATCCAATTATGAACATGAATCTAGACACACCCAACCAAATCTAATCTAAATAGGTCTAACAAACCTAATGACAAACACTTGGTGTACCATACTCGAAATTTTTCCAAAAATGGCACAAAACCAAATATAACTTTCAAATAGAGAATCATTAGTGTCTTAAAACTCTTTCTATGGGTAGTCCTACTCCATAGGTGAATTCCTAAGGGTTAAATAATACAAACTGAATCTATTTAGAAAGGAAAATAAGAGGTATACCTATTGGGAGATGGATTCAATAAAAAGCCAAATGGACAGAATTCAGACACGTAGCTCCTAGCAAATTGACTCATCTTCTTGTGCTCCTAGTTTCCAAGCTCCTAGTCTCCTTCTAGTGAAGAGAATGAGAGGGATTGGTGAGAAATTGAGTAGGATTTGAGAGAAAATGGTGGAGGAATGACTCTATTTGGGAAAGAACTCCAAAGTGAGAGAAAATAGAACAATAGAATGAAATAAAATGGTAGAGACCCCTTCCTAAAGTGGTCGTCCATGTATCTATTGTTTGGGCTAATCTATATTGCCATAAATGCCCTCTAAGTTGTCATGTGGTTAATTGAATGCATGGAAGGGTCTAAACATATTTCGGTAAATAGTCTAATCTCTATTTTAATTAAATGGTCATGACTAATGGGTCTAACTGGGCCTAGTCCAATGAGTTGATCCATGAGTCATGCCATGCTAATTGTTATGCGCTAATCTAGTGTCTAGTCTAATTGGTTCACTAACACAAGTCTAACAAATAGGCTAGCCACTAACCGTAATAACTAACACAATATTAATAATAAATATACAAAATGTAAAATAAATTATTAGGCACAATGTTATAGATAATATAAATTGAAAAAAATATCCCTCTCTCGGATTTAGGTAATTACAATCCTACCCCCTTAGAAAAATTTTGTCTTCAAAATTTTAGCTGGTTGTACTCTTTTCTAGGTCAAGCACCCCAACAATCATGGTCCAAAAAAGTCCTATCTAAATCAGACATTCCTATTGAGAGAACAAACATGCATAGTTATGGACTTAACTTGGCAAGATCTTGCATCCTCTATAAGGGTTTAACTTATAGTAAGTTCTGATGCAACCACAAGGTATTAATGATCAAATAGGTTAACAGACAGAAAGGAAAAGAATGAAACTTGCTAACCCATCACCTGCAGTATTGGTATCCTCGACCGCCATAGCAAATGTCCTGCCCCAATGGGGTATCTCTCTATGCTGGTGCTGGGCAATTTGCGGTGCCACATGTGGCCTAGCTAGAGTCCTTACCTACCGCTGATACTTACTCTAGTTATTCTCTAACATCAATCTAACTAAAATACTCAATACCACGGGTATTCCTTGCACACTAAGGACATTAGAACAAGGCTTCTAAGTTACTACCTATAGGATACATACCCGAATTTTTTGACGCTATCTATCACATGACACTAATTCCTATACTTAACACTCACGGAATACACTCTTACTAAGGTACTTCAAGGATCTCTCCTATATTTATTATACCAACCACTAAGTTACTTAAATCCTTAATGTTTCTGATACTAGAGGTTTACTTCTCCTATCTTGGTATCCTAATACTATCCAATATGCTAGCAGTTAAAAATTACCCTAGGATACTTACCCGTACCTCGACAATATAACTATATATAGCACCTTCTACCCTCCAAGACACTATAACCTTGTCATTGCTATCACACATTTGCCAATCTATCCATCCTGTAACTCATTTGTTCATAATCACCCTCGCACTCCAATACACTAATAAAAGCCTCCATACTCCCTGAAACTTATCCTCATATAAGTTACCTCTTCTCTCTAGGTCCTGCGCACTTGTACTCCTACTTCTCTCTACCAAACTTGCCCTTGCATCCTACAATTCACTCATCCTTTGTACGTTACAGCAATTTTTAATGCTAGTGCTATCTGTTATGTCCTGGGCTCATCCCCATTTACTAAACACCCTACAATCTCTTACCAAAGCACAAACACACCCTCCTACTTTTAGGTACTTAAATATACCACACTGCCTTTTATGATACAACCATGACTGCTACCATTTTACCCTACCAAACATAAATTTTCTAAACACCTCACACTCACATGGTACCTATTACTACATATATAGACACGTTTATAAAACATACATGATGACACTGATACCAATTCTTGGAATCACCACTGATACTCTACTCTCCCTTCTACCCTTGGTACCTATACTAACTATACTGACACTTACCATAGAACTATTTTTACTAAGGTACTGTACTATGAATCATCTCTTGATTGTTGCCTATAGCTCACATGCCAACCCAGGAACCACTCAGAAATCCACAAGCATACTCCTAACAACCAACACTGTTACTCAAGGACACAAACCTATCTTCAAGCTACCAAGCAATTATACTATCTAAGGAACTTTAGAATTAGTAGAATGAAACCCGATAATGAATTGAACTAGAGGGACTAAGGACATCTATATCCTGAGCTAATAAGGTGATGGAAATAAATTATATTATAACAAAAATGGAATGACAGAGATGATATGTTAAGAACTAATTTAAGATACAATCTGATAATCATATATGTCTACCATAATCATATTATCCAGAATCCTTACCACGCTAGTAAGCATAGCTGTAATAGGTGATAGAGTCCATAACCGAGATGTATACTTCTATAATAATGTTATCTAGAATTCTCACCACGCCAACCGGTATGGTCATGAGAAAATCTAAATCCCATAAATAATATAAGTATATCCAAAGTTAGGCTCTACGTATTCACCACGCCAGCTAGTATGGCTGCGATAAACTCTAGACTCCATAACCAAGGCAGATATTTACCTTTCACACTCTCTTTATCAATTATGTCATCATAATATACTTTAACTTAGTCCATCAAGTTCATCTGATATAAAATCAAAGTCTACAACAAACTCCAAGAATAAAATTCAACAACGTAAAATCAAAGTCTACAACGAACTCCAAGAATTAAATTCAACAACATAAAATCAAAGTCTATAATGAACTCCAAGAATAAAATTTAATAGCGATCACCAAGAATGAAATTTAACAATAAACAAGAAAGATTAGACGAAGACAAGGGAAAACAGACTCCGAGACAGAGTTTATAGTGAGATTCTCGGGGGTCATCCCAGGAATCTCTCAAGGAATCCTAATTGTGATGAGTATCCTCTCATACTAATATCCTATTTCCTATATCCTATCGCATGCTCGCAGTAGTACAACTAAGTCATTGCACTAACATGACATTTCACTAATTGCGAAGCTTGACCTGCATGGGCCACAACTAAAAATGTGTCACGACCCGCTCTCGATGTAGGGGCACGAGTGTGAGACGACGCCCATCCTATGCTGCAGCATCAGCGGTAGAACAATGTCTAGGTCTATTATGCTAACTAACAATATAAATATCATAACCTGTCAAGATACTCATCTCCAAAGAGGACAAGTATTGATAATATTCTACTTAGTCACAATGACTATAAGAAAGATAAATGGCACGAATAAGATAATAACATCATGATAAGGTTCTCCAAAAAAGTCTAACATAAAAATAATACATGTCCAATGAGAGCCTAAAAGTCAACTATCTCAATATCACTATCAAATAATACAGGACAAGCATAAGCTGAAAACAAATCCAGTACAAATCTAGCCTAGCTGAGTCGCTAATGAGGCCTCCTCAGCTAGAGCTAAACCCTCCTTAATCAATGTCTCCTGGTCTACGTCTACTACCTCATGTTGGTCGTAGTAGGTATGACAACCATCATCTGAATCGTCTGAAAAATATATACACTCAGGATTGGAGTAAAGTACACCTCTAATAACAGTTCCAGTAAATAATAAAGACTATGTAACAGTAAATAGAGAGAATATACAAGATAATATAGCAGGTGCATGAATGTAACAATGTATGGAAAGCTGTAAACAATATAGAGTAGGTAATATCATGTACAAATAATCAGAAATAACTATCTACGTAAGTGAGCACTAGTTTCAACATGTAATCAGCTTAGGAACTTGATACAAGAGTTTATGGCCTGGTTAATCATGCGTGTGGTGTATGATTAACACTATTCAACGAGTAATACTTGATACAAGGAGGGTATGATCATATATCTACACTACTACTCCCCACTCCCGATTGGTACAGTAGATCCAACCATGGTATATTACGACATGGGATTCTATGGGAAGGTCGCGAGCCCCTCAAAAGAATCGGTGCCCATACAATGCATAACAACAACGACAAGGCTTGCATAAGGTACACCAGGATATACAACAAATAACATCTCATGACGGGATCTAGGAAATATCAATCCGTGCAACCAATGTGTCAAAAAATTAAGGATATCTACTCTAAATACAAGAATCATAGAAGATATCATAAACAGAAAATTATCAGAGAATGACCTCGCCTGAGATCTGGTGTGAAGTATCAACAGTATCTGATACGATGTCTCGAAGACCTAAATATGGAATATCAATGTCAACTGGGGTTTTGGAATCATAAATATGCTATACCAGCTTAATACTAGGTCTCCAAGTCATTTCTAGGTCAAACTAGGTCAAACCAAGTAATATCCTTATGTATCTACCTATATGATGTATGCATACACTATAGGGTAAAATACTGCTAACTTGCCCAATAACCTATGCCTAGTACCTAATTTCTATGTATTTTCTTATGCCTAGTGTCTCAAAACAAGGGCCTACTCATGCCACATGGGAAATTTCCCATTACCTATATGGTCCTTAGATATTACCCTCTTACCTAGTGCATAATTACCTGTGCCTAGTGCCTAATTACCTATGCCTAGGAAATTTCTTATTACCTATGTGTTCCTTAGACATTACCTACTTAGATAAACCTGTCTACTCATGCCACATAGGTGATGCCTTTAACTATGCCTATTTGTCATCTAACAATTACCTACATATCTAGTTACCCAAAAATAATACTCCTATCCAAATCTCTATAGACCCAAACACACATTAGAACCTCACTATAGTTGGCACAACATACTACCATAGCCTTCACAAAACTCACACAACACACTCAACCTGCCACCTATACTGCTGCTACTGCCATTGATGCTGCTTTTTCACTCTGCTCCCAGTCACACACTGCCAAGTTTCCCCAAAACATGTACAGCCCATAATGGTACATATTATGTCCTTACTAACCTACCCAAATCAATAGCAACATTTGTTACTGCTACTGTTGTTGCCTTCTTGAATCCTGCATTCTAACTCCTTATGACAAATCAGTGCACCATGTGCAGATATACACAGGTACACTGATGTGCACCTATAGCAAATAGAAACCCCCTTCACTTGTTGTTGCACTGAAGTACCCACTCACAAATCAGTCCTAACGATGGACTGATACACTGCTTTCTTCCTGCCTCTAGGCTAACAGTCCATGTCACTGCTCTCCTATTCCTCTATGTAACAGTCACACAATCCTATACAATGAACAATAATATATATATGAGAGATCCACATCTTCTTCTTTTTTTCATCCCCAAGCATCTACATGCTATCCGCCGTTGGATATTGTTTAAGTTATCTCATCTTAACTATTGATTTGAATGATTAAATAAATGGTTAAGATTAGATGACTTAAAAAAGATCCAACCATTGTTTAAATGGGGATGCTTAGGGATGCAAAAAATGAGAGGATGCGGATCCCTCCTCATATATATATATATATATATATATATATATATATATATATATATATATATATATATATATATATATATATATATATATATATTCACCAATCTACCTTTTTATTCATGAAGTAGTTGAAAAACTACAGACCCAAAAACAGTATAAAACTTCCCCCTAGTGCTTGCATTTGATAGATGCTTTACAAATTTGTCTATGGATCTCCTTGATCACCATCCCAGTGGAATACATGTATCCTTCGTATCTCCATTTATTACGGTTTTTTCATAAAACCCAGATTACTGCACCGACTGCAATTTGTTTTTGATGAAGTCTCTTTCCCCGCCACCATCTGTTCAACCTCTGCATTAACGAAGAAGAACCACGAGCTTGCACCCTATAATCCTGCTGCAATATACGCCAAACTTCTGTAGCCATCTCCCCCGCATGAAAGATGTGATCCAGGGACTCCTCCGCACGTTGATCACAGCAATGACACATCGACGCCATGCTAAATCCAAGCTTAATAATATTGTCGTCAGTTGGCACTTTATTATGGAGAACACACCACAATAGAATCGACCATTTATATGGAATGCAAGTTCCCCAAATGTGGACAAAATAAGGGATAATAGGCCATTGTCTACGAGCCAAATCCCATACCGATATATATATATATATATATATATATATATATATATATATCACCACCATAAATACATATATGTCTAGTATATATACATACACATATCTATTCAAATATATATAGATACACCCCCCACTAGCTATCTAGTTACACCTGATTTCCTCCTCATCACAACTGACACCACACCCATATGTGTGTATCACAAAAGCACTCACTTTTAAACACACACAAGCCTATAAATGTACACACACCCCTATAGGCTCATGCCCATCCCTGTGTACACACAGGAGCCCCTAAACCTGTGCACGGGTACAAGGCTCCCTATTTTTCCCTAGCCCAGGCCTAACAAGCAACCCTTTCCCATCGCTGCCTTTCCTACCTACAACTGTTGTTGCTTACACCTTAATTTCCCCTGCAATCATTGGTACACACATACCCTTAAACTCCTGCAGACACATATGCACACAAATTTTGTGTACATACCCACACCTATATTTCCTAAGTCATACAGGTTCTATCTGTTACACACACAGGGACAATAACCCCAACCTTACACACAAGTTTCACAAATCATATGCACCTATGTGCATAGGTGCACACTAAGGGTCCTGCTCCTACACTAGACCCCCTACTGTTTTTGGCTTCTATACTCTACTGTCCTGCCCCATTTCAATTCTTGTTGCTACTACTGTTGTTAGTTCTAATTGCATGCACTGGTCATATTTCCCTCTAACCAACCTACTGCCCCTTGTTAAATGCTACTCCTGCTTAGCTTATTTGTTGTTAGAAGCAGCTAGCATCACTTGTTGCATTTCACTCCTCCCTGCCCACACAAAGCAAGAGTTAACTTGGGCTAACCATTTTCATTTGTCGACTTGGCACTAGGCCACTTACTGCCTTATCAAACAACAACATACTACCATTGCTCTCTCATTCTACTGCTATACTCTGTTGCTTCCTGCCTCTATTTTACCTACATGTTCAGCCATGTTCTGCTGCTAACATAGGCTTTTCCCCTTCATATTCTATCAATCAATGGGACTATCCCTCTAACACATGTACACAACTCACTCAAATAATATATGAGTGCACATTAATTGAATCCTATTACACACACATACACAGGTATAAATACATAAGACACACATGGCATTCACTCACTAGGATACTGTTTGCACATTGATTTTGATAACATTAACTGCATCTTCGTGTTTTAGTTTTCTCTATCTTCTCAGTAAACAGATATATCATCAATCTTCCCAAAGGCTGCTACAAAAAGGTCTTTTTATCAAAGCCACACGGAAGACTTATGGAATGACTTAAATCAAAGACTGAAGAGAAGCCACCGCATACTCAAAAGCCGGCTCTCAAAAGATTCAAGGTCCTAGAGTTTGTACAAGGTCTAGGACATACTATGAAACGCTTGAGGTGGATGACAAACCAAAAGTCCTTATAAAATATCCTTCAAAAATCACTTGATATACTTACAACGGAAGACCGAGGGTATGCCGCTAGGTGCCGACGGTATACCGATTTCTTATACAAAAAAGGTTCTATAAAGATAATCGGCTTACCGTAGCATACCGACGGTATACCGAATTCTTACACAGAAAAGGTTCTATGAAGATAATTGGCATACCGACGGCATACCGCAATATACCGATGGTATACCGGTTTCTTACACAGAAACAGTTCTGTGAAGATAATCGGCATACCGACAGCATACCGTAGTATACTGACGGTATACCGGTTTCTTACACAGAAATAGTTTTGTGAAGATAATCGGTACGCCGACGGTATACCGATCTATACTGTCGGTATTCATTCTGCTTTATTTTTTATTTTTGAATGGACGGATCTTAGTATTAAATGCTCTAACGGCTAGATTTATTACTGTTACTGTTCAGAAATGGTAGAGCGACGGAATGCCGTCCCATACCGACAGAATTCTGTCAGCTGTGCGTTTGGAGCATTAAATGACTAACTCTCTTGGTGCTCTATTTAAAATGGTTGTCTTTTCTTTATGGCCATCCACTTGAGCCTTAAATTTTCTCAACAACCAAGAGCCTCACCATTACTCTCTATCCAAAGCTTTAATTTGTTATCCAACCAAAAAGTGCTAGAGTATTCAATAGTTGTAATCTTCGATCTTCAAAGTGTCGTAGAAGATCAAAAGCCTTTTTTCTTTCTTATTGAAGTTGATGAGCCTTCGGAGGAAAACTCGTGTGTAAGAAGTTGACGAGCTCTTCGAATCTAAACTCGTGTTGAAGTTGACGAGTTCTTCGGATTCTAACTCGTGTGTAACTATTTACTCAAATAGTAGATTAAAGCCGGAGACAGTTCCGGGACTGGAGTGCCCCATGGGAGGATACCAGGATACATCGAATGTTTGAATCTCTCTCTCTTTTATTATACATTTAAATTGCTAATCATTGTTGTTAATTAGAGTCAACGTTAGTCAAGTTTGACCTAAAGTGACCTAGAGTTGACCTAGGGTTGACCAGAATTGACTAGTTGACCAAAAGTCAACTGTAAGTCAACCTTTGACTTAAATTGACCTAGTTTAATTCTGTTTGACTTGCATTGACCCAGTATGACTTTGTTAGGCCTAATATGACTTAGATTGACCCTGTACAATCTAGTTTGACCTTGTTTGACCTAGATTGACTTAGTTTGATGTGACTTGACCTAGTTTGACTCAGTATGACTTAATTTCACTTCCAAACCATTATATTGATATAGTATTCCATCTATAGGTCCTCGAGGCACTATTCTTGGACTCAGTCGACTTATCCATCACATCACAGGCGAGTACATTCTCTGATAATATTTCTGTTTTATGATATCGTCTTTGTTTCTAGTATTTAGTGTAGATATTCTTGTTCTCTTGACACATTGTTTACACGGATTGGTATTTGTCTGGATCCCGTCATAAGATGTTATTCCTCTTATATATGATATGCCTTGTGCAAGTCTTCCTAGTTCCTTGTGCATTGTATAGACAGGATTCCTGCGAAGGCTAGCTACCTTCTCAGAGAATTACGTGTCATGACGTGTCATGACTGGATCCACTATATTAGTCAGGGATGGGGGTGTTAGCGTAGATATGTGATCAATACCTCACAGTATTATATTGTATCATCATTGTATAGTGTTAATCATACACTCACGTATGATTAGCCAGGCCAAACATTGTATCAAGTTCTAAGCCGATCACATGTTGAAACTAATACTAAACTCACATAGATATTGTTCCAGATTTTTGTACATGATATATACTATTTTTTTGTTCTTACATTCAGTTACAGTCTTGACATGCCTTATCATGATTCATGTACACATTATTTTATCTCGTATATTCTCTCTATTTACTGCTAAATTTTCAATATCGTCTAACTAGAACTGTTATTTGAGATTTGTGCTCGTTCCATCCTGACTGGATATGTTGACAAAATTTTACAGATTATGGCGAGGAGGATTGTCCTACCTACTATGGTCCTCATGACGTAGTCGGCCTAGACTTGGAGACCCTAGTTCAGCAAGGGTTAGCTCCAGCCGATGGGGCTTTAGAGTAGCTTAGCTAGTTTAGTTTGGTACTGGACTTTGTCTCCAGATTACATTTTGGCTTGTTATTATTTTAGTATTATATTGAGATTGTTGACTCTGTGACTGGACTTGTATTATTCTGTGTTGGATTTACAGGATGATATTTCATATCTTGCTATCTTTATCTTTCGGTATCATCTATATTTCTTAGAGTTTGTGATTGAGTATATTATATTGTCATTGCTTGTCCTCCATTCGGAGTTGACCGTTTTCGACAGGTTTTGATATTATAATTGTTGTTAGATAGTAGACCTAGACAGCATTCTACGACGTTCCTGCGGCGTAGGCTGGGATGCTGTCACGTACTCATGCCCTTACTCCGGGTGCGGGTCGTGACAATTAGTTTATTACCCTATTCACCCCCTCCCTCCACGGTTCTACAATTAGTATCAGAGCCTTGTATCTTGATTTGGATTTACATCCTTAGAGAGATCCATGGCCACTAACCCTAGTACCAACTCATTCCACAATGAGGGACAATCCACAAATAGACCTCCTCTATCTGATGGAACTAACTATAACTATTGGAAGATTAGGATAGGCATTTATTTGAAATCCCTAGACTACGATCTATGGGATTGTGTCGTTAACGACATTCCTATTTCTTCCATGGTTATTGAGGAAGTTGTCTCAGAAACCCTTAAAGATAGACTTACCAAGAATGATAAGAAGATTGCTAGTCGAGACACTAAGGCCATGAATGGTCTCTACTATGCCCTCAATAGTAATGAATTCAATAGGATATCTATCTGCAAGACCTCCAATGAAATCTGGAGACTCTTGAAGTTACTCATGAGGGAACTTCACAAGTGAAGGAATCCAAGATTAGTAGACTCACCCAAGAATATGAATCCTTTAAAATGAAAAAGGTGAATCTATTACTATTATGTTTACTCGTTTCTGTGATATCGTTAACCCTCTCTCATCTCTTGGCAAGGAATATCCCAATCATAAAATGATTAAAAAAATCTTCGGGGTGGAATACTAAAGCTACTGCCATCATTGAAGGAAACGATTTGACAACTATAAACCTTAAAACCCTCATGGGAAAGCTTATGACCCACGAACTGGACATAAAGGACCAAGAAGAATCTTTTGCTCAAGAAAAGGAGAAGAAGAAGACGAAGGAAAAGGAAAAGTCTCTGGCTCTCAAGACTACGAAGTCCTTTTCAAAAGATAGCTCTGATGATGATTAATCGGACGATGAAGAAATAGCTCTCATCGCCAAACATTCCGAAAGTTACTCAAATTCAAGAAAGCTAACCGTGCAAGACGGGACAACGATGAGGAGCCCTCATGCTACAACTGCAGAAGAAACAGACACATCAAAAGAGATTGTCCCATGGCAAGAAAAGAATCAAACAAGTACGAAAAGTCCAACAAAGGGAGCTCATCTTCTAGAAAATATGCCAACACTAGTATCTAGTATGAGAGTGATGCTAGCGACTCAGACAACGACAAAGAATGAAGGCACAACGCAAACATTTGTCTCATGGCAACTGAGGTACTCGATGACTTCTCCATGAATGCTCTTTCTTATAATGATTTAGAAAATACCATTCTTGAATTACACGATGAACACAAGATCATTAGAAATAAATATAAAGAGTATCTCAAAAATATTGATGCTCACAAACAAGAAATATAACGACTTTCCAATGTCATCTTTGATATAAAAGGAAAATCTCCTATTTCTGACACGGATGAGATAGAGTCTTTACGACTAAAACTCCAAGAATCACAAGACGTCATCAAGAAAAAGGACGCCAAGATTCAATTCCTCAAAGAAGGATATGAATTTGCCATGCACAAGACACTTGCTGCAAATCAAAGAGAATATGCCACCTCTATCAAATACAATGACCTTCTTGCAAATGGCAAGATACTAATAGATAAAGATATAGTTCACACTAAAGTACAAAGGCATATCACTCACAAGAACACTTCACATAGGTCCTTTCCTAATCATATGCATACACAAAAAGGACCCTCTATAAAGAAAAATGCTTCTCATCATGCTTTCTTCTATCATCGCAAAAATAATCATGTCAAAACTCATCATGCTAGAATTTCATATAACACTCACTTACTCCCTTCTAGACCTATGCTACGTAAGATATGCCACTATTGTGGTCTCCTTGGACACACTTCTTATTATTGTCATATGAGAAATTATGTTGACATGAAAATGTTTAAATGGGTTCCTAAAACTAACACTCAAGGACCCAAATATTCTTGGGTACCAAAGTCTTCATCTTCAACTTGTGTTATAGGTGAACCCTCTTTCGCATGCTAGGAGCAAATAGATTCTCGGTAGCGGGAGCTCACGGCACATGACCGGTGATGCTTCACTATTTTCAACGCTATCGATGAAGAAAGAAGGACACGTATCCTTCGGTAACAATCTAAAGGGGTGCATCATAGGAAATGGTAATATCGGCTCATGTCACGATCCGTACCCGGAGTAAGGGCACGAGTGCGAAACAACGTCCCAGCCTACGCCGCAGAAACGATGTAGAACGCTGTCTAGGTCTACTATCTAACAACAGTTAAAATATCAAAATCTGTAGAGAATGGTCAACTCCGAACGGAGGACAAGCAAGAACAATATAATATACTCAACCACAAATTCTAAGAAAAAAGATGATACTGAAAGATAAAGACAACAAGATATGAAAATATCATCCTGAAAGTCCAATACAGAATAATACAAGTCCAAAGTCTCAGAGTCAACAATCTCAAATACAAATACTAAATAATAACAAGTCCAAGTGTAATCTGGAGACAAAGTCCAGAACTAAACTAATCTAGCTAAGCTACTCCAATGCCTTATCGGCTGGAGCTAACCCTTGCTGAACTAGGGTCTCCAAGTCTAAGCCAACTATGTAATGGGGACCGTAGTAGGTAGGACACTCCTCCTCGCCATAATCTGTAAAATTTTGCTTAACATATCCAGTCAGGATGGAACGAGCACAAATATCTAATAACAGTTCTAGTTAGACGATATTAAAAATGTAGCAGTAAATAGAGATAATATACAAGGTAAAGTGGTACGTACATGGATTATGGTAAGGCATATCAAGACTGTAAATGAATGTAAGAGCAAGAGAACGATATATATCGTGTACGGGAATCTGGAAGTACTATTTATGTGAGTTTAGTACTAGTTTCAACATATAATCGGCTTAGGAACTTACACGGGAATTTGGCCTGGCTAATCATATGTGCGGTGTATGATAAACACTCCCGGGAATAACAATGTCTTGCACGGGAATGATTTGATCATATATCTATGCTAATACTCTCCGCCCCCGACTAGTATAGTGGATCCAACCATGACACGTCACGACACGTGATTCTCTGAGAAGGTAGATAGTCTTCACAGGAATCGTGTCTATATAATGTACAAGGAATAAGAAAGACTTGCAAAAGATATACCAAAGAATACAAGGAATAACATCTCATGACAGGATCCAGACAAATACCAATCCGTGTGAACAATTTGTCAAGAGAACAAGGATGTCTACACTAAATACAAGAAACATAGACGGTATCATAAAACAGAAATATTATCATAGAATGTACTCGTCTGAGATCTGGTGAAAAAATGTAAACAGTATATCGAGGCTCCGAGTGAAGTCACAGACCTAAAGATGAGATATGCTTAAGTTAAATAGGGTTTAAAAGTGTTAGGCATGATTTCTAGTGTATGCTATGCAAATCTAGGTCAAACTCAGTCAAACTAAGTCACACTAAGTCATACTAGGTCATACTAGTTCTAACAAGTCAAACTAGATCATGCTAAGTCAATCTAAGTCAAGGTAAGTCAAACAAAGTCAAACTAGGTCCATATAAGTCAAACAAGGTCAAACAAGGTCAAACAAAGTCAAACTAGATCATACTAGGTCAAAGGTTGACCTACAGTTGACTTTTGGTCAACTGGTCAACTCTGGCCAACTTCTAATCCAATCTAGGTCAAACTGGGTCAATGGTTGACTATTGGTCAACTGGTCAACTTTGGTCAACTCCTAGTGTAATCTAGGTCCAATGTTGACTTACAGCTGACTTTGAGTCAAAACAGTCAAACATGGTCAAATCTAAGTCAAGCATCATATTCCTAGTTATTACCTACCAAGATAACCCACTTACCTTATCTCTATAGGTATCTTATATCAATACCTTAAATATCTAGGTAATACCTTGACACCCCATCTACTTTAGACTAGTAGATAACTCACTATCCTAGGCTAATAGATCCTACCATTTCTTTAGACTAGTATCTACCTATCAATCTAAACATCGAACCAATACCTTACCCTTAGACTATAGGTAAATCCCATTACCTTGCCAATACCTTTGACTTCTCATTTACCCTCTAAGATACTAACTATCCCTCTAAGATACTAACATGTATCTAACACTTTAACTTACTAGTATCCTAATCTCTAAGATACTAAAATATAAATTTAGGACAATAGCTATATACATCTAAATATCTAATATATACTTCTAGTATCCTAAATTCTAAGTTACTAACTAGTAGTATCCTACTCAGGGTAATATGACACACTAACCTATGACACCAAGGTACCAACTTACATCTCTAGACTACTATCTATCCACTAACTTAGGATACTAGTTTCTAATATAGGATAATAACTTTATATCTAAGCTATCCTAGGATAGTAACCAAGATACCATATATTTTATCCCTATTGGTATTCCAATACCCTTACCTTGGTTGGAAGTCCAAAACCTTAGTCTAGGTATAAATACCTTAGTCTTCCAATATCCAAACTATAGTTATCTAGCATCTATTTATCTACCCCAAGCCATTAGATAACCAATACCTTAGTATCTAGTCCTAGTATCTAGGTAACCATACCTTACCTTGAAGGTAAACCCAATACCTTGAAGGTAAACCCCTATTACCTTATCTTGAAGGTAAACTCACTACCTTACCTTGTGATAGGGTAAACCCATTTACCTTAAAGTAAGGTAAATCACAATATCCTAGGATACCAACATCTAATATCCTAAGATACTACCTATCTACCACTACAACAAAAAACCCTTTTAATGATGCTCGATAAGACGTATTGATGACGGCTGATAAAGAAGCGTCATCAAAGTTCGAAATACCTTTTTTCTATGACGGTTTGGGCTAATTCTGGGCTTTTTATAACGTTTATAAAACAAAGAGTTATTAAAATTTTAGAGCGGTGGCAAACTTATAATATTTTACAAACTTATTCATATTATAAGAATTCGAAATAACTTCTTCTCCTTCTATTTTCTCTCTCCTCCTCCTCCTCCTCCTCCTCTTCCTCTTCCTCCGCTTCCATGTTCAGAATTAGAGTTTGGTCCAGCGCGTCCGATCCCCTCCGCCATGGACTCCGACGATGGATCTTCCGATCGTGGACCTCTCCGCGTACCTCTCGTCCTCAGCGGCGGCGGAGGAGGATCTCGTCGCGCTGTGCTCGGCGGTGAGCGGGTCGCTGAGGGAGACGGGCGCGCTGCTGGTGAAGGACCCGAGGTACTCTATAACATTATGTATATATTTGTAAATGGATTAAATGGTACTCTATAACATTTAGATGTTTTCTTGTGAATATGGTTCAAAATGAATGTTTTGAAATTGAATTGAGCAACATTGAGCATTGATCTATAATTTTTTGGAAAGTAATATATAAATATGCAGAATTGAGCGTTATAAATGTGCTGAATTGAGTCTATAAGATTATCTATTCATAACGCTTTCAAACTACGCTGAAAAAAAGTGTAGCAGAAACTCATCATATTCATGACGGTTATTTTATGACGCTTTTAAAAAACATTTATAACACCCGTTTTCATAACGGTTTCTGTGGAAAAAAAAGCATCATGGTTCGTCATTAATGACGCTTTTTAGCCGTCATTAAAAGGATTTTTTGTTGTAGTGTACAAACTAACCACTATCTAACTTAACTCTAATCTATACAAGATACAACTTATCTAACTATCTAAGATATCTAACTATTAGGATACTAACTCATCGAATCTTCAACCACACACACACAAACCATGGATAACCAAGATACTAATATCTAACTATAATATATATGTATATATATCCATCTCTAACTCTAACCAACTAACATATGTCATATCTAACTAACAATAACATAGACTAACACAACTAACTATCTAACTTATACAAGATACCATTATTTAACTTCTAAGATACCTCTAACCTCTACATAGATTCTAACATAAGTACTAACATACTAACATATCCATACATATAACATCTAAATCCCTCTCCACTCCAACACTAACACACACACAAACACATATACCAAATCTACCTCCTCTCTTTTAACACACCCACACACATCTATATACAAACACACTGTCACTCAACCAAAATACAATCACTTAACAAACTACACTAGCCTCGAGTCAAATAGGATGGCATGATCCTCCCAACTCTCTCACCTTCACAACATACAAACTACACTATCATCTATACAACATCAAACACTCTAGCACACATCCTCTATCAATCTCACTTCTCTCTACTAACCACACACATTATTATCTCATTCAAACACACACACACACACTATACTAACATATATTACCTAACAATAATATATATATGTACTATATCATACATATTCTTGACAACCTATGATACCTACGTTCACTTGATATCCATACTATATAGGCTCATAGGATACACAAAATGTCCATGTCGTATAGTCAGTTTTCTACTTAAATCAATACTACACCTATTAGACCTATTCACTAAATTCTAGAATTAAAGTATGTCGTATCCTTCATATTAGCTTTCCGAAACTTCAAACGGATCGTATTTTCTTGTCAGGAAGCTTCCGAAATCGCGAAAACACCGAAAAGCATTCGTCTTTCAGACAACTGACACTCAAACAGTTTTGTAGAAAGTTTTAGAATAATTTTGGCCTATTAATATATATATTTGGAAAGCTAACTTCGATACGATTCTTTTTAAAAAATGGAAGATTAATCGGAGTCTTGAGCTAGGAGTTATGGCATTTCAAAGTTGCTCTGGCTACTAAAAATGTGGATAAAAATTATGACAAAGTTGTGTTATTTTGGACAAAAGAAACACATATTAACTATATTATCTAGGATACTAACTAGATTATCTAACTCACTAGCTTAACACTAACACACCCACACTCTAACACATACACACAAAACACACACACACACACACACACACACACACACACACACACAACACACACACACACACACACACACACACACACACACACACACACACACACACACACACACACACACATATATATACAAAAACCCCAAATTAGTCCACATCCATAAATATGATAATATTTGATATTTTTGCATAAAAATAGGACTTGTAGGCCATAATACATAGATTCAAACATTGTTATCCAAATGAGAACAAACCTAAACATCCTAACCATGGTTAATCTACTCTCTAACACATGAAAATCTGAAATTAGAAGACAAATAAGCCTACGGGGCAAAAACACAAACACTTGGTGTGCCCCCTTTGGAATCCCTCCATGGGGGACACCAAACCTATCACAAACTCTTAAAGAGGACTCAAAAGAGCCTCTAAAACATTTCTAATGGTGGTTCATGCATGGAGGTAGTTCCTATGGGTTCAAAACTAACAAATATACAAGGGAAAGATGAAATAGAGAAGGTTTAGAGGGAGAGATACCTATTGGGAGTTGATTCCCAATAAACAACGCAAAGGACACGAATCTGACACGGACTCTTCTAGCAAATGGACACCCCTCCTTGATCTTGGATTCATAATCCTTGTAGCTCCCTCTCCTTGCAAGAATGAAAGAATTTGGTGAAGAAAAGAGAAGATTTGAGAGATGAATCAATGGGATTTGCTCTCAAGATTGGGAAGAACACTAAAATGGGAATGAAGGCTAGTTTGCAAATGAAAAGGAGATGGAACCCTCTCTTGGCTGCCATAAGGGTTAGGTTTGGGCCAATGGGAAATGTCTAATATGTCCCTAATAGGTCCCCTTGGGTTAATCTAAGTCATGCAAAGGTTTGGGGTCAAAAGGGTCAAGTTTCTAATTTCTAAATGACTAAACTTGTCATGTGGGTTTAGTCTAAATGTACTAGCCTAATGAGATGAGTTTGTGGGCCATGCCTAACTATCTTTGGGTCCCGACTAGAGTCTAAACTACCCGGGTCACTAACACAAGTCAAAACTAGATGAAACTCAAACCCGACTAAACAAATCCCCAAAATACAATATTAATAAAAAAATATTCACAAAAATATTAGAATATGGAAAATAACAAATTTACCTTCAATTTTGAAAACAGGTAGTTACAATTCTACCCCCATTAGAAAAATTTTGTCCTCAAAATTCGAAATAGATGTATTCTTCTCTAGATCAAGCCCCCAACAATCAAAGTCCACTAAATTCTATCCAAAATTATTCAACATGCAATTTTATGGGAAGGGGAACAAACATGCATGGTTTTAGCCTCTACAATATCATATTATTGTAGTCTCCAATGGAGTTTTCTATTAATCTAGCATAATCATCACATATGCAAGCTAAGGGTACTAAGAAACAATCAAACAATCAATGGGTAGAAAGAAACAGGAAAAGGAAAGAATAAGACCTAACCTCCTAGTCCCTCACCTGCGTTGTGGGTCTCCTCGACCATCATCGCAAAGGCCCTGCCCTGGCGGAGTATATCCCGCTGCTGGTGTGGGGCATGATGCTGCGCCACAGGTGGCCTAGCTCCCACTCTCTTCTCCATGATACCCAAGCAACATCACCACTGATACCTACTCCATTATACTAGGGTACCCTCTATAGGGTATCTATTCTGTAATCTGATAACCATGCACGTCTACCCAAAATCATGTTATCGGAATCCTCGGCACGCCAGTAAGTATGGCTGCAATAAACCATAGGGTCTGCAACTAAGGTACATACCTCTAAGATCGTGGTATCTTACATTTTTGCATTACCGCATGCTTGGCTGCGAAAACCTTAAATTCCCACAATACGAGAAATATATCCAAAATTAGACCCTATGTCTACGCCATGCCTGCTAATATGGCTGTAGAAGACTATAGATTCCATAACCGAGGCAAATTAGTCCAGAGGTTTATCCTGGTAGAAAATTAATGAACACCAAGAATCAAGTTCAAACACGGAGAAGGAAGAATAAGACAGAAACAGTTGGAATCAAATTTTGAGATAGTTTATCATGAGATTCTCAAGGGTCGTCCCTGGAATCTTCTTAAAAAGTCCTAACTATGATTGAGTATCCTTAGCCTATAGCTTATATATTCTAAACCTATAGCAGACTCGTAGCAGCACTCTAAGTCGAGCACCACTACAATATCGTACTACTTGCGGCTTCTGTCCTGCGTGGGCCACCACTAAAAATATGTCATAACCCGCACCCGGAGTAAGGGCACGAGTGCGAAACAACGTCCAAGCCTACGTCGCAGAAACTGCGTAGAATGTTGTCTAGGTCTACAATCTAACAACAGTTAAAATAACAAAATCTGTCAAGAATGGTCAACTCCGAACGGAGGACAAGCAATAACAACATAATATACTCAACCACAAATTCTAAGAAGAAAAGATGACACTGAAAGTCCAATACAGAATAATACAAGTCCAAAGTCTCAGAGTCAACAATCTCAAATACAAATAAAAAATAATAACAAGCCCAAGTGTAATCTGGAGACAAAGTTGAGTACTAAACTAATCTAGCTAAGCTACTCTAATGCCTCATCGGCTGGAGCTAACCCTTGCTGAACTAGGGTCTCCAAGTCTAAACCAACTACGTCATGGGGACCGTCGTAGGTAGGACACTCTTGCTCGCCATAATCTGTAAAATTTTGTCAACATATCCCGTCAGGATGGAACGAGAACAAATCTCTAATAATAGTTCTAGTTAGACGATATTGAAAATATAGCAGTAAATAGAGAGAATATACAAGTTAAAGTGGTACGTACATCGATTATAGTAAGTCATATCAAGACTGTAAATGAATGTAAGAGCAAGAGAACAGTATATCATGTACGAGAATCAAGAACTACTATCTATGTGAGTTTACCACTAGTTTCAATATGTGGTCGCTTAGGAACTTGCACGGTAATTTGTCCTGGCTAATCATACGTGCGGTGTACGATTAACACTCACGGGAATAATAATATCTTGCACGGGGATGATTTGATCACATATCTACGATAATACTCTCCGTCCTCGACTAGTGTAGTGGATCCAACCATGACACATCATGACACGTGATTCTCTGAGAAGGTAGCTAGCCTACGCAGGAATCATGTCTATACAATGCACAAGGAACAAGAAAGACTTGCACAAGATATACCAAAGAATACAAAGAATAATATCTCATGATGGGATCCAGACAAATACCGATCCGTGGAAACAATGTGTCAAGAGAACAAGGATATCTACACTAAATACAAGAAACATAGACGATATCATAAAACAGAAATATTATCAGAGAATATACTCGTCGGAGATCTGGTAGAAAAATATAAACAGTATATCGAGGCTCCGAGTGAAGTCACAGACCTAAAGATGAGATATGCATGAGTTAAATAGGGTTTAACAACGTTAGGCATGATTTCTAGTGTATGCTATGCATATCTAGGTCAAACTCAGTCAAGCTAAGTCACACTAAGTCATACTAGGTCATACTAGTTCTAACAAGTCAAACTAGATCAAGCTAGCTCATGCTAAGTCAATCTAAGTCAAGGTAAGTCAAATAAAGTCAAACTAGGTCCATATAAGTCAAACAAAGTCAAACAAGGTCAAACCAAGTCAAACTAGATTATACTAGGTCAAGGGTTGATCTACAGTTGACTTTTGGTCAACTAGTCAACTCTGGTCAACTTCTAATCTAATATAGGTCAAACTGGGTCAATGGTTGACTCACAGTTGACTTTTGGTCAACTGGTCAACTCCTACTGTAATCTAGGTCCAATGTTGACTTGCGGTTGACTTTGAGTCAAAACAGTCAAACATGGTCAAATCTAAGTCAAGCATCCTATTCCTAGTCATTACCTACCAAGATAACCCACTTACCTTATCGTTATAGGTATCTTATATCAATACCTTAAATATCTAGGTAATACCTTAACACCCCATCTACTTTAGACTAGTAGATAACTCATTATCCTAGGCTAATAGATCCTACCATTTCTGTAGACTAGTATCTACCCATTTATCTTAACATCCTACCAATACCTTACCGCTATAGGTAAATCCAATTACATTGCCAATACCATGGACTTCTCATTTACCCTCCAAGATACTAACTATCCTTCTAAGATACTAACTTGTATCTAAAACTCTAACCTATGAGTATCCTAATCTCTAAGATACTAAAATATATATTTAGGACACTAGCTATATACATCTAACTATCTAACATATACTTCTAGTATCCTAAATTCTAAGTAACTAACTAGTAGTATCCTACTCAGGATAATTTGACACACTAACCTATGACACCAAGATACCAACTTACATCTCCAGACTACTATCTATCCACTAACTTAGAATACTAATTTCTAATATAGGATACTAACTCTATATCCAAGCTATCCTAGGATACTAACCAAGATACCGTATACTTTATTCCTATTGGTATCCCAATCCCCTTACCTTGGTTGGAAGTCCAAAACCTTAGTCTAGATATAAATACCTTAGTCTCCCAATATCCAAACTATAGTTATCTAGCATCTATTTATCTACCCCAAGCCATTAGATAACAAATACCTTAGTATCTAGAACTAGTGTCTAGGTAACCATATCTTACCTTGGAAGTAAACCCAATACCTTGAAAATAAACCCCCTATTACCTTGTCTTGAAGGTAAACTCACTACCTTACCTTGTGATAAGGTAAACCCCTTTACCTTAAAGTATGGTAAATCATAATATCCTAGGATACCAACATCTAATATCCTAAGATACTACCTATCTACAAATTAACCACTATCTAACTTAACTCTAATCTATACAAGATACAACTTATCTAACTATCTAAGCTATCTAACTATTGTGATACTAACTCATCTAATCTTCAACCACACACACAAATCATGGATAACCAAGATACTAATATCTAACTATAACATATATGTATATATATATATATATATATATATATATATATATATATATATATATATATATATCCTTCTCTAACTCTAACCAACTAACCTATGTCATATCTAACTAACAATAACATAGACTAACACAACTAACGATCTAACTTATACAAGATACCACTATCTAACTTCTAAGATACCTCTAACCTCTACATAGATTCTAACATAACCACTAACATACTAACATATCCATATATACAACATCTAAATCTCTCTCCACTTTAACACTAACACACACACACAAACACATATACCAAATTCACCCCCTCTCTTATAACATACCCACACAAATCTATATACAAACACACTACCACTCAACCAAAACACAAATCACTCAACAAACCACACTAGTCTCAAGTCAAATAGGATGGCATGATCCTCCCAATTCTCTCACCTTCACAACACACACACACTACACTATCATCTATACAACATCAAACACATACTAGCACATATCCTCTATCAATCTCACTTCTCTCTACTAACCACACACATCCTTATCTCATTCAAACACACACACTATACTAACATATATTACCTAACAATAATATATATATATATATATATATATATATATATATATATATATATACTATATCATCCATATTCTTGACAACCTATGATACCACATTCATTTGATATCCATACTATATAGGCTCATAGGATACACAAAATGTCCATGTCGTATAGTTAATTTTCTACTTAAAACTAATACTGTACCTATTTGATCTATTTACTAAATTCTAAGATTAAAGTATGTCGTAGCCCTTCGTATTAGCTTTCTGAGACTTCAAACGGATCGCATTTTTGTGTCCGAAAGCTCCCGAAATCGCGAAAACACCGAAACGCGTTCGTCTTTCGGACAACTGACACTCAAACAGTTTTACAGAAAGTTCTAGAACGATTTTGTCCTATTAATATATATATATATATATATATATATATATATATAATATATAATATATATATATATATATATATATATATATATATATATTTGAAAGCTAACTTCGATACGGTTCTTTTAAAAAAATAGAAGATTAATCGGAGTCTTGAGCTAGGAGTTATGGCATTTCTAAGTTGCTCTGGCTACTAAAAACGTGGATTCAAATTATGACGAATTTGGGTTGTTTTGGACAAAAGAAACACATACTAACTATATTATCTAGGATACTAACTAGATTATCTAACTCACTAGCTTAACACTAACACACCCACACTTTATCACATACACACAAGACACATATCAATATATATATATATATATATATATATATATATATATATATATATATATATATATATATATATATATATATATATATATATATATACACACAAAAAACTCCAAATCAGTCCACATCCATAAATATGACAATATTTGATATTTTTACATAAAAACAGGGCTTGTAGGCCATAATACATAGATTCAAACATTGGTATCCAAATGAGAACAAACCTAAACATCCTAACCATGGTTAATCTACTCTCTAACACATGAAAATATGAAATTAGAAGACAAATAAGCCTATGGGGCAAAAACATAAACACATAGTGTGCCCCCTTTGGAATCTCTCCATGGGGACACCAAACCTATCTCAAACTCCTAAAGAGGACTCAAAAGAGCCTCTAAAATATTCCTAATGGTGGTTCATGCATGGGGGTGGTTCCTTTGCGTTCAAAACTAACAAATATGCAAGAGAAAGATGAAATAGAGAAGGTTTAGAGAGATAGATACCTATTAGGAGTTGATTCCCAAAGAACAACCCAAAGGACACGAATCTGACACGGTTTCTTCTAGAAAATTGACACCCCTCCTTGTTTTTGGCTCCACATTCCACGTAGCTCCCTCTTCTTGCAAGAATGAGAGAATTTGGTAGAGAAAAGAGAAGATTTGAGAGATGAATCAATAGGATTTGCTCTCAAGATTGGGAAGAACACTAAAGTGGGAATGTAGGCTACTTTGCAAATGAAAATGAGATGGAACCCTCTCTTGGATGCCATAAGGGTTAGGTTTGGGCCAATGGAAAATGTCTAATATGCCCCTAATAGGTCCCCTTGGGTTAATCTAAGTCATACAAATGTTTGGGGGCAAAAGGGTCAAGTTTATAATCTCTAAATGATTAAACTTGTCATGTGGGTTTAGTCTAAATGTACTAGCCTAATGAGATGAGTTTGTGGGCCATGCCTAACTATCTTTGGGTCCCGACTAGAGTCTAAACTATCCGAATCACTAACACAAGTCAAAACTAGACGAAACTCAAATCCAACTAAACAAATCCCAAAAATACAATATTAATAAATAAATATTCACAAAATATTAGAATATAGAAAATGACAAATTTACCCTCAATTTTGAAAATAGGCAGTTACAGCTCCCCTCCTTATCCATACATTAAAAATGTTTGTCTTGTTACTAATCTAAAGCACAACCTTCTTAGCATTAGCCATCTCACCGATAATGGCTATAATATTAACTTTGTTAAACATAAGTGCTTCATCATCGATAGCACTAGTGGATCTACCATATATGAAGGTATTAGAAAAAATAATATCTATGTTCTTTATCTTGTTAAAAGTACTAATAATGACATGTGTCTAGTAGCAAAGAATGATAAAAGTTGGCTTTAGCATATGAGGCTCGGACACGCCAATATGGACACCATCTCCCGACTGGCCACTAAGAATCTAGTTAGAGGACTCCCAAGCATTCCGTTCAAGAAAGACATGGTATGTGGAGAATTTGAAAAAAGTAAGTTGACAAAATCTTCCTTCAAATCAATCAACTCGGTAAGTACTATTAGACCACTACAACTTATTCATATGGACCTCTTCGGTCCCAGCCGAGTGGCTAGTCTTGGTGGTAAACTTTATGCTTTTGTTTTAGTTGATAATTTTTCGAGATTCACTTGGGTGGTTTTTCTTGCTAATAAAAATGATACCTTTCGTGAATTTGTTGCTTTTGTAGACGTATTCAAAATGAGAAAGGCATTATGATTAACAAAATTAGAAGTGATCATGGGAGAGAATTTGATAATGTCGATTTTAAAAGATTTTGTGAAAAGTATGGTTTAGGACATGATTTTGCTTGTCCTAGAACTCCACAACAAAATGGAGTTGTAGAAAGAAAGAATAGAACCCTTGGCGATATGGCAAGGGTCATGTTGAACCAATACAAGCTTCTCCAATACTTTTGGCCGGAAGACGTTAACACGACATGTTATATTATAAATAGGGCCTTAATTCGACCTATTTCTAAGAAAACTCCTTATGAGCTTTGGTTTGACAAAAATTTTTCTATTGAATATTTCAAAGTTTTTGGATGCAAATTTTTCATTTTGAACACCAAGGATAACCTAGGCAAATTTGAAGAAAAAGCCTGTGAAGGCATCTTTTTTGTGTATTCTATGCATAGTAAAGGTTTTCGCATTTTCAACAAAAGAAGTCTTGTTGTCGAAGAGTCAAAAAATATCTCTTTCGATGAACTTAACTCTTCTACATCCTCTTCCTCCAATGATATTGATGACATCTCTTTTGGATTGGAAATTCTTCTCTTGGAGATACTAGTACTCCTTCATCTAGAAATGAAGTTGAGACTACTCCACCTGAAGAATCTCCACCAATAGAGCCTCCTCAAGGGGATCTTCCTAAAGAATGGAGATTTGTTCCTCATCATCCGAAGGAGCTTATTATTGGTGACCCCTCCTCATGGGTTAGCACTACATTAGCTATGGGAGATCATTGTGCAAATGTGGCTTTTATTTTCCAAATAGAGCCTAAAAATATTAATGAAGCTTTCAATGATGAATTTTGGATGATTGTCATGCAAGAAGAGATAAATCAATTTGAGCGAAACAAGGTTTGGAAACTTGTTCCAAAACCCCACAACTATCCCATCATTGGGACAAAGTGGGTGTTTCGCAATAAACTTAATGAAGATGGTTTTGTCACTCGTAACAAAGCCCGATTGGTTGCTCAAGGCTATAACCAAGAGGAAGGCATTGACTACGATGAAATATGTCCTCCGGTTGCTCATCTTTAATCCATTTGTATGCTTTGTGCTTTTGCTTGCTTTAATGATTTCAAACTTTTTAAATGGATGTCAAAAGTGCTTTTTTAAATGGTGTTATTAAAGAAGAAGTTTTTGTCAAGCAACCTCCCGGTTTTGAAGATTTTAAATTTTCTGATCATGCCTTTAAACTACACAAAGCCCTTTATGGCCTCAAACAAGCTCCTCGTGCTTGGTACAAGCATCTTAGTTCCTTTCTCATTTCTCACAACTTTTCTAAGGGCAAAGTTTATACTATACTTTTTATTAAATCTCTTAATGGTACTCTATTGTTAGTTCAAATTTATGCTGATGACATTATTTTTGGTTCCACTAACAATGCACTATGCGTAGAATTTTCCAAAGTAATGCAAGACGAATTTGAAATGAGTATGATGGGCGAACTTTTCTTCTTCCTTGGATTACAAATCAAGGAAGGTCCCAAAGGCACGTTCATCAATCAAGCCAAATATACAAAGGATCTTCACAAACGCTTCAAACTTGACTCATCAAAATCAATGAGGACTCCTATGGCCACAACAACAAAACTCGATAATGATGAACATGGGATCTCGGTCGACATTCGTAAGTATTGAGGTATGATCGATAGCTTACTGTATTTAACTGCTATTCGTCTCGATATTATGTTTAGTGTTTGTCTCTGTGCACGATACCAAGCCAATCCCAAAGAATCTCACTTATGTGTCGTTAAGCACATTTTTCGGTATCTCAAAGGCACCATTAACATGGGACTTTGGTATCCGAAATCTCCATCCTTTGAGCTTATTGGCTACTCGGATGCAGATTTCGCCGGATGCAAGATTGACAGAAAAATACTAGCGGCACATGTCAATTCCTTGGAAAATCTTTGGTGTCATGGTTTAGTAAAAAACAAAATTTTGCTGCTCTTTCCACCACTAAAGCCGAATATATAGCGGCTAGATGTTGTTGTGCACAAATTCTTTGGATGACACAAACACTTATTGACTATGGCATCACTTCTACTAGCACCTCTATCAAGTGTGACAACACTAGTTCTATAAATCTCACAAAAAATCCGATTTGTCACTCCCGCACGAAGCACATTGAGATTAGACACTATTTTCTTCATGACCATCAGCAAAAGGGAGACGTTCATCTTGAGTTCATTGATACTACTTATCAACTTGCGGACATCTTTACCAAGCCTTTACCTGAGGAGCTGGAGCACTTTTTATGAACTGTATCTCATCATCTGCCACTCCTTGACTCCCAAGTCCGGTAATTACGATGCCATCACATGCGACGCCCTTGTTTGCATGTACTATCTGTACGCCAAAAAAACTTGGCCTTCGCAAAAACTATGTTAAATGCCTTTTCCTCGATTCACTCCGCGAGACGGCGTGCCCTAAACTTCGGTATGTTCATCACGGTTATCTTGGAAGCCAAAGGTCTGGACCACAGCTTGTGCCACACGGATGGCGCTCCTTCCTACTTGGCTGTCTCGCGCTACTCTGCTACCGGCCAATCATCTCGCCCAGCCCGTCCATCCAGTTCTCAGACGGCTACTCATGCTCCATCTGTTACTCCTTCTTTCGGTCGTTTTATGCCTCTCACCCAGCATCACTTTGACATGCGCATGGCTCAGGTGGAGGAACAGATGCGGACTAACACCAGAGGTCTCGGAAACCTCATCTAGAGTCGCTTTCATGACCATTGTTACTTTATTCAGCATACTCTTCAGGATCGCAATGATTTTCTTGATCTCGATCATCAAGGTCCCCACTTTCAAGCATCACAGTTCTCTAATCCAAATGCCTATGGCTTCATGTATTCGGATGGCATTGATCCTTTTGGGGCTTTCCATGGGACCCTGGGTGATGATGATAGTGATGATCCGGCTGATCAGTGAATCTTGTTCTCTCATGATAGTGGTCATAATAAGAAATGGTGTTAGTGTTTAAGTCATTTTGTCTTGTGAGGTCCTACGGGGACCATGATCGTCAGTTTTTTTCTTTGTTGTCTTTATTTTGTTGCTCTGTGCGGTCCTGCGGGGACCAATGTTAGTTAATCTTTTGTGTTGCTTGGTTTACTCCCGATAGGGAGCTTTACTTGCTTTAGTCTCTTTCAAGTTTCAGTCTATTCAAAGCATGTACTCCCTAAACTTTCAATCCAATATATGCATGCCTTGGTTTATCCTATTATTTTCATGCATCCTCCTTTATATATATATATATTTATCTCTCTACCATCTTTGATTAAGTGACAAAGGGGGGGGGGGGGAAATGTGTTGAGGGGGAGTAGTCTACCTACGGGGGAGATACTCTCTAAAAATACGATGCTACATTCTTTTTGTCAATTATCGAAATGGGAGAGATTGTTGGCACATTGATTTTGATAACATCAACTGCATCTTCGTGTTTTAGTTTTCTCTATCTTCTCAGCAAACTGATATACCATCAAGCTTCCCAAAGGCTGCTACAAAAAGATCTTTTCATCAAAACCACATGGAAGACTTATGGAATGACTTAAAGCAAAGACTGAAGAGAAGCCATCGCATACTCAAAAGCCTGCTCTCAAAAGATTCAAGGTCCTAGAGTCTGTACAAGGTCTAGGACATACTATGAAGTGCTTAAGGTGGATGACAAACCAAAAGTCCATATAAAATATCCTTCAAAAATCACTTGATATACTTACAACGGAAGACCGACGGTATGCCGCTAGGTGTCGACGGTATATCGATTTCTTACACAAAAAAGGTTCTGTAAAGATAATTGGCATACCGACGGCATACCTTAGCATACTGACGATATACCGAATTCTTACACAGAAAAGTTTCTGTGAAGATAATCGACATACCGACGGCATACCGCAGTATACCAACGGTATACCAGTTTCTTACACAGAAACAGTTCTGTGAAGATAATTGGTACTCCGACGGTATACCGATCTGTACCGCCGGTATTCTGTCTGCTTTATTTTTTATTTTTGAATGGACGGATCTTAGCATTAAATGCTCCAACAACTAGATTTATTACCATTACTTTTCAGAAATGGTACACCGACGGAATGCCGCCCCATACCGACAGAATTCTGTCAGCTGTGCGTTTGGAGCATTAAGTGACTAACTCTCTTGGTGCTCTATTTAAAGTGGTTATGTCTTCTCTTTAAAGCCATCCACTTGAGCCTTAAATTTTTTCAACAACCAAGAGCCTCACCATTACTCTCTATCTAAAGCTTTAATTTTTCATCCAACCAAAAAGTGCTAGAGTATTCAAGAGTTGTAATCTTCGATCTTCAAAGTGTTGTAGAAGATGAAAAGCCTTCTTTCTATCTTATTGAAGTTGACGAGCCTTCGGAGGAAAACTCGTACGTAAGAAGTTGACGAGCTCTTCGGATCCAAACTCATGTTGAAGTTGACAAGTTCTTCAGTTCCAAACTCGTGTGTAACTATTTACTCAAATAGTGGATTAAAGCCGGAGAGAGTTCGGGACTGGAGTGCCCCTTGGGAGGATACCAGGATACATCGAGTGTTTGAATCTCTCTCTCTCTTTTATTATACTTTTATATTGTTAATCATTGTTGTTAATTAGTTTATTACCCTAACCCCCCCCCCCCCCTCTAGGGTTCTACAGACACCACTCTACAAACAAAGACACACACATATAAATATATGTGTACACATGCCTATAGGCCTACACACACCTATGAATATACACATATATACACTCACTAATATCTACGTATGAATATACAAACATAACTAGTCTAATAAGGGTACATACATGTGTATCCGCAAGACACACACATGCATGCACAAACACGAACACTTGGCGTACATCACCCCCATATCGTATTATTCTACGATACGCTTGTGATACGGCCAAGATACCTATACCAAACCTTGTCCGAATCCTACAAAATTACATGGACAAATCTAAAATATGCATATAAGCATAATTTGTGCAATTCTAGGCTACTATCAAGTGTCATATGTAATTGGATATGTTAACCACAAGTGTCGGAGGGAAAAACTCCCAAAATTGACCCGTATCATAACACGACCTACAAGTATCCAATTGTAGACATGAACCTGGACACATCCAACCAAATCTAATCTAAATAGGGCTAAAAAATCTAATGAAAAATACTTGGTGCACCATTCTCGAAATTTCCCCAAAAATAGCATAAAATCCAACATAACTTTCAAATAGAGAATCATTAGTCTCCTAAAACTCTTCCTATGGGTAGTCATAGTCCATGAGTGAATTCCTAAGGGACAAATAGCACAAATAAAATCTATTTAGAGAGGAAAATGAAAGGCACACCAATTTGGAGATAGATTCCCAATAAAAAGCCAAATGGACGCAATATGGACATGTAGCTTCTAGCAAATAGACTCATGTTCTTGTGCTCCTAGTCTCTAAGCTCCTAGGCTCCTTCTAGTGAAGAGAACGAGAGGGATTGATGAGAGATTGAGTAGGATTTAAGAGAAAATGGTGGAGGAATGGCTCTATTTGGGAAAAACTCCAGAGTGAGAGAAAATAGAACAATAGAATTAAATAAAATAGTGGAGACCCCTTCCTAAATTGGTCAGCCATCTAGGGTTTGGGCCAATCTACATTACCTAAAATGCTCTCTAAAAGTTATCATGTGGCTAATTGAATGCATGGAAGGGTATAAACTTATTTCGGTAAATAGTCTAATCTCTATTTTAATTAAATGGTCATGACTAATGGTTCTAATTGGGCCTAGTCCAATAAGTTGGTCCATGAGTGATGTCATGCTAATTGTTGGGTGCTAATCTAGTGTCTAGTATAAATGGTTCACTAACACAAGTCTAACAAATAGGCTAGCCACTAACTGTAATAACTAACACAATATTAATAAGTAAATATACACAATATAAAATAAATCATTAGGCACAATATTACATATAATATGAATTGACAAAAATACCCCTCTCCCGGATTTAGGTAGTTATATTTATACTTTGTGAGGCATTGTATTTTTATTAAAATGTAACCTTGGAATATGGTAAATTGATTTAGTATTGTGAATGAGCAAAAAATTAGTTATGATCACATATGGTGTACTTTGAGATCTAGATAGCTTACTACGTCGATACTGCAGCGTAGGCTGGACTTGCCCATGCATTCGCATCCTGAAAAGTGGGTACGGGTCGTGACAAGTCTTGCGGGTATTCTTATGCTTTGCTAGCCTTGGTGAGGGGTTTAAGTACCTGTAGAAGCATAGAAAATTCAAAATCCATGTGCCTCAGTGGTTATGCGCATGACACATCCATACGTATCCTGAGCCATGCGATCAGAAGAAGCCAATCTCTGTTGTGCCAGGATTTCATGTGCCTATAGTTCCCCAACCATCTCATCAGTATTTAATGCAATATTGATGAATGTGTTAGATATCAGCTGTCATTTGGATAGGGTGCAACATGCGTCTCGAACTGCATGCAGTTGAAGGCTATACGACAACCATGGGGTCATCTTTTCTGACTGCATGGAAGTCATTTAAGATACAACAAAAATATCTCAAAGTACGATCTAATAGCCAACTTTAGCGCTTACGTTAGCACAATTATGACTACTTTTTGAAGGCTACAGCGGTGTACAGAGCCACATGGCTGGCAAGGATGAACCATTCCATACACCCCAAAAGCTATACGCCAGGTCCCTGTCCTGTGCAGAATCACCATCGCAGCAGAATATTCTTGTTTCAACAGATTGGGATCTTCAAGCAATGAGCATGCCCTACGTATCAGTGACTTTTTCATGCCTATGACGGGTGTTAAAAGCCCAAGATTTGAGCAACCACCCAATCTTACCACGGCTATGTGCGATTGGTTGCGTAACACGCGCATGGTTGCAATCATTTTTAGTTAAGAATCTCATGCACGTTGCACTCCTACGTGCGACAAACCATGCGCGCATAGCTTATGCACACATAGGTGTATGATTCCAGATTACTATAAATAGAAGGAGCCTTCCTTCATTAAACATGGAGAATTTTTCCATAAAAACGAGAGAGCTGAATTGTTGTTGTTCTTGCTATTGAGCAGAGACTTACTATCCTCTTTCATCGAGTCAGATCATCAATGGAGTAAAAGAATCAGGTAAGTGTTCGATCTCCATTACCACACTTTTCCATAATCAACAATTGTACTTAGATCTTCTGTTTAGGAGTTCTTTCGTACTATTTCTTATTTGTAATATAAAGGTTCGTATAACTTTTGTTCATGGCAAAAAAATGCCGATACTGTTGGAGACTTCCTTCTCCTCTGACAGGAAGGTTGTGACGTAATCTAACGACAACTTGCTCGGGACATCTCAAAGGATGTTTGTCGTACATTTTGACGAACAAGCCTTTAAAAATCTGATAACAAAGGTCAATGTGAGTCCTTCAAAACGGCTTGCAAAGCCAAACAAGACTCACGAAAACTTGGGTGGCTGAGGCCGTTGTGCCTCTCCTAAGTGCTCAAGAAGATTCACTCTAGAGGCTTTGTCAGACAGCGTGCATCATGTGCCTACGTAGCCCGTGGCAGATGCATAGAAAGCCCAACTTTCTAGCTCTAGGAAAAGAGTCAAGGCTGACTCCTAGTTTGTAAATCCCCTGAATTTTAAAATTTTTATTTATTTTTATTTAAAATATTTCTTAAATAAATTAAATAGAATGATATTAGTTAGAATTTTATTTAATATTGGATATAATAAATATTTTCTACTTGATAGACATACATACGTATATATAATATCTATATATATATATATATATATATATATATATATATATATATATATATATATATATATATATATATATATATATATATATATATATATATATATATATATATATATTATATACACTCAATATGAATCTAATAAAATTTCTAAAAAAAATCATTTTTACTTATTAAATTATTTAGGAAGTTATTTTTTGATCTTAGGATTTTTTTTAGAAATTTTATTAGATTCATATTGAGTGTATATAATATATATATATATATATATATATATATATATATATATATATATATATATATATATATATATATATATATAGAGAGAGAGAGAGAGAGAGAGAGAGAGAGGAAAAAAAAACACAAAACCAAAGACTCGTGAGATTCTCAAAATCTTGCGTCTATTAATTTGAATTTCCCCCGCGACGGCACCAGAGAACACTTTGTTTAAAACCAAATTTCCAACTTCGAAACAACTCAAGATTTGATCAGTTTAAACGAAGATTCTTCATGTCAAACCCAAATCCTTTCCACTCTAGGATTTAATTAAATTCATTTTTAAATTGATAGAAAATCGATTTGAAATCGAATTTCCAATCAATGTATATAATGAACCTATCTGCGTGATTCTTCAAAAATCCTACCGAATTCAACTTAAGATTGATACTTCTGATCCAAGGCGAATCCCTGCCCCAGGCAAACATGTCAAGCCAACTCTGGCCGCCGGAACATCACTGGTGATAAAGAAGTCACTGCTGCCCCGATTGCCAAATTGATAAGTCCCGACTCTGAGGTACCCATATTCCTCGTCTCTTTTCTTCTTCATCTCATGATTAATTACTAAACCAATTGGTTCATTGTATCAAAACATATACTCCTTCAAACCTTGTCAACCAGTTTAATTTTAGATGACCTATAACTTAGGGAAATCAAGTCAAAATCTCGAAGAAAATAGTGAACATATACTCTGTTTATAACAATTTTTAAATGTTGGAATACTGTTTTGGATGATAGATTTCGATCAATATATTAAAAAATTGAATACTAATGGAACACAGTTTTAGACAACCTGTAGGGCTTCCAAACCTTTTTTTAAGTAGATTTTAATTTCATCAACTGTACGTCGAGAAAATAGATTTCCAAAACTAAGAAAAATAGTATTTGAAAATAGCAAATTTTAGAAGAAAAAAATTGCCAATATGGCGTTCGCCTGACAAACCAGGCGACATGGTCGTGAACCGAAAGTATCGAAATGTGCGTATCGACTTCGTCGACGTGTGGGATTCGACGGAACTCCATTTGGTTGTGTACATGACGAAATCGAGGTGTATCGGTCGAGATACCCCGTATCGAACTTTTTCTAAACTAGCCCACAACTTCGTGCACGTTCGTCATCACGAGACGAAACTTGCGCCACTAGACTCGTATCATTTTTTGTCCTATGAGCCAAGTTTGGTGTGATTCTGAGAAGGTTGACCAGAACGCTATTTTGGCGGGCCCTCGACCCTATCCAATGGGCTAAATTGTGCAAGGGTCACCGGAATCCAAATTTGGACGTACGATTGAGTTCGTATCGTCAAACCGGACTCATAAACATATAACTTGATGACTTTAGAGACCGAAAATTTTGACATAATTTTCGGTGCAAAGTGGGTTCAACGACGGATACCGATTTTGCCAAAATTACGATGTTACCCTTGTGTCAAGAATTGGACTTATGGGTAGGCGATCTGAAACATTTTTCTTATGCCAAAAATGTTCCTAATGTTTATTTTAGCATCCGAGAATCTTTGCGAAAGTTGACTTTCGTTGCTCCTTTGATCTATTGAGTTACTGGACGTTGTCATTTTCTACACACCACATCCATGCAAGATACCTTTCTACTATTTACTCTTATTTACTATCATTTATCATGTTATTTTCTTTTTGTTTATTTGTCTATTTATTTTCTATCACACTATGCGTCCAAATCATACTTGGGTGCCAGCGACTTAGTTAGTCGTTTTTATTGCTTTTACTTATTTATATGCATGATGACTTAGTACTAGAGGACCACCCCATTGATGTGAGCTTTTGGTATATCTCCTATGGCCTTGACACTTGAGTTTTTTTCCATGGGTTGTGAGTCACATGTAGGACACGGACTCGCGTAGTCTGCTGACAACCGATACGTGTGAGACATGTGACAAATAGGGTATAATTGCTAATAGAAATTGCATGATTAGTAGACTTAGCAGTTGCTAGAGGTTTATATGTGTTGTGGAGATGACACAGATAGACATAGGGTGGGGAGGATAGTTCTTTAACGTATGGGCCACTATTGCACTTTTCCTTTAAGTAGCTCAAGAATATATATAAAGCCTATATGTGCTTTAATCACAATATCATCCCAAAATATGTGTAGGCCCAAAATAAATTATTTAACCAAAACTTATATAATATATAAAGTCCAAATCTATTTTAATATAAAGCCCAATATAAGGTTAGGCCCAAATTTACTTACACATATATATCAATTAAAAGCCCAAAACAATTTGTTAAAAATAATTCCATAATAAATAATTATATGGCCCAAACCCAAAATTATGTATATCCAATATATACCTTTTACTAATTACCAAAATTAAATATTTACATAGGCCCATGATATTAGCCCGAATGATTTAGTAATACTTAAAGTATAGGCCTAGAGCCAAAGGCTCAAACTACAAATAATATAGGATGAATAATTATGATTATTAAAATTTATAGAAAATACTTGTCATAAAACACAGCCCAAAAGATATAACAAAGCCTAACACTAAAACCTAAAATTAAAACTACTAAAACAGAGTTAATTAGTTGTACCCCCCATGGTTTGTACGCATTTTGGTAACTGTTTCCGTTATTTTAAAAATAAAGAACACCCCCTGGTTTATAGAGTTAATTAGTTGCACCCCGTGGTGCATAGAAGAAAATGAGTGAAAAATTAAGCAGCCAGGGGGGGTGTTCTTTGTTTTTAAAACAACGGAACAATTACCAAAATGCGTACAAAGAATAGGAGGATATTTAAAAATAACCCACTAAAACACTAATGTTATTTTCAAATAATAATAATAATAATAATAGCAGTAAACTAAATAATATTACTAGGTACAAATAGTTACAGCTATTTGCAACTGCTGTTGTTTCATTCTTAATTAAGTAAAATAATGATACATGATAATAATAATAAAAGTGATGAGGAATCATCTCTCTCCTCCATTAACACAGAGAAAGATGAGAGAGTTGAGAAAACGAAAGGAGGAGGAAAGGAAAGGAAAAAGAAATCGAGGGAGAGGTCGGAGAGAGACGAAGATGAGAAGAGAGGGTGAGAGGAACGAGAGAAACTTACAGGGAAGGTTGAGTCCAACCGGCACTGAGGGTTTCGGCGGAGACTCACCTCGGTGATTGCATGCGCGTAGCTTCCAGCGTAGGTCCGACGCTGGCCGAGATGGGGAGGGCTCTTACCGGCAGCCACGCAGACTGGTGTCTCGCTGGCAAGGGGTTGCTAGCGATATGGGAGAGGTGGAGATGTGAGTCGAGATGGTCATCGTCCCACAACGATGCTGTAGTCGACCAGCTGGAGGCGACGTTGGACACTCGAAAGCTGGGCCAGCTCGGCGGGCGACCGGGTTTTGTGGAGGAGGAGCTTCTGCGTCATAGGCGCGGTGACGTTGGACCCAGACGGAGGGGGCGCGGTGAACAAGCGGAGAAGGGTTTCAGGCCAGGGGTCCTCGAGCGCGGCGACGCTCTTGAGGACGGCAGCGAAGGAGGCGGGTGGTGTGCACAATGGGTGGCCGGCAGTGGCGACTCTCGCCAGTTTCGCAACGCACACGTGGTCGCTCGATATGTCCAGCGGTCGTGAATCTGGCGGCTGTAGTGGTGCACGGTGAGGGCGGCTAAGTTGGGGTTTTTCTTTTCTTTTTCCCCTTTTTCCTGTGTGTTGTTGTGGTCGGGGTTGGTGTTGGCCATGTGTCAGCCGTGGTCAGGGAAGAGGTTCGGGATCGGGTCGGATTTGGGGAGGTGTTGGTGGCGGTGATTTGATGGCGGCGGTGGTGGTGTATGTGGTTGTGGTAGTGGCAGCGGCCGGAGTGGCCATGGTGGATGGCAGAGGTGGTAATGACTGTGGTGGTGGCTGCTAGATGGTGATAGCGGCGGTGTTCTGTTGTTGTGGCAGTCGGAGGTGGCCGATATGGGGTTTTTCGGATGTGGTACTGGCCGGAGCTTGTGGTGGTGTGATCGAGATCGAGGCCGCAGATGGGAGGAGGCTGGAAGGAAGAGGTGGAGATGGAGTCGGGTGCTGTCATCGGTGGCGACGGATGGCCGGGTTGTGCGGTATGTGCGGGCATAGGGGCACGGGGCGTCCTGTTTTGGTGTATCGTCCGTGTGGGCATGTCGACACGGATACGAGAAGTGTCCAGTTTGTCAGGGGAGAGGATTGTGTAATTGTAAATGATGAATAGAGGAAGGGATGGAGAACACGGACACGATGCACAACACTAATGGTGGAGATGTTTATTGTTGTTTGTGTGGAGTAGGTTAGGAGGAAAATTAGGAGAATGAAGAAAACTCCTAATTTGATAAGAAGTAGAATTTTTTAGTAGATAACCTTCCCTTTAATTTAAATCAAATAAATATTTAAAACGAGTTAATCAAATCTAAATAGGATATTTGAAAGAAAAAAAAAATTCAAACTACTACTTGATATTTATCAACAATTTAAATCATACACATTCAAATATAAATTAAATAATGATCTAATCACAGTCTATTAATGATTGCAATAATGACGTTTAAAGCAATATTCGATATTATCAATAATTTAAATCATATACATTGAAATCTAAATCATTAGTTGATTACTACAATAATTTTAAATAACCTTTTATATTATCAATAATTTAAATCATATAAATTCAAATTCGGAACAAATTAAACAATCAACATAATAGCTCTAAAATAACTTTTAATGTTATCAAATGATTTAATCATATAAATTTAAATCTTAAATAATCCCTTATCATAATAATATTAATATCGTCAAAATAATCTAAGTAATATTTGATACTATTAGGATAAACTAAAGTATATTTCCTTTAATCTATAACCTTATTTGAAAATAAAATCTTATTATCATTTCAAAGGTAATACTCAACAACTTTAAAACTAATTTAATACAAACTAAATTCAATATTCATCATAATAATTAACAATAGTTAGTTCCTTCAAAATAAAATGAAGTATATTTCTATAAATTAATTTATAAATTCTTTTCTTAAACATAATTAAATTAATCATAGATGGATCAAATCTAATCTAGTAATTTGATCAAAATAATTATTCAAAAATAATATTCAATCTTATTGTATAATATTTAAATTATATTTTCAAATCAAAAATAAAATAAATGATACTATTAGATCAAATTTTTCATGAAGTACATTTTATAAAAATAAACTAGTACATATTTTTGCCCTATAAAATATTTTCCATCACAAAATATATATAAAATTTAGCACTTCCCATAATATTTTATTTAAGAAAAAGAAATAATCATAAATTATTATTCACAAAGTATCGACGAAATTACCTTTAGACACAATAATGAAAATAAAATTTAAAAAATATTTGAGAATTCGGGAGTTACAAATCTACCCATCTTAGAAAATTTTCATCCTCGAAATTTTAAAGGATAGGATTGGGTACGACTACGAAAATGATACGATTAATGACAAGCATAATTGTAAATAGAATCAAAACTTAATCAAACAGGTGATTGGCACGATTAAGGATATACTCAACAAATGATCTAATCAATGATAAAAAATGAATTAGATCGCGAATAGAATCGAACTTTAAGAAAAGATACCATATGACACGACTGAAGTATAGTTAAAAGGGTCTAGTCATAATGGTCAAGGAAATAATTGAAATAGGATATGCTAACCAAGAAAAATTTGTTAGGCACGATTAACTGCTATTGGAATTATATGCATGGTCAACGATCAAAATTTAGACAAAGTCTAAACATGGTTAAAATCACTTAGATATAACTAAGATGTAGTCACAATCAAGATTAATCATGCAAGTCATCCAAGCATGATCAAAATTAAAAAGTTGGCACGAGCATGAATAAGATCAAAATGATCATAGTGGAATCGAAATATAAAAATTAGCAATAATTGAGGAGAAGTATAGGCACGATTATGATTATAGTCAAATAGTTTAGTAACGATCAAGGTCATTTAGGAACGATCAAAATTCAAATTTGTTTGGCATGATTAAGTTGATTAGCTATTTAAGCAAAATTATTCAGACACGATTACAAAATCAAAATCTAGACAAATATGCAAATTGACACGATCGAAATATAATCAAAATAGTCTAGTTGCGATCATAAGTCGTTAAGGATGATCCAAATCGAAATTGTTTTAACACGATCAATATGTAGGCATGATCATAGAATCATAATCTAGTCTGATTATGAATCTAGTGAAAGGAATTCAAAAATAGGTTTAAGATTACTAGGAAGACAAATAATGATATGAAAATAAAAGATAAGGAAATGAAAGGATAAAGACTAAATCAGAATTTTAAGTGAATGCATGAAATTGCAGACTAGGAAATCAATAGTCATATGCCAAAAAGGACGTAGTCTCTATAATATTCGAAAATCGTATGTATATATGAAGTTACTTTACCGAGAATTTATGTCTCTCCAATATACACATAGCTGCAGTAAACCCTTGGTTTCCTGACTCAAATATGATATGATATCGAATATTTTATTAACTCTATCAAATATTGACATAGAGACAACCAAGACATAGTTTTAACAATATTCGATAACCTACGTTTACTTGAAATTACTTCAACTTAGGGATCATGCCACGCCAGTACGCTCGATAATTCAAATAAATGGAGACAATCCGCTTCTGTCTTGCCATTGTAAGTCACTGATCATTCTTTCAACTATATCCATAAAATTTCAAATGAGCTTCTAATTTTTTTTAAAAATAAATTGATCGTGATAGAGAAATTTAGAAATTCAAACAAATTGATCATGATAGAAAAAGTGTAAGTATATGTACTTGAAGTGAAAATATCAATTTTAAAAAATCAAACAATCGATTAGGTATCAATTTTGAATAGGTTAGGCTCAAATTCAATAGGTGAAAATAGAATATAGACTCTTTAGGGAAAACAATTACTGGTCAATAGAAATAAATAAGTAATACGAATTTTATGATATGACGATGATGATTAGGGGGGAGAAAATAAAATGGCATGAGTGATCAAGATTAGAGATAGAATCCTAGGAAGTCCTAATTTACCAAGCGAAGGTCTACCCACCTTAGATCCTATCATCAAAACACAATGGTATATCCCTCTATAAAAATCCTCAAATTATCTAATAGGGTTTAGAATTCAATGAATCCTTGGCTAAATCATATGGCCTACTTAGCAACCTTAAATACCTAACAGTCAAATCGAATAAGGAACTCCTAGTCCTAATCACTCTCCTAAAATCAAATTAATTCTAATTGTGAATGAGCACTTCCTAGTCGTAGGCTCGTAGTAGTACGACTAATATGGTACTACAACGAGTTCGCATAATTATTGCAAAGACTGACCTGCATGGACCACCAAAAAAACTTGTCATGACTCGTACCCGCTTTTCGGAATACTAGTGCGTGCGCAAGTCCAACCGACGCTGCAGTGTCAGCAATAAAATACTGTCTAGACCACGATGCTCAAAATCACAATAATAATAACTTTATTTGCTCATTCACAAAATTAAATCAACTATAATATTCAAAAGATTATATTTGATTAAAATATACAATGTCTCACAAATTATAGAAAAGACAACTAAATGAATACTCAACTATCTAACTAGTCTCTAGGTTTGGCCTTCAATACAGTCATATCTCCTCCAAAGATCCCACGCATAGAGTAGCAAGCGACTAACCTGAAAAATTGGTTTCCAATTAGGAATGGAACGAGTACATTCTAACAGCAGTTCCAATAATTGACAAAATATATAAAATAGTTAATAATACTGAAATATATGATGGGTGGATAAACAGAGAATCATGGTATGAAATATGTGAGTAAAAACAGGAGTGTATGGTAACAAAGGCAAAGATGTAATATGAATAATAACAAACAACTGAAATGAAAATAGTAATGTATAACAAGGTTGCATCTAACTAATGTGTTAAACCACTTTCGACATGTGAACGGCTAAGGAGTAAATTTGGCCAACCGCACGTGTCGTGTGCGGTTGCTATTCTCCACGAAAGACAATTGGGATGGAAAGGGTAGTTCACACGTCTACTAAGATATTTTTTCGTCCGACTAGTACTCATGGATTCAAACAGGTCACGAACACAGTAATACATTAGTCACGAAAAATAACATGTAAAGACAACAGAAAACAATGTAAGACAATGCTAAATACATCAATCATAGAAGTTATTAAATATAAAAACTATCAGAAATGTACTCGTCTGGGGTCCTTTGTTGACGAAACCGACAATCCCGTTGGGTCCAGAATAGTCCGGTAATTAGCTAGGTTGGATATGTAGGAATTTAAAATCCTAAGAAAATAGTAAACACGAATAGTCAGGATCATGATTTAGAAACAAGATAATCTAAGAGAAAAAGGAATTTGATTTAGGAAGAGATAATTCTTATTAAGAAAAATACTTTTAAATTATTCATTTAGAAAAATATTTATAGACTTATTTTGAAAATATGTAATGACTAGTTTAAGACCCGTTACTATTTCAACTTATTTTAGTAGCCCAAGAATATATATAAAGCCTATATGTGCTTTAATCACAATATCAACCCAAAATATGTGTAGGCCGAAAATAAATAATTTAACCAAAACTTATATAATATATAAAGTCCAAATTGATTTTAATATACAGCCCAATAATAAGGTTTGGCCCAAATTTACTTATACATATATATATCAATTGAAAGCCCAAAATAATTTATTAAAAATAAGTCCATATAATAAATTATTCTATGGCCCAAACCAAAATTATATATATATATATCCAATATATACCTTTTACTAATTACCAAAATTAAATATTTATATAGGCCCACGATATTAGCCCAAATGATTTAGTAATACTTAAAATATAGACCTATAGCCAAAGGCCCAAACTATATTTAATATAGGATTAATAATTATGATTATTAAAATTTATAGAAAATACTTGTCATAAAACCCAGCCCAAAAGATATAACAAAGCCCAAAACTAAACCTAAAATTAAAACTACTAAAACACTATTGATATTATCAAATAATAATAATAATAGATGTAAACTAAATAATATTACTAGATACAAATAGTTACAACTGTTTGTAGCTGCTGTTGTTTTATTCTTAATTAATTAAAATAAATAATAATAATAATAATAATAATAATAATAATAATAATAATAGTAATAATAATAATAATAATAATAATAATAATAATAATAATAATAATAAAAGTGATGAGGAATCATCTCTCTCCTTTATTAATATAGAGAAAGAGAAGGAAAGGAAAGGAAAAATGAAATCGATGGAGAGGTCGGAGAGAGACGAAGAGGAGAAGAGAGGGTAAGAGGAAGAAGAGAAACTTATAGGGAAGTCTTAGTCCAACCAGCATGGAGGGTTTCGGTGGAGACTCACCTCGGTGATTGCTTGCCCGTAGCTACCGGCATATGTCCGACGTTGGCCGAGATGGGGAGGGCTGTTACCGGTGGCCACAGAGACTGGTGTCTCGCCAGCGAGGGGTTGCCAGCTGTAATGGAGCGGTGGAGATGCGAGTTGAGCTGGTCATCGTTGTAGATGCATGAAAATAAAGGACTATGCGCCCATATGGAAGGAGCTGTTATGCGCCCACATGATAAAGGGGGCTATGCGCCCACAGAAAACTGCTTCACATACTAAATCATGCACCCAAGTGTGGGCAAATAGTCTACTCCCAAAACTATGCGCCCAAGGCAGAGACAACCCTACAACTCGGTCAACACCCACGATCAGTAATGGGCCGAGGCATGCGACCACGTCAGTCGCCACGAGCAGTCGTACATCGAAACATGCGCCACGATCTACCCACGACCTATCTACGATCTTGCAGTCTTTATGCGCCTACGTCCTATACGCCCAAAGGGACACTATGCGCCCACAGTGAAATCTGTATATTTTTTACCTGTGTGCGCATAACAGTCGTTTCAGTGTAAAACGACTATAAATAGAGGGCATGTGCCTCTTCAAAAGGGAAGAATGGAGAGCATTTCAGAGCCAAATTGCTGCCCTTCTTGCCAGTGAGTCGAGAGTTAGCAATTTTCTTAGCTTTTCTCCCACTTTTTTAAATTCGAGTGTCAACGGAGTAAAGGAGCAATTGTCGCTCGATCTCCATCGTCCTATTTTCCAGAATTCTTTTTGTACTCCTGGGAATTCTCCGTGCAGGATCTCTCAGGTGTACTCGATTTGTAGTGCTTTGCACTAATAAGAAAAGATAGTAATTCTTCTCTTTTTTGTAAGTATCTACAAAAATGGCGACTCTACTGGAGACTACCTTTTTCTCTGACGAGAAGGTGGTAACGCAATCCGATACTGCTAAGGTGGAGAGCACTCAGAAGATGCTGATCGTAAAGTTCGATCAGCAAGCGTTCGAAGAAATGCTCTCGAGGGATGGCTCTACTCCCTCAAAATCAGTGAAGCGAAACAAGTCTCGCAAGACTTGGCTTCCGAAGGCTCGTGCTGTATATCCTAACAGTGTTGTAGAAGATGTGCAACCGAAGAACTCTATCACGTGGGCGCATAGGCCTTCCACGTGGGCGCATGGTGCTCCCCTGTGGGCGCATAGCTCTGCCACAGAGGCTCCTGATGCAAAGAAGGCACATGCTGTTCAGGGCTCTACTAGCCCGGCGACTCCTTTCCTGAACAACCAATAACAGAGTGTTCAACACTCGAGACTCGGCAAAAGAAAACACTACGATGCCAAGAATCGAAGTGCTCGACACTCTGGATAAACTCAACAAAGCTTACAAACGAAGAAGGCAAAACTGGAGGAAAACGTCGATGTTTTCCAAAGTACACGACCAGTGCCATGCACCCAAAAGAGTATGTGGGCGCATGATTCTGGTTAGAAGGCTTCTGTCTTCCATAGACTTTCTGCACCCATGTGCCCAGGTTCTGCTGACCCCTTCTATGTGCCCACAGCTAGGAAGGCCAAGCGTACTGCCAGATCTCTTGGGAAGCATGCGCCCAAAGGCATGCCCCAGGGCCTATGTGCCCACAGCAAAAAGGCAGATCCCAACGTGTATAGCACGGGGCTGTCTACAAGGTCATCACGGAACTTAGGTGTGGAGGTTGCCCCTGCACACGAACTAAGTCTGGATGTGCCAACTTCCCTTACAAACCTATATACAAAGCTTGGCAATGCATGTGAAATGGGTTCTAAGGCGAAGCTCCCATGCCGATTTATGTGACATGATAACTCACAAACGAAAAGCGAGGGAGATCATTACTACTCATGAGGTGCCTTTACTGGAGCACCCGTGCACTAGTATTGTCATCAACTGTTGTTGCTCCAAAACAACGAAAGTTCCTCCAAGGCAGTCCGTGTTTCGACGACTGCAACTATATCCATAAAATTTCAAAGGAGCTTCTAATTTTTTTAAACAAATTAATTATGATAGAGAAATTTAAAAATTCAAACAAATTGATCTTGATAGAAAAAGTGTAAGTATATGTACTTGAAGTGAAATATCAATTTTAAAAAATCAAACAATCGATTAGGTTTCAATTTTGAAAATCAAATGATCGAAAAATTAAAGAAGACAACTTGGAATTTATTGAATAGGTTAGGCTCAAATTCAATAGGTGGAAATAGAATATAGACTCTTTAGGGAAAATAATTACTGGTCAATGGAAATAAATGAGTAATACGAATTTTATGATATGACGATGATGATTAGGGGGAGAAAATAAAATGACATGAATGATCAAGATTAGAAATAGAATCCTAGGAAGTCCTAATTTACCAAGAGAAGGTCTACCCACCTTAGATCCTATCATCAAAACACAATGGTATATCCTTCTATAAAAATCCTCAAGTTACCTAATAGGGTTTAGAATTCAATGAATCCTTAGCTAAATCATATGGCCTACTTAGCAACCTTAAATACCTAACAGTCAAATCAAATAAGGAACTCCTAGTCCTAATCACTCTCCTAAAATCAAATTAATTCTAATTGTGAATGAGCACTTCCTAGTCGCAGGCTCGCAGTAGTACGACTAATATGGTTCTACCACGAGTTCGTATAATTATTGCAAAGACTGACCTGCATGGACCACCAAAAAAACTTGTCATGACTCGCACCCGCTTTTCGGAATACGAGTGCGTGCGCAAGTCCATCCTACGCTGCAGAATCAGCAATAGAACACTATGTAGACCACGATGCTCAAAATCACAATAATAATAACTTTATTTGCTCATTCACAAAATTAAATCAACTTCCAAATTCAAAAGATTACTTTTGATTAAAATATACAATGTCTCACAAATTATAGAAAAGATAACTAAATGAATACTCAACTATCTAACTAGTCTTTAGGTTTGGCCTTCAATACAGTCATCTCTCCTTCAAAGATCCCACGCATAGAGTAGATAGCGACTAACCTGAAAAATTGGTTTCCAATCAGGAATAGAACGAGTACATTCTAAAAACAGTTCCAATAATTGACAAAATCTATAAAATAGTTAATAATACTGAAATACATGATGGGTGGATAAACAGAGAATCATGGTATGACATATGTGAGTAAAAGCAGGAGAGTATGGAAACAAAGGCAAAGATGTAATATGAATAGTAACAAACAACTGAAATGGAAATAGTAATGTATAACAAGGCTGCATCTAACTAATGAGTTGAACCACTTTCGACATGTGAACGGCTAAGGAGTAAATTCGGTCAACCATACGTCTCGTGTGCGGCTGCTATTCTCCACGAAAGACAATTGGGATGGAAAGGGTAGTTCACACGTCTACTAAGATATTTTCCTATCCGACTAGTACTCATGGATTCAAACAGGTCACGAACACAGTAATACATTAGTCATGAAAAATAACATGTAAAGACAACAGAAAAGCAATATAAGATAATGCTAAATACATGAATCATAGAAGTTATTAAATATTAAAACTATCAGAAATGTACTTGTCTGGGGTCCTTTGTTGGCAAAACCGATAATCCCGTTGGGTCCAGAATAGTCCGATTAGCTAGGATGGATATGTAGGAATTTGAAATCTTAAGAAAATAGGAAACACGAATAGTCAGGATCATGATTTAGAAACAAGCTAATCTAAGAGAAAAAGGAATTTGATTTAGGAAAAGATAATTCTTATTAAGAAAAATACTTTTAAATTATTCATTTAGAAAAATGTTTAGAGACTTATTTTGAAAATACGTAATGACTAGTTTGAGACCCATTACTATTTTAACTTATTTTAGTAGCCCTAGAATATATATAAAGCCTATATGTGCTTTAATCACAATATCATCCCAAAATATGTGTAGGCCCAAAATAAATAATTTTACCAAAACTTATATAATATATAAAGTCCAAATCGATTTTAATATAAAGCCCAATAATAAGGTTTGGCCAAAATTTACTTATACATATATATCAATTAAAAGCCCAAAACAATTTATTAAAAATAAGTCCCTATAACAAATTATTCTATGTCCCAAACCAAAATTATATATATCCAATATATACCTTTTACTAATTACCAAAATTAAAAATTTATATAGGCCCACGATATTAGCCCAAATGATTTAGTAATACTTAAAATATAGGCCTAGAGCCAAAGTCCCAAACTACATTTAATATAGGATTAATAATTATGATTATTAAAATTTATAGAAAATACTTGTCATAAAACCCAGCCCAAAAGATATAACAAAGCCCAACACTAAACCTAAAATTAAATCTACTAAAACACTATTGATGTTCTCAAATAATAATAATAATAATAATAATAATAATAATAATAGAAGTAAACTAAATAATATTACTAGATACAAATAGTTACAACTATTTGCAGCTGCTATTGTTTTATTCTTAATTAAGTAAAATAATAATAAATAATAATAATATAATAATAATAATAAAAGTGATGAGGAATCATCTCCCTCCTCCATTAACACAGAGAAAGAGGAGAGAGTTGAGAAAATAGAAAGAGGAGGAAAGGAAAGGAAAAAGAAAGCGATGGAGAGGTCGGAGAGAGACGAAGAGGAGAAGAGAGGGTAAGAGGAAGAAGAAAAACTTAAAGGGAAGGCTTAGTCTAACAGGCACAGAGGGTTTCAGTGGAGACTCACCTCGGTGATTGCGTGCTCGTAGCTGCCGGCGCATGTCCAACATTGGCCGAGATGGGGAGGGCTCTTACCGACGGCCATAGAGACTGGTATCTCGCCGGCGAGGGGTTGCCAGCTATAAGGAAGCGGTGGAGACGCGAGTCGAGCTGGTCCTTTATGTAGATTCATGAAAATAAAGGACTATGCGCCCACATGGAAGGAGCTGTTATGCACCCACATGATAAAGGGGGCTATGCGCCCACAGAAAACTGCTTCATATACTAAATCATGCACCCAAGTATGGGCGAATAGTCTGATCCCAACACTATGCACCCAAGGCAGAGACAACCCTACAACTCGGTCAACACCTATGATCAGTCATGGGCCGAGGCATGCGGCCACGTCAGTCTCCATGAGCAGTCGTGCATCGAAGCATGCGGCCACGATCTACCCACGATCATACAGTCTTTATGCGCCTACGTCCTATGCGCCCAAAGGAATACTATGCACCCACAGTGAAATCTGTATATTTTTCACCTGTGTGCGCATAACAGTCGTTTCAGTGTAAAACGACTATAAATAGAAGGCATGTGCCTCTTCAAAAGGGGAGAACAGAGAGCATTTTAGAGCCAAATTGTTGCCCTTCTTGCCAGTGAGCTGAGAGTTAGCAATTTTCTTAGGTTTTCTCTAACTTTTGTAAATCGGAGTGTCAACGGAGTAAAGGAGTAATTGCCGCTCGATCTCTATTGTCCCATTTCCCAAAATTCTTTTTGTACCCCTGTGTATGCTCTTGGAACATCGAGTTATTGCATACTTTGAGAGGACTGCTACCCCCAGCCTCATCTACCCCCAGGGAGGTCAATGATGTACCCCCAGGTGTTGGGAGCTTCTTTCTGGATCAAGTGCCTAGATAGACACCCCTTGTGGCTGTCATTGGTAATTCTCCAGATGAGAGTTTCCTTGCAGTGCTGGCTGAGATTGGCGGGCTGGAAGAGCCTGTCTTCTTTCCTCCCTTGCCGGGAAGAACCTTCCTAGTTGAATTACAGGAGGCAAAGGAAAATTCCTCGTCTCCTAGAATTTACACATGTTCCTCAAGTTGTTATGGAAAGGTGCTTGCTGGTGCAGTCGTTGAAAAACGGACTGCCAATCTTCAGGTGCTGCTGACTTATCGCAGCAGCAGTTGATGATGACCTGGGTGCAACGACGTCCCGAAAAGGGCTCATCACATGCCAAGGTTGCTTCTTTCTCCTTACGTTTGTGAGTAATCACCTCTCGCAAGTCGATAGCAGACTGATCTATCTTTGCATCCAATTTGTGGACTTGGGTATCCCGAGCACACGGGTGCGTAGGTATCATGATTGCTCCCTAATCTGAGGCTAGTAAAAGCACTTGCTCTCGATCGTTAGAGGGAGACTTTTGAGACCACCATGTCTGTTAGCCCTGGAGGACTGGACGTGGGTGGTTCTGTACAACTTTCTATCAGGGGCCCGTATAACAGTTAACGGTGCCCGCTGACGGTCAGCAACTTGGACAGTTGATTGGGCCTGTTGGGCCCGCACTGCCCCAGACTTCTTCAATTTAGCACCTGAGGGCGCATAATAAGAAGTGTCCAGATTGAAATATCCTACATTCTCAATGGGCCGTATAGAGTCGAGCCCGCATAAGAGACGGTCGAATACAGAGCTTCTAACAGGGCCGCATGAGACACTCTTTCTATGGTCAGGATTGGCTGTCGCACCGGCCATTTTCCTGTGGCCAGAGTTGGCTGCCGAATGGGCGATCTGCCTGCGGCCAGAGTTGGCTGCCGCATGGGCGATCTGTCTGCGGCCAGAGTTGGCTACCGTATGGGCCATCTGCCTGCAGCCAGAGTCAGCTGCCGCATGAGTCATCTGTCCATCTCTCTTATGCGACCTCTTTCTCGTCCGCATGGATTTCCCCTGTGCCCCTAAAAACTCAGCATCGTAGTATTTTTCTTTACTAGATTTGGGGACAGTGAGATTCTCTGTGGTCGGAAGCAAGGTCGCAGGAGAGTCTTGATCACCGTCTTGAGCCACAGAAGGAGCTTCTTCGAGAACCTGGTCGGTGGCAACAGTTTTGCACTTTGACATCTTGTGGGTTCTCTTTGGGTTGGATCGCTTCTGCGATGGGCTGGCGCTCCCTTCAGAGAGCATTTCTTCGAATGCTCATTGGTCAAATCGAACCACGAGCATTTGCAGCGTTGAACCGAGCTTGGATGCGTTAGATTGCGTCACCAAATTCTTATCAGAAGAGAAGGATATCCCCAGCCGAGTCTCCATCGTGTTTGCCATTAAATATCAAACATAACAAAATTACGGAGGAATTGAACTTGATTGCAAACTCGCTTGTACAAGCGAAAGCCTAGAAAGAAATCCTAGGAAACAATCTAAGTACAATTGTTTAGTTTTGATTCTGGGGGATGACGATAGAGGCTCGGAAAAGTATAGCAACTCTGCCTTATTCTTTGGACTATCTGACACGATCTTTGCTCTTGAAGAAATTGTCCTTCGTAGGTTATCAACCTTTTGCATGGGTGTGGTACCCTGCTATTTATAGTGATATATGTTTTGACCCGCATAGATGGCCACGTGGCCACGGGGCTACAACAGCACATAAAGACCCGCTCTTTGGCCGCCAGCTGGTGACTTATTGATATATTGTTGCAGCAAATATGGGTGGTTGAGACTTGGCCAGCCTGCCACGTGTTCCATCGTAAGATATGCTCAATCTGCTTGAGACATTTTGAGCCGCATAGGCCTTTCAGTGTTTGGCCATGCTGGGCCGCATAAGACTCATGCGGCTTAAGTCGTAGTCTCTCTTAGTTCGCATGTAGCTTGGAGACTTTTGAGCCGCATAGGTTATATATTCTGGGCCGTATAAAGCTCTTGCAGCTCAGATTGCAGTTACACTTGGCCGCATGAAGCACATAGATTGGGCCGCATAAGAAACTATTCTTTCTACGGGTCAAATCAGTCTGGTGAAGATGGGCCGCAGGGGGCATGCAGAGTCTGTCATGTGGCTCTTCTTTATGCGGACCAATTTGTTCCAAAGTACTCCATGCAGTCAGTTATGATCCGCATTAAATCTATATTTTCCATGCTTCTACACTAACTAATTATTTTAATGAGTTTATTACGAAAAGTATTTATATTAATACTTAATAAGGAAATTATTTAATTACGTAATTAAAACATGATCTTATTAAGGAATAGTAAACTAACATTTTTCTAAAATATTAACAGTACTTTTACGAATCCAATTTCTGTTGTCTGTTTATTATTATTATTATTATTATTATTATTATTATTATTATTATTATTATTATTATTATTATTATTATTATTATTTTATTAGTCGAAAATTATATTTTGATTTTTAATATTAATTATTGGATGGTGCTCTTGTCCGGACCCTTTAATCCAAACCCTTTAACCTAAACCCATTTAACTAAACCCCTACCCGTTCATCCCCACTACCCCAGTCACCCGACAACCCCGCATGAACCCCCCCACTCTCGGATCTATCTTCTCTCCCTCGTACAAACTCTCAAAAACACTCAGAAACCCTTAGAAACTGCTCAGAGACTCTCCCCTCTCTACCTTCACAAACTCTATACAACTTCATCCACACTCCTCCACTCCTAAATCCGATCGCACCCTGGCGCCCATCGTGACGTCCCGAACATTTTAACATCACTCTTGGGGCATTTTTGACATGCTGCCCGACCGCCTACCGCCAACCAGCCCCGTGTGGCTTCCCTCGTAGCCCACCAGCTTCCCGCCGGCCGCCAGCGCCTCCCGGGCGCGTCCTCCGGTGCCGCCAGCCCCCGTGCGGCGTCCTCCTGGGCGCTAGCCCCCGTGCGGCATCCTCCAGCGCCGCCAGCGCTGTCATGCCTTTCAGTCTGTCCGCCGGCCCCGTGTGTATGTTATTCCGCGTGCATGCCTCCGTTCTGTCACCTCTGCGTGACTCTGAGGCTGAAGCCACCCTTTGGTTCTCCTGTTACAAGAGCATACACCGGGGGTAGCGATCCACTAGAATTACGTAACAAACGTTGACGTCCCTGAGGTTGACCGCCTTCGCCAAGACGATGCGGCTTCCTGCACAGGGGGTAGCACCCCTTCCGAGTCCGAGGAGGAAGACATTCCGACAATCCCTAACGATTTCTCGGTACGAGGGTACGACACAGAGAGCCCCTCTACTATGATCCCTTCCACGTCTACCCACGTGCGGACAGTCTTTATGGCCGACAATGATCATGAAGCACCTACTGACCGACAACGTCTAGAAGTACTTGAAGCCATGCTCCTGTCCTTGGTCAAGTCAGTAGATGAAATCAAAGCCGCCTTGCCGACCCAACTAGCAAGGACGCCAGGACAAACAAGCTTGGGACCTGCACTCAACGCAGATTCCAACACGACAGCTCCTCTTTTGGGTAACAATCCTCTAGGGGCATCCGCTTCTTCAGCTGCAGACGAAGCTAAGGAGGCAAGGAAGGAGGTCCAGGAGCTTCGAACAATGTTCAATGCCCGAGACTCATCCCGGGATCTTAGAATACGGCAGCCGTATCACGCTGCATTGAGAGATGTTCCTTTTTCGCCACGGTACAAATTATTTCATATTGATTCGTATGACGGAAAGACCTCTACTAGTCGGTACATGACTTATTTCGAGGTCACAACCGACCATTTGCCATATAGCGATACCATCCTCATACGATTGTTTATCGAAGCATTGGAGGGAATCGCGTTCGACTGGTACCGCAACCTTCCGGACAACTGCATCCATTCTTTTGACGGCTTCAAGCACAGGTTCCTAGAAAGATTCTATGAAGTGGGACATGATGTGACAATGTCATCCCTCATGGACATCGTTCAAGGGGAGAGGGAGCTAACAAGGAACTATATCGAGCGGTTTCGCCAAACGGTAATAAGATTGCCCCAAGGTAATCCCGAAAGCTCCTTGATTGAAATCTACCAGAAGAAGTTGCTCCCTGCAATCAGCCTCTAGATGGGTGAAGATCAGTTCAGGGATTGGACGACCTTTATCATAAGTACCACCAATACGGAGGCAAAGTTAAAAAAGGCTCGCCAGCTGGAATTACACATCCCGGATGGAAAGGTCAAAAGCAAACATCCCGGTACCGCCTCTAATAACAACAACACTGACGGCACCTCCAATAATCGGGACAATAAAGGCAAACAGGCTATGGTCGCCAGTACGACCAAGAAGCTTGAACAAAAGCAGGCAGAAGCTCAGTGGCCCAAGGTGAATTACTCATTCGAAGATAGTCATGTCAAGCCTATCTTCGACATGCTCTTGTAAGGGGACATGATCCAACTCCCTCCACCAAGGCGCGAGTCTCGAGCGGCGAAGATGGAAGACCCAAAATACTGCCATTTCTACCGCTATGTTCATCATGCCACTCATGACTGCTTTCAATTGAAGTGGTACATCCAAAGTCTTGTCGACTCTAAAGCTCTATCGCTAGACTTTGAAGAGGTTACCGTGGTGGCGAACATGGTGTCAATTCAGTTCGGCGACTTTCCTCCAACAAGTACTCAAGACGGGATAATACCTATCCCCCGGGCAACGATGGAGGTTACTAATCTTCCCCCCGTCCAGGACCAGACGACTGGCATGGTACCTCTCACCACGTCACAAGGAGAGGTCATGTGGGTGCACCCAGACTTAGTACCCGAAGTTACCCAGGCGGTGTCATCTCCAGCCAACAAGAAGAAGGGCAGGAAGTCCAGATCCTGCCATACAATTTCAGCCAAAGCTGAGGAGGCAGCGGCTGTTGTTACCCGATCTGGAGCACAAGTCCAGCCTACTCTGGGTAAGGACCCTCAACCGGCAATGCTGCCTGCTAATGATGTTTCGGGGCCATCTCAGCCTCCATCGACAGACAGGGCCAAGCCGAAAGAAACCCGCTTTGACAGGCCGCTCCGTAAAGATGCACCTCAAGGGCTGGAGAGACCATACAACTTTGATATATTAGCACAATTGGCTAATACGCCGACAAAGTTGTCATTATACGAGCTCCTAAGGCTCTCTAAGGACCTTCGTATCGCATTAAGCGAAGCGCTCCAGAATGCTGACGCTTACTTAGACCAGGTCAAACCTACAGGGGAAGACTCGTCGGCAGATCTCCAGGGCAGCAACTGTGCGGATACAATGTCCAATATCGTATTCACCCCACAAGACATGTTGATCAAGACTAATTTGCATGATCGCCCCTTGTACTACATGAGATACATAGGCGACATCAAGGTGGATCGAATGCACATCGATCCTGCCTCGTCGATAAGTATCATTCCAAAAAGCTTGCTTCAAGGCCTCGGCATCCCTATGTATCGGGTAGCGGTGACCAACACTGCCATTAGCGGTTTCAACTCGGAAAGGAGCTATCCCTTAGGAAAGATCTGATTGAAATGTCAGATTGGCGACCTGAGGACAGAGGTTACCTGCTACGTCATAGATGCAGATACGTCCTACAATATCCTCCTGAGGCATCCGTGGATACATGACTACATGATCGTGCCATCCACACTCCACTAGTGCTTCAAGTACTTCAGTAAGTACGGCATCGTGAAGACTGAATTCGCCGACATCGATCCCTTCAAATGGGTTGAGTCTTATTACTCTTCGGAGGCCTATCTATACGAAGAATCCAAGAAGCACATAATTGACGAACTAGAGGTCATCACAGGGCCAGAGAAACCCTTGAGAATTCATCTCCAGGCCCGTAAACCGGGCAAAGTCGTACCCCTTGTCGCAACTTTGCATAAAGTGGGGCCCGGTTCTTCCGCCCTAGCTGTGCAGTCGAAACCGATCATCATCCGACTCCCAAGGTCCAGCCAAAAGCTAAAGCCCGCCATAGGGCCGATGGTGATCCGATTGCCAAAATCCAATCAAAGGCAACCGGATGATGCGAGGCCCTCTGGGGAGCTGATGGTGATCTGATTGCCAAGATCCAGTCAAAAGTAATTGAAAGACGCAAAGTCTTCTGCCGAGACCATGGTTATCCGTCTTCCTAAGACGAGCCAGCAACCAAGTGGTGATCCGAGACCCTCAGACAAGCATATGCCACAAGTAGAACCCTTGGTGGTCAAGCTGCCGAAGACAGCGTCTTAACCCCTGGTCACGTAGGGGATAGCTGAAGAGGATGTAGAACTTATAAAGTATCTGGTTGCAAAGGTGGATAGTCCCTCTCCTGATGATATAATCCCTATGGACAAAATTCCTTATTTCATCAATAAGAGGCTGCCGTTGAACTATTCCGAGTGTAATAAACTTAATTTGATGTATATTGTGGGGCACAATCGGGACATTAACTTACACAGACAGGTGACAACCATCCATACCACAAACCGGCTTACTCCTATTAGAGGTGCCTACTTCCTAGTCCCAGGCAGAAGAGAAGGGGATCACACGATCATATTCGGCCGAAAAGAAGGTACTCAACCTTTTATGCCACAAGAGTTTGATCTCGAACCCGATGCTGGAAGATTACCACTCTACCTGTATAGTCCTCAAGCCAAGTACTTCATGCAAAAGCAGGGGTACGACATGGAGGCTATCCCAGGCCTGAATTACGGCAATGGTCGGCGGTCGCCTCTGTAGTTGTCAACCCCGTCTGGGAAATCTCGGGATTATTACGGCAAGTCCAAATGTGGCCTCGGTTATGTTACATTAACAACAACGCCCAAGAGCTCCGATGAGGAATGAGAAATGCGAATGGCACTCTCACTCATCCGAATCACCTACATACGATTCTGATGACAGCATTGGAGATATATTCAGGCAGACATTATCTGTCAACATGGCATCCGCTGACATTAAAGAGGAAGACGAAGATATACTCGAACCTCTTGAATTAGAGCCATGGGTCCAACAACTGGATGCATAATGAGAGAAGCACTTTGAACTACGTAACCCTCCCACTGAAGATGAGGTCATGCAAGTTAACCTCGATGATGAATCCTCTCCAAAGCCAATCTTCGTCAGTAAAACCCTGACGGACGGCGAGCGGGAATCGTTTTTGCAACTCGTCAGAGAGTACATCGACATTTTCGCCTGGAGCTATGAAGACATGCCAGGGCTAAATCCCGAGATCGTACTTCATAAGCTCAATATTCACCCGGACGCAAAACTAGTTAAACAACAGCAATGGCGATTCCATCCAGACATTATGAACTCCATCGTAGCGGAAGTAAATAAGCTTCTAGCTAGTGGTTTCATCCACGAGGAGCAACACCCAGACTGGATAGCTAATATAGTACCAGTTGTCAAGAAGAATGGGAAGATCCGAATCTGCATCGACTTTCACAATCTGAATGCGGCATGTCCTAAGAATGAATTCCTTCTTCCCATCACCAACATAATGATCGATAATACGTGTGGCTTCGAGCGTATGTCCTTTATGGATGGCTTTTCAGGATACAATCAAATCAAAATGTCTCTTAACAATGAGAAGCATATGTTATTCCGAACACCGATAGGTGTGTACTGTTACACAGTCATGCCCTTCGGCCTGAAGAACGCCGGTGCTACATATCAACGAGATATGAGCATCAACTTTAGAGACCACTTGCGCAAGACGGTGGAGTGTTACGTTGACGACATCGCCATCAAAAGTAACTCCAAGGATGATCACTTACACGATTTTAGAACAGTATTCGACCTTATATGAGTGCACAATCTGAAGATGAATCCCACCAAGTCCTTCCTGGGTGTGTCCAGCGGGAAGTTCTTGGGCTTTGTCATTACTTTCCGGGGCATTCACATAGACCCCGATAAGACAAAGGTAATCATGGAGATGAGTCCACCGAGGAACCTTCGTGAACTCTACGATCTTCAGGAAAGACTAGCCTACCACTACACCAAAATAGTAAATTAGGAACACTAGACGTTTTTCATTCTGGAACACTTATTTTCTGTACCTAAGTTTTGGAATGGAACCAAAGCGTTCCAAATTAAAAAGTGTGCCTAATACATTTTATTTTAATTTTTTATAAATATTATTTGTATAGGTACACTTTTTTGATGTTCTAAATTCATTCTGAATTAAGCTCTAGATTGGAAATCATTCAAAGCCAACAGGAGGGTACGGGGGAGTTTTTTCCAAATACTTTCCAAATTACATAGGAAAGCATCACACTGCCCTAGCCAACAAAAGTGAAGAAATCTACCCCTTCCTCCTCCACGACCTCCGCTGTCGCCGCATCGACGCATCCGGCCGCCCATCGTCCCTTCTTTCTTTCGCCGCCTTCGTCACTAGGTACTGTGCAGTTGGACCTCCTCATGTTGTATCACTGCTTGACTTCATCACCGTCGTCGTCACCCTCCACGTCTTCATCAATGTTCTCTCCTTTAAGAACATCTCTGATGTAAGAAAAAAAACCCTATCCTAATGCCCCATTCCTCACACCCCAATATTTGAAAATATTTTTTCATTTGTGAAGATTTTCGACGGGATCTTCTGGTGCTACGCGGTCGTGATCGTGCTCTTCGTGGCAGTGGCAGAGACGAAATGAGGCTTAATAATGAAGTTCTGGAGAGTAATTTTCTCGATTCAAAATTTTCTCTATTTTTAGTAAGATTTATTTAGGGTTTCTCTGATCTGTTATGGGTTCGTTTAGGTGCTCGATTATTGGATTGCAAGGAGAATGCTGCAGACTGGTATATTTTTTTTATTTGTGATTTTTTGCATTAGAGGGATTAGTTTTGTTTGAGTAAAATGTGTGAAGAATAAAATGAGCTTTTTCAGTATTGTCCATTTTACAGAATTGACTGTAACTACAGCTTTAATTTTGTCTCCTTTTAAACAATGCTCTTAGTGGTAGTCACGGGGTACCTAGGGTACACTTCAAATGGCGGCAAGGTGGATACTATGTGATGGTAAGGTCAGGAACATCTTTAGGGCCTTTTTAAACCTCTCCAACATGAATCTTATATAAAGCTTTTATAAATTTCAGTATGTTGAGAGGAAAACTGAGTGACTTTCGGATGATAACTCTTCTGCGACCTGACTTCAATACCTATTTAGGTGTTATCGTAAGCCTAGGTATCCCCCTTGTAATGAACATATTGACAAGAAGATCGAGGAATATATTCAAAGGTCATCTCTTCGTAATATGTGTTTTGTACGTCTTCAGTACAACAGTTTCTTGGCAAGTCCATTGTCAAAACCATATACACCTAAAGAGTCTTGATGGAATCATTAATTTATGATGAACATGTTAGGTTGGTATCATCAAGTTGACCTGTTTATTAGCGTGGTCAAGTTTGGTTTAAGATGGTTTAAGATATTATAAAGGATCCGGTCTATGGGGCAACTAACTACGGGCAAGAAGTTGACCTCTGGTCATTAGGCTGCATTTTTACAGAGCTTCTTGGTCTAAAGCCTCTCTTTTATGGGACGTCGAACCTTGATCAGCTGGCTAAAATTATCACGGTCTTGGGAGATATGAATGAAGAAACATGGAGGGGTTGTTCAAAGTTACAAGATTATAGCAAAATTTCCTTTAATAAAGTTGACAACCTAGTTGGCGTGGAAGCATGCGTGACTAATAGATCCCCTGCTGAAGTCAATCTTGTAAGAAAACTTCTTTGCTATGATCCTATGAATAGAGCCACTGCAAAGGAGTTGCTCAATGACAGATACTTTGGTGAAGAACCTCTTCCTGTTCCTGTGAACGAGTTGACAATGCCCTCCAGAACAGATGACCATGACGAGAGCTCAGAGGAAGAGTGGGGAGGTCATAGGGGTATGGAATCGGGTTCTGATTCTAAGGAGTTTGGAAGAATGGATGTAGTGACAAATGAGAAAGGTTTTTCCTTGAAATTTTTATGATACAAATCAAAGGCCTTGCGGGGCCTTGTTTATTTTTGGTTCAAGAGTGCATCAATAAAGCTTACCCATTGAGAAGAAGGAGAAGATAGATGGTTATTCTTAATCTCAGAAGACGAAATCATTTGCTCCAATGTTTATCGTTCTTGGCTGGTTACGATAAGATTATGTACGGGTAGCGCTACTTAAAATTTATAGTCATAAGTAATATAATAGACAAAATTGTATCCGACATTAATGTGATGAAATTTAAGGACTCCTGCAGATGGACAATATTGAATAAGTATTTCTATTGGTTATAATGACAGGTAAATATTGTTTTGTGCATTTTGGCTTACTGTGAATGTTGCCAAGTAAATCTTAACTTTTTGATACAAACATTGTGTAGAGGGAGATGTGAGAAGATGTGTTGGTGTGGGTTCTGGTTTAGCAGACTTGTCAATATCATTAGTGCACAAGTTTTTGCATGTGTCCTTAGTACACAACTTTAATTAACCAATGACTCCTTTCTTTCCTCCAGTGCGTTACCTTTGTGTTTCTTGATATCAATTTTCTTGCCATGATAAAGCAGTTTGTAGTGATTGTTAAGTTCCTTATTTTGCTTTTTTTAGGTGATGGAAAAGTGAAAACACCACTTAGTCCTACGATTGCAGACTCTTTGCAGCACCCATTTGGCATGGGCTATGGGCTGGGAGGCAGCAGCGACATTTACCTTATGGAATCTCCTTTCCAGCGGATAGGTTTTTCACACATTATTTCTTCAGGAAGCTTGGGTCAGATGTAGTTTGGCAGCGGATCAGGGTCGTTCTTCATGATGGCCAAGCAACACTCCAGAGTCGCAGATCCCAATCTAGAGAAGATCTAATTTCATCATTGGTGGAAGCCCAAGATGCAAAGGTCTAGCATGGTCATGTGGATGAGAAAACGGTATCAGCCCTTTTTCTGTATCAGGCTATTAGTATGTAAATGATAGCACAAACAGTGAGATATTTTGGCTAATAAAGCTGTATACTGACTATAAAGCTAATAAAATAAGTCAAAGGCCTTGCGGGGCCTTGTTTATTTTTGGTTCAAGAGTGCATCAATAAAGCTTACCCATTGAAAATAAGAAGAAGGTAGATGGTTATTCTTAATCTCAGAAGACGAAGTCATTTGCTCCAATGTTTATCATTATTGGCTAGTTAGGATAAGATTGTGTACGGGTAGCGCTACTTAAAATTTGTAGTCATAAGTAATATAATAGAGAAAATTGTATCCGACATTAATGTGATGAAATTTAAGGACTCCTACAGATGGACAATATTGAATAAGTGTTTCTATTGGTTACAATGACAGGTAAATATTGTTTTGTGCATTTTGGCTTACTGTGAATGTTGCCAAGTAAATCTTAACTTTTTGATACAAACATTGTATAGAGGGAGATGTGAGAAGATGCGTTGGTGTGGGTTCTGGTTTTGTCAATCAGGTATTCCATCATATCATGGTGGTTGTCACTAATGATTCAGAGTATTTCTCTCATATTTCTACTGTGCTCTTGCTTGATTGGTAGCTGTTGAATCATTATTTTTCTACCCAAGTAATCATATATTGAATCATTATTTTTAATTTTTTTTACATCTCATGTTTTTAAAAACAACTAGCAGATGTTATAAAGTCTGCAGATTTGTAAATAGCAACCTGTGACAATCTTGAATCCTGGAGCATTTTATGGCACGATGGAAGGCTTGATGCTTCCCGTGGTGGAGCTGCAGATTACAGCAGCAAGTGTGGGTCAAAATGTGTTGTGTATGTGCTAGAGTGAGTAGGATTGCATGAGTGTTTCGGTTGGGGTACTGCAGTATGCTATTTCATGTATCTTTGGGTAGTATCCTAGGATCTTTGTCAGTGTGCAGGAATACACTAAAGTCCAGTGTGTAGAAGAGTGTGTGTATCAGTGATACTAATGTGTATCTGTAAAAACATCCAACAGTAAAAAGGAGCGAGATAGGAACACGACAAGATGGATCATGCTGGAGACAACTCAGACGCTAATGCTGATATTTCACAGGCAATGGAAACTGGTCACAAAAGGAAGCATCACCGAGCTTGGACTCTTTGCGAGGTCTTGAAGTTAGTAGGAGCTGCTAGGTATGGAGCTGGAAGGTGGTCAGAGATAAGACGTGTATCCTTCGCGTCTTATTCATATCGCACCTCAGTAGATTTGAAGGTAAGTTTTAGGGTATGAAGATTGTTTATTTTCCACATGTTTTTTTTCTTGCTTTCATTTACTGCATCTCTTCCTTTGCTTTAGGATAAATGGTGAAACCTGCTTAGAGCTCGCTTTGCACAAGAGCCTTCGGATAAAGGGGTAAGACCTCTTATTTTCTAATTTTCTCTGATTCAATCTCACTGCATTTTGTCCTGCTGATGAGCATAAACCCTTGTTTCTGGTACAATTGGTAGGAAAGCAGGTTGACAAGTACCAATTGGTGTTAAGATCTTTTTTTCCTGTGGAAGTTTATCAAAGTGTTCCCTATAGTTGACATTTAGTAGAATTCTTTTTGAAGAATCATCATGTTTGTCTCCATATGTTAAATATCATTCTGGAAACATCCTTTTTTGATCTTTTTTTTATCCACTAATTTTTTTTAACCTTTCAACTTTTGCAGGCCCAATGTCCATCCCAACAATGGAAGAGTTTGATCACAAAGCGATAAAAAATTAGTTATGGGGAAGAAAGAGAACGAGGAAAATATCTCAAATTATTTTCACATCACTAGGATATTTTGTTAGAATCGTAGTGTAGTAAAATTGTATTAGATATAATACAATATTATTATGTAAGACATTTTGACTTCATTAGTGATATACAGATTTATCTATATCTATTTTGTGTGTACTTGTGATATTGACATTTGTTTACTTCCTTCTATATTATAATCAGATTTAGTTTTATGAAATCTTATGCGGGTTAAAAATCATTTATCTGTATATAAATTCAGATTATAGGTAATGATATTTTAAAGAATATAGGCAATTGATAGGAACATATTTCTACCATTCCAATATTGGAACACATTTTATCCGTTAAAGTATGAATGCACAAATTAATTTGGATTGTTCCTTATTAGGAACACTTTATTGGTGTTCCAACACTGACACACATATAATGTGTTCCAAAAATCATCCTTTGGAACCCTTTATTAGGAACGCTTTGTAGGTGTTCCAACACTGGCACGCATATAAAGCGTTCCAATAACCGTCCTTTGGAACACTTTTATTTCGTTCCAAGAATTTGGCAGCCCAAAAATATGCACGGAATAAAGGCGTTCCAAAAAATATTTGGAACATAATTTCTCTGTTCCAAAAGGACCATTTTGGTGTAGTGTACATCAGGAGGTTCATATCTAACCTCTCAGGGAAATGTCACCCCTTCACACAACTCATGAAGAAAGGCATCTCTTTTCTATGGAATGAAGAATGTCAACGCGCATTTGATGACATTAAAGAATACCTATCGAAACTGCCGATTCTGGTAGCCCCAGTTACCGGAAAGCCTTTCGTGCTCTATGTACGAGCAATGGAACACTCCCTCGGCGCCTTGCTAGCACAGAATAATGATGCGGGGCACGAACAAGCCATCTACTATCTTAGCTGAATGATGGTGGGGCCGGAGCATGGGTACACCGCCGTGGATGAGGACTGCCTTGTCTTGGTGTTTGCCATTCAGAAAACACGGCACTATGTGTCAGGATAGACCATCCGTGTTGTCTCATAAGTTAATCCCCTCAGGGTTATCATGAACAAGCCAGGCGCACTCAGTTCTCGTCTAGCCACATGGGTGATACTGTTATTTCCCTACGACATGGTCTTCATTCCGTAGAAGGTTGTCAAAGGTCAAGCCTTAGCCGACTTTCTAGCATCCCATCCAGGCTCAGAAACAGCCAGAATCTATGAAAAAATTCCAGATGAAGTCGTTGACTCAAACATGACTTCACATGATGACGTTTGGCGAATGTTCTTCGATGGTGTTTCAAGAACAGGGCCACATGGTGATATCGTTGCCGGAGTCGGGGTAGTATTAATTTCTCCCTCTGGGTTGGTATTTAATTGGGCATATTTTCTCACAGAACCTTGTTTAAACAATGTAGCCAAATATAACGCTCTGGTCATCAGACTCCGACTCGCAAAAGAGGTAGGGGTCAAATACCTGGAAGCGTATGGCGACTCACAGCTGATTGTTAATCAAATCTGAGGCTCGTACGAGGTTCGTAACGCGGACCTGATTCCCTATCATCAGACAGCAATGGCCATCATTACAACCATGGAGGGGTTCTTTATAGAACATGTTCCTAGGCTTCAGAATATTGAAGCCGATGCCCTAGCAGGCCTCGTCGCTTCTTTGACGATTCCAAATTATGCTCATCATCTAGTTGATGTGATAGGCCATGAGTTGGTCTGTCCCAAAAATAACATTCAACTAGATATGAGTTACTCTGCCCAGATAACTAATGATGTACAAGACTGGAGACTTCCGTTCATCGACTTTGCAGCCTACGGGATCCTGCCTGAGAATATGAAAGAAGCAACTTCAATCAGAAGGCGTTCTCTCAGATTCTTTTACGACACCGAAATAAAAATGTTATATCGATGATCTTATGACGGACTACTGCTAAGATGTCTGTCAAATACAGAAGCCAAATAAGCCTTACGCGAGGCTCATGATGGCGTTTGCGGGGCTCACCAACCGGGCCCGAAGCTGCAGGACTGTCTTGGTCGGATGGGTTACTACTGGCCTACAATGGTAGCAAACGCAGTCGACTATGCAAAGAAGTGTAAGGCTTGTCAGATCCATGCAGATTTTATAAATTTGCCATCCGAATTCTTGCACCCAACGGTGGCCTCTTGGCCATTTGAAGCATGGGGAATGGACATCATTGGCCCAATCACCCTACCGTCTTTCGAAGGGCACCGGTTTATATTTGCAATCACCGATTACTTCTCCAAGTGGGCGAAAGCTGTTCCGCTAGCATAGGTAAAGATGTCAAACGTGATCAGTTTCATAAAATATCACGTCATTTACCGTTTTAGACTGCCATGGAGTGTCATTCATGACAATGGTCCGCAGTTCGCAAGCCATGCCTTCTATCAATTTTGTGACAAGAATCTGATACAGAATATTGCTTCAACAGCCTACAACCCATCGGCTAATGGCCTGGCTGAAGCCATTAACAAAACCATCATCAAGTTTCTCAAGAAGTTCGTGTCTTCAAACAAGCGCGACTGGAATAAAAAGTTGGGCGAATACTTATGGGCGTACTGTACTACGAGTCGGACGGCTACGGGAAATACACCGTTCTCTATGGTGTACGGGAGCGAGACAGTTCTCCCGTTGGAGACTCAGATCCCCTCGCTTTGTGTGGCTCTTACTTATCGATTGACATCGGACGATAATTACCGCCGACGGCTACAAGAATTGGAAGCTTTAGACGAGAAGTGCTTGCAAGCTCAACAAAGCATCGAGCTCTATCAAGCACGCATCTCTCGGTCCTTCAATAAGAAAGTCAAGCAGAGGACATTCCAAATAGGCGATCTCGTCTTGGCCGTTCGCAGACCTATGGTCATGACTCACAAAACCGTCTGCAAATTCCAGCCCAAATGGGAGGGTCCATTCATTATCGAGACTGTATCCTCCAATGGTGCATACCGAATCGCGAAGCAGAATGGAGACTTGCTCATGATGCCCATAAATGGCAAATTCCTGAAGAAATACTATGTCTAAGGATATGCTGGTACTTCCTCAAACCACCAAATCTTCCAGATCATCGAGTTATGTACACCAAGTACCTCTGAACTCATACTCTATTTTTCTTCGAGTAGATTCGCATCGCATCTCCCTGAGTGGCGAGTCATGTATGCCGATACCTCTGAACTCCCACTCTAATGCTTTATCACACAGGAGTTTGCCTAGCTTATCATTATCTCTGAGCAAACTTCCTGGTCCTAATTATCGTGTGTCACATCCATATTACCTCTGATACCGATAGTCTCCCGACTTAACACCTGTACCCAACCTGGGATAAAAGACATGGTGTTAAGACTACAAAACCTATCACGTCCATATTACCTCTGTTGGGTTTTGTCCCAAAATCTATTACTCGTACTACCAGTGCACAGAAGAGTAGTAGGTCCACCAAAGATTATGTCTGATTATCGTGTGTCACGTCTATTTGCCATAAAAAAATCAAAGCTAGGTATTACAGAACACTAAAATTGATTGCAAACTCGCTTGTACAAAGGAAGGCCTAGAAAGAAATCCTAGAAAAAAATCTAAGTACAATTGTTTAGTTTTGATTCTGGGGGGTGACGGTGGAGGCTCGGGAAAGTGCTATCAACTCTGCCTTACTCCGTGGACTATCTGATACAGTCTTTAGCTCGTGAAGAAATTACTTTTTTCTTGAAGGTTGCCAACCTTTTGCAGGGGTGTGGTACCCTGCTATTTATAATAGAATGTATGTTGAGCTGCATAGACGGCTTGCGGCCACGTGGCTGATTAGCATGCGAAGACCCGCTCTTTGGCTGCCATCTGTCGATTTGTTGGAATTTTGTTGCAGCAAATCTGGGTAGTTAAGGACTTAGTCAGATTGCCACGTGTCCTATTGCGGGGATCATCATTTTTTAGCCGCATAGTTTTCTCAGTCTTCGATCTGTATTTTGCCCGCATAAAGCTCATCACAGTTACTCTTGGCTGCATGTAGTTTGGAGATTTTGGGGCCGCATAAGTCTGAGCCGCATAAGGTTCATGCCGCTTAGATGACACTCTTCTGGCCTCATGAAGACGTACGAAGCCTGCTTTTGGGCGACGTCTCACGTCTTATCTTTTTTTATCGAAGTGTCAGAACTGTCATTTTTGTCATATTTGTCAGGACTTATCAGCTTTATCAGTCGAACTGCTCCTCTTGGCCGCATATCTTCCTTCTGCAGCTGTTTGTCGATGGGCCGCATATGTCATTGAACCAGTCATGCAGCTTTCCTTTATGCGTACCTGTTTTGCCTAAAGTACCTATGCGACAATTTGTAATCTGTATGAACCCCATATTTTTCATGCTTCTACAAGGCCCCCTTCAAAGTTTTCAAATTGCAAATTTGGAATACTTTGAATAAGAAGCATGAAAATATGTCAAGCCGTAGGGATTCTTCGAGTCGCAGAAAATTTTTCGAACTTGCAGAGAGATCTTGAGTCGTAGGGAAATCCTGATCCGCAGAGCAAATCTTGAGTCGCAGGGACACTTCGGGCCGCACGGAACCTGCCAGCTGTCACTGCTGCATTTAATTTTCCTGATTCGATTGTGGATCTATTTTCGAGATGAAGTCGACGGTTACTGGGGATAAAGTCCCCAAACCTCGCCATTATCTTTAATGATCTCGAGAACCAAAGAGACGCTCGATAGTTATTAGGGATAAAGTCCCCAAATGTCGTCCCTATCCTTAATGATCTCGAGAATCGAAGAGTCTCTTTTCAGGGACTCTATAAATAGGAGTCATTCAGAGAGAGAGAGATTTTCCTCTTTCACCTTCTCCTCCTTCGACTTCATCATACTTTCTGCAATGGCTCCAAAAGCCTCTAGGTCGACTGGTGCGGCGGCCAAAGGAAAGAGACATGTTTCTCCATCGAGAGCGGCATATGCTCCTTCCATTCATTCCAACGTGCAACCTCCTCTCAAGAGTAAGAATGGTGAGCAGACGATGACTAAAATTTTGAATGGCCATAGCACATATTTTCATGCTCGGGCCTGTCATATGCTGCCTCTGCTATAAGCCTGGTCGATGCATGCCCTATCTCATCTGGACCACAAATGTTCTGTACGATAGGGTCGTATGGACTGAGCTGCATAACCGCTGCTCATTCGAACATGAACTGCCTGAGTGCCTCAAGATTGATCTGTATGAACATTTCATGAATGAGCTGCATAGGTGCCGCATGAGCACTTTATGATCGGGCCGCATGAATACTGTATGGATGGGCCGCGTGATTGCCTCGCGACTGATCCACACGAGTATTAGGCCGTATGAGTTCTGTTTTGGCTGGGCCGCATAACTGGCTAAGCCGCATAGAGTCCTTTGTTATTATATGACTATCTTCTTTTCTTTGATTTTTGTAGCATCCGTGTCGAAGGCTGAGACCATTGCAAAGGAAGAGGTGTTGTCCCCTTTCATCAAACAAGAGTCACCGTTTGTTAAAGAGGAGGTGATACCAAAAGTTGAGGTGAAAGAAGAGCTGGCGTCCATCGGGAAGGGGATTTGTCATGACCCGCACCCACTGTGAGGGTACGAGTACGTAACAGCGCCCAGCCTACGCCGCAGTGTCGGTGGTAGAACGCTGTTCTAAGTCTCTAACTAACCATCAACTCATGAATTATATAGTGTACTCATCATAATCAACTCCGAACGGAGGACGAGTATAAGATATGGTGTAACTCAATTACAGTCTAAGCACGATAAGATAACACCGAAATATAACTAAGAAATTGAAGACAACAATAACTACTGATATAATAACAACAAACTCAAACAATCTCAAATACATCTCTAGTCTCAATTCTATATATACAACTCCAGTTCTAAACATAAAAACTAAAACAAGACAAACTAGCTAAACTCTCGATCACTCCTGAGTGTCGGGACCTTAGGTAGCTAAGCCATCTCCTGGTCTGTAACATGTAGGGCATGTGTCCTCAGGACAGTCATCTGTAAAATTTACAACAGGTCCAGTCAGGACAGGAACGAGCACAATCTCATCTAGAAAACCCAAGTAAATGACAGAGAACTATAAAGCAGTTATAGACAGTTGTATTGATGAATATGGCAGTTTATGTTCAGGTGATGGTAAGAAAGACAGATAAAGTGCAAGAAAAGAAAATAACTAAACAAGAGAAGAATCATAGCAATGAAGACTGTAAAATAGAACTAGCTGAACCAGGGTAATATGATATAAAGTCTAGACAGCAATGTAGACAAGTGTAACTCCAATGTAAGTCCAGTACAAGATGAATCTAATACAAGATGAATCCAGTAAGGGACGATTCCAGTTATAGTGATCAATGATTCCAGGGTGAGTCCAGCCTATACTCTAGCAGTGTGTTTTAAAATACCGAGATCGATATGTAAACGGCTATGGGTAATCCGGCACATCACATACCTGGTCGGGTGTGAGATGGCTATCATTCCAGTTTGATTCCAGCAAAGGGTGATTCCAGAAATGGGGTATGTCTACATGTCTTAGTCTAGTATTTCCCCTTCCAGCAAGTGAATCCAGAATTCTGACACAATGATTCAAGATGAGTCCAGCCAGTAATATGAAGATACCAGTAAATGATTCCAGAATGATTCCAGTAATAGAGGCCAGATAATAAATGTGTGTCGTATACATGAATCCAGAAATATCCATACGTGTTATAACAGAGAATCACATACAACTAACTAGAACTGAAGTACAGTAATTGACAAGTAAATGAGAGAACTATCAGAGAATGTACTCGCCTGATACTCTGAAAAGAGTAGTGTAATGTCAGATGCCTGCACCAGAGTCACAATATCCTAAATAGAACAGTACATGTTATAATATGCTTAAAATAAGTCAAATGATGTTTATGATGCAATCTACATGATTTCTAGGCCAATCTAGGTCAATGTCAACTCTAAGTCAAACCTGGTCAACTGTCTAGGTCAAACTAGGCCCAAGTCAACTTGGTCAACTCTAGTTCAACTGGTCAAGTCAAGGGTCAACTTTAGGGTTGGTCAACTCCTATAGGCTAACTCAACTAAACCATAGGTCTACATAACTTAGGATACCATGTATACCATATCATAAATATACATCTACCACAAATATTCATACAATACTAGACTAAGTTCTTAGACATATATATCAATAACCAATATATTTCCTACCTAGCACTAACACAACCATGAACTAAACTAACCTTCCTAACTCCCCAACACCACACCCATTAGCCAACATGCCAAATGGCCTAACCCAAGCAAGGCATGCTAATCAAAAGGGGCCAAGCCTACCTAACATCCAATATCCCTCATCATATCCTACACTCATAGTGATACATTCACTAATACACTCACTAATACTCACAAGTCCCCTTCCTAGCACTTGATACCCTCATAACAGATATACATACCCATATCTATAATATATATATACAACCTGAATATATATAACTTCATAGGTATTTGGGAAAAGGAAAGGCTGAACAGTGTCATGATTCTTGACAGTGTATAATGTCAATAGGAATGTGGCATGGTGTGTTTAGAGATAGATTTCAGTTAATGGCAATGACAGTTCACAACCCAAATCAATCCAAATTCGAAAACCCCTTCAACTCAATTGCAAAACCACTAACCCATAGTCTAAACCCAAGCCTCTTCTAAACTCTGATACTCTGTTCTAGCCTATCTCCTGTACACTCCATAAGTGGCCAATGTGTTGAGCCTTAGGCCAACTGCCAGCCACTGCTACTGCTCTAATGCTCTGCAACTGCACTAGCTGCTGCAATGCAATGCTATGCAACCACTGCTCCTACTGCTCACTGCTCCTTCTACTGCTACTGCCTCAGCCTAGGATACAAACCCACCTGAACAAGGCTCTCTACTGCCCTGTAAAGCCAAGGCAAGCATCCCTGCTGCTGAAATACAATACAACCAGGCCAAGCCAAAGCTGCTGCAACCATGTAAATGCAAACCAAGGCAGGCAATGCATGCCTGCTGCTGCAACTGCAATGCAGGGCAAAGCATGGCCTGCTGCATTGCTAAGGCTTGTTGCTGCTTGCTGCTACACTGCAAAAGCCAGGCCAAGCCAAAGCTTACGCAGTATAGTCCCTGCCTACCCCTAAATAAATCCTTACATGAAACTAACTCCCATATCCTAATCCCCATGTACACACACCAACCCAAATACCACTGAACCATCAAAACAAGGTGAAACATTAACCCAAAATCTCAGGAACCTGAGAATGGAGTCTAATATTTCAGAATCCAATCCACCCTCACTGAGTTCAGCCCAACAAACCAACATCATATCAACATCTCAAAGCAAAACATCATGAATCCAATACCCTTACTGAAAACAAGTAAAACAAATCTAAGAACTACAACTCGAAACAAAATAGGAAATGAGGATAACATGGGTTCTCAGTCAAAAGAGAACTGGAAACCAAGTAAAATCAGTTGCCAACAGGAAAAACCAATCTCCAATCCAATTTCAGTTAAACAGTGTGTGTAGGAAATAGCATCTCAGATTTTCAGTACAGTTGTGTGTGTGTGTGTACATGTGTAAGTACAATGTGAAGTGTGTTCTATTATAGGTTAGAGTGTGTGAGGGATATTACAAACAGTGTAAGGGAAGAATAGTGTGTCAGTCCAGTCTGTGTGTGTGTGTGACTTCATGAGGGTGTAAAGTTCTCAGATTTAAGGAGTGAATGATCAAGGTGAAAGCACATTTAGTTATCAGCTATTCCAAACCCCAAATGACAGTGATGTGTATGTGTGATACATGGTGTGGTGTACACTTGACAGTTTAGTTTAGGTTCAGTCATACACAGGAGTGTTAAAAGCCATTTGAAATCCTACAAACCAAATTCAAAACTCTTCACCATTGAACCCAAATATGAACCTATTTCAGCATCAACAAATTATTACAATTAATATTTAATCGAATTCATAAACTCAGGAAAAATTGTACTGGACTGAACCAATATTTCAGAACCTATTCCCAAAAATCAATTCACATTCAAAAAATAATTAAAACTCCAAATAAATGGTTGATAAACATGTATGAACATAATATGGTGTTATACAGGTTGTCTCGTGTCCACGAAAGTGGACACGACGTGTCCAAAACATGAATTTCACAGAGTATCAAAAATACAGCACAGGCAGCCACGTACAGAGGTGCAAAGTGTGCTAGGACACGACACACGACACCGTAGGTCTTGTGCTCGTGTCCTAGGGTGCGCCGAGGATAGGGCTACATCTTCGAGTGTCTGTATTGTGTATACGACACGCGTGTCCTGAGCACGAGACACGTATCAGTGGTCTCTGATTGCGCTCGCACGGCCAGTACAAAACCCGTGCGGCCATGGTTTCTTCCAAACTACTTTACAAAATTCAATGGGACCTTGGGGGCATGCTCGCAGACATTGCCCCCATGAGCTTACCAAATTTCGTACAAAACTGAGCTGTGTCGTGTCCGCTGCGAAGCTCGAACAGCAGGACACTCGACCGGGCCAGCGTGCAGCGTGTCCAACACAGATTTGGACACGATAGAGACACGGATTCGTGCTCAGTCAAACACAAAATCAATACATATATATAATACAACAAATCCATTCAAATACTTTTCAAAAATATCAATTTTTAACCCTTTGTGGCATTTAATCAAACACTCAACAGTACAACTGATACGTGTTCGACACGAACACAAAATCGACACGACTCGACACCACACCTATGCTAGCAGCTAGGGGACTCCTAGGGCTATGCACTCATGCAAAGAAATTGAATTTTAATGGTGATTGTGAGGGTTTACCTATTGGTTGAACTTCCAATGAAAAGCTTCAAAAGAGGGAAATCTCCTTGCTAGCCAATATCTCCAAATTGATTCAAACCTGAGATTTCTCTCCATGAACATAAAGTAGGGATCAATTAGAACCCAATGCAAAAGATTTGAGCCAAAAAGGAATTGAAATGAGGAAGTTATGGATTGGGAAAGAAGGCTCTTACCTCTTTCTTCAAACTTATAAAAATTTAATAAAAGAGGCAAGAACAAGGAGGAGAATATTTATAGGGAAGGGGGGAGCCCTAGTGGCTGGTCATAAAGGAAGGAATTAGGGTTAGGGTTTCCTAATTTGGCCCATGGGCTTAAGTTATGATTAATCAAGTCATGAAGTCATAAGCCATTTCATGAAACCACAAGCCATGACTTAATTCACTTAAACTAATTCTCCTAATCCAAAATTAGTTTCTAATGACTAAAAGTAGGTTAACCTAAGTTAGACTAGGGTCACCATGGCTAGGGTTAGCTCCTAGGTTAGTCTACCAAGGTCAATGCTAGTCAAAGTCAACCTAGTCAACCATCATTCAAATAATTCCAAAATAAATTCTAAAAATTCCCATAAATCATAATAAATTCAAATAAATCCTAAAATGACCAAAATACCCTCTAGGCTAAAATGTACCAATTAAACATCCTAATCACATGGCTAGGCTCTAGGTCAATAGTCTCCAAGGTTACACTAGCCAAACATCAAAATCATAAGTCATGATTTAAATAGTTTAAAAATGATTAAAATTTACCAAAAATCATAATGTGAAATAAATACCAATAAATAATATTTATAATACAAAAATTTTAAAAATACCCTCATTCCAGAAACTGGGTGTTACAATCCTACCCCCCTTACAAAAATTTTGCCCTCAAAATTAAAATGATCGCACCCCTACTAGGCCAAACCCCTAATCAATCAAAGTTGAAGCAACACAATCCTACTGGTCGGGATCCCACAGTCTCGAACAGGGTAGCTACACTATCTAGCAATCACAAGAAATATCCTGGCAGGTACTAAGGGAAATCACACATGAAAGTGGGAAGGAAGAATAAGAAGGTCAAACCTGCTAATCCATCACCTGCAACGTCAGCCTCCTCGGATGCCATCGCAAAAGCTCCACCCCTCTGGTGCTGAGCTACAGGTGGCCTAGCCCCCTCAAAAGGAAGTGCAATGGGACAATCTATCTTCTGGTGGGCAGCTGACCCACAGAAATAGCAAACCTTCAACCACTTCCTGCACTGCTCCCAGATGTGTCCTGGCTTCTTGCAGTAGGAACAACTGATCTCCTTCGGGTCTTGACCCCGATACTGATGCTGCACCTTCTGAACTTCCACTGGTGCCTGCGTCTGTTGAATCTGCACATGAGGCCTCTTGGCCTGGCCTCCGCTGCTGCTGGTACCGTGAGCGTTCCGTCCCCTTTTGAGCCTCAGCTCAAGATCATCCTCAGCCAATAAAGCTCCCGTCAAAATCTCCTCGAAAGTGGCATCCCTGTTGCCCTTGGTCAAGGACTTGACTTTCTTGACCAGACCCTTCCGGAACCTCTGGGCCTTCGCCGCCTCGCTCAAGCCCTCTACAAATCTGCTGAGGCGGCCGAACTCCCCAGCGTAATCCTCCACTGACAGGCTCCCCTGAACTAAGCTCTCGAACTGCGACTCCAAGGCTCTGAACGCTGAATCTGGAAAGAACTTCTTCTTGAAGAAGCCCCTGAACTCCTCCCAAGTCTGTCCAGCTACCCCCATCCTGGGGTCTGACTGATACCAGGTGCGAGCAAGATCTCGCATCCGGCTAGCTGCTGCCTCTATCTGGAGATCTGCCGGTATCCGGGCCTAGCGAAAGATCTCCTCTATATGCTCGATCCACTCGTCAGCATATAAAATCCCCTCTGTCCCCAGGAAGTCTCTGTAGCTCATCTTCTGGAACTGCTATATCCCTGGTGTCCTCGGCTGCTGGACCACTGGTCGAGCTGCGACCGTCGTAAGGGCCAACTCCATGCTCCTGTCCTGTCGGGCCTGCTGCCGGTCCATAAACTGCTGGAAGTAAGCGAATATCTGTGCCGCATCCACGTGTCCTGTAGGCGACGGCTGCTGGAACTGCATCTCTGGAATGACTGGGTCCTGCCTCCGAGCTGGTGGAGGCATACCCCCTGCTGCTGCTGCTGAAGTCCCAATATGAGTAGAGGTGGCAGGAGCTGCAGCCTCCTGACCCTACTGAACTGGCTGAGAGGTGACAGTCCCCTCTACAGCAACTGCTGCACCAGAGCGATGTGATCGTGTCTCCACCATCCTAAAGACAGATCGAACAAGGAAGTCAATACTGAGCAGGAATCGATATATCAAAGGAGGACAGTTTATTTCAAAGAAGGCAATCAGTACGATATGTAGATGGCATGATTTAAAGCAGAATTTTCCTAACTGTGATTAAGTGCCTCTCCGGTAAAGCCTATCTCTCAGTCCTATCGCAGGCTCACAGCAGTACAACTACGTCGTCGTACCACCACGATATCGTACTAATGCGACTCTCGACCTGGATGGGCCACCACTAAAAATGTGTCACGACCCGCACCCACTGTGAGGGTACGAGTACGTAACAGCGCCCAGCCTACGCCGCAGTGTCGGCGGTAAAACGCTGTTCTAAGTCTCTAACTAACCATCAACTCATACAGTATATAGTGTACTCATCATGATCAACTCCGAATGGAGGACGAGTATAAGATATGGTGTAACTCAATCACAGTCTAAGCACGATAAGATAACACCGAAATATAACTAAGAAATTGAAGACAACAATAACTACTGATATAATAACAACAAACTCAAACAATCTCAAATACATCTCTAGTCTCAATTCTATATATACAACTCCAGTTCTAAACATGAAAACTAAAACAAGACAAACTAGCTAAACTCCCGATCACTCCTGAGTGTCGGGACCATAGGTAGCTAAGCCATCTCCTGGTCTATAACATATAGGGCATGTGTCCTTAGGGCAGTCATCTGTAAAATTTACAACAGGTCCAGTCAGGACAGGAACGAGCACAATCTCATCTAGAAAACCCAAGTAAATGACAGAGAACTATAAAGCAGTTATAGACAGTTGTATTGATGAATATGGCAGTTTATGTTCAGGTGATGGTAAGAAAGACAGATAAAGTGCAAGGAAAGAAAATAACTAAACAAGAGAAGAATCATAGCAATGAAGACTGTAAAATAGAACTAGCTGAACCAGGGTAATATGATATAAAGTCCAGACAGCAATGTAGACAAGTGTAACTCCAATGTAAGTCCAGTACAAGATGAATCTAATAAAAGATGAATCCAGTAAGGGACGATTCCAGTTATAATGATCAATGATTCCAGGGTGAGTCTAGCCTATAATCTAGCAGTGTGTTTTAAAATACCGAAATCGACATGTAAACGGCTATGGATAATCCAGCACATCACACACCTGGCCGGGTGTGAGATGGCTGTCATTCCAGTTTGATTCCAGCAAAGGGTGATTCCAGAAATAGGGTATGTCTACATGTCTTACTCTAGTATTTCTTCTTCCAGCAAGTGAATCTAGAATTCTGACACAATGATTCAAGATGAGTCCAGCCAGTAATATGAAGATACCAGTAAATGATTCCAGTAATAGAGGCCAGATAATAAATGTGTATCGTATACATGAATCCAGAAATATCCATACGTATTGTAACAGAGAATCGCATACAACTAACTAGAACTGAAGTACAGTAATTGACAAGTAAATGAGAGAACTATCAGAGAATGTACTCGCCTGATACTCTAAAAAGAGTAGTGTAATGTCAGATGCCTGCACCAGAGTCACAATGTCCTAAATAGAAAAGTACAGGTTATAATGTGCTTAAAATAAGACAAATGATGTTTATGATACAATCTACATGATTTCTAGGCCAATCTAGGTCAATGTCAACTCTAAGTCAAACCTGGTCAACTGTCTAGGTCAAATTAGGCCCAAGTCAACTTGGTCAACTCTGGTTCAATTGGTCAAGTCAAGGGTCAACTTTAGGGTTGGTCAACTCCTATAGGCTAACTCAACTAAACCATAGGTCTACATAACTTAGGATACCATGTATACTATATCATAAATATACATCTACCACAAATATTCATACAATACTAGACTAAGTTCTTGGACATATATCAATAACCAATCTATTTCCTACCTAGCACTAACACAACCATGAACTAAACTAACCTTCCTAACTCCCCAACACCACACCCATTAGCCAACATGCCAAATGGCCTAACCCAAGCAAGGCATGCTAATCAAAAGGGGCCAAGCCTACCTAACATCCAATATCCCTCATCATATCCTACACTCATAGTGATACATTCACTAATACACTCACTCATACTCACAAGTCCTCTTCTTAGCACTTGATACCCTCATAACAGATATATATACCCATATCTATAATATGTATATATACAACCTGAATATATATAACTTCACAGGTATTTGGGAAAAGTAAAGGCTGAACAGTGTCATGATTCTTGACAGTGTATAATGTCAATAGGAATATGGCATGGTGTATTTAGAGATAGATTTCAGTTAATGGCAATGACAGTTCACAACCTAAATCAATCCAAATTCGAAAACCCCTTCAACTCAATTGCAAAACCACTAACCCATAGTCTAAACCCAAGCCTCTTCTAAACTCTGATACTCTGTTCTAGCCTATCTCATGTACACACCATAAGTGGCCAATGTGTTGAGCCTTAGGCCAACTGCCAGCCACTGCTACTGCTCTAATGCTCTACAACTGCACAAGCTGCTGCAATGCAATGCTATGAAACCACTGCTCCTACAGCTCACAGCTCCTTCTACTGCTACTGCCTAAGCCTAGGACACAAACCCACCTGAACAAGGCTCTCTACTGCCCTGCAAAGCCAAGGCAAGCATCCCTGCTGCTGAAATGCAATGCAACCAGGCCAAGCCAAAGCTGCTGCAACCATGTAAATGCAAACCAAGGCAGGCAATGCATGCCTGCTGCTGCTACTGTAATGCAGGGCAAAGCATGGCCTGCTGTATTGCTAAGGCTTGCTGCTGCTTGCTGCTACACTGCAAAAGCCAGGCCAAGCCAAAGCTTAGGCAGTATAGTCCCTGCCTACCCCTAAATAAATCCTAACATGAAACTAACTCCCATATCCTAATCCTCTTGTACACACACCAACCCAAATACCACTGAACCATCAAAACAAGGTGAAACATTAACCCACAATCTCAGGAACCTGAGAATGGAGTCTAATATTTCAGAACCCAATCCACCCTCACTGAGTTCAGCCCAACAAACCAACATCACATCAACATCTCAAAGCATAACATCAGGAATCCAATACCCTTACTGAAAACAAGTAAAACAAATCTAAGAACTACAACTCAAAACAAAATAGAAAATGAGGATAACATGGGTTCTAAGTCAAAAGAGAACTGGAAACCAAGTAAAATCAGTTGCCAACAGGAAAAACCAATCTCCAATCCAATTTCAGTTAAACAGTATGTGTAGGAAATAGCATCTCAGATTTTTAGTACAGTTGTGTGTGTGTACATGTGTAAGTACAATGTCAAGTGTGTTCTATCACAGGTTAGAGTGTGTGAGGGATATTACAAACATTGTAAGGGGATAATAGTGTGTCAGTCCAGTCTGTGTGTGTGTGTGACTTCATGAGGGTGTAAAGTTCTCAGATTTAAGGAGTGAATGATCAAGGTGAAAGAACATTTAGTTATCAGCTATTCTAAACCCCAAATGACAGTGATGTGTATGTGTGATACATGGTGTGGTGTACACTTGACAGTTTAGTTTAGGTTCAGTCATGCACAGGAGTGTTAAAAGCCATTTGAAATCCCACAAACCAAATTCAAAACACTTCACCATTGAACCCAAACATAAACCTATTTCAGCATCAACAAATTATTACAATTAACATTTAATCGAATTCACAAACTCAGGAAAAATTGTACTGGACTGAACCAATATTTCAGAACCTATTCCCAAAAATCAATTCACATTCGAAAAACAATTAAAACTACAAATAAATGGTTGATAAACGTGTGTGAACATAACATGGTGTTATACAGGTTGTCTCGTGTCCACAAAAGTAGACACGACGTGTCCAAAACAGGAATTTCACAGAGTATCAACAATACAGCACAGGCAGCCTCGTGCAGAGGTACAAAGTGTGCTAGGACACGACACACGACACCGTAGGTCTTGTGCTCGTGTCCTAGGGTGTGCCAAGGATAGGGCTACATCCTCGAGTGTCTGTATTGTGTCTACGACACGCGTGTCCTGAGCACGAGACACGTATTAGTGGTCTCTTATCGCGCTCGTATGGCCAGTGCAAAACCCGTGCGGCCATGGTTTCTTCCAAACTACTGCACGAAATTCAATGGGACCTTGGGGGCATGCTCGTAGACATTGCCCCCATCAGCTCACCAAATTTTGTACAAAACCGAGCTATGTCGTGTCCGCTGCGAAGCTCGAGCAAAGGACACTCGACCGGGCCAGCGTGCAGCGTGTCCAACACTGATTTGGACACGATAAAGACACAGATTCGTGCTCAGTCAAACACAAAATCAATACATATATATAATACAACAAATCCATTCAAATACTTTTCAAAAATATCAATTTTTAGCCCTTTGTGGCATTTAATCAAACACTCAACAGTACAACTGATACGTGTCCGATACGGACACAAAATCGACACGACTCGACACCACACCTATGCTAGCAGCTAGGGGACTCCTAGGGCTATGCATTCATGCAAAGAAATTGAATTTTAATGGTGATTGTGAGGGTTTACCTATTGGTTGAACTTCCAATGAAAAGCTTCAAAAGAGGGAAATCTCCTTACTAGCCAATATCTCCAAATTGATTCAAACCTGAGATTTCTCTCCATGAACATAAAGTAGGGATCAATTAGAACCCAATGCAAAAGATTTGAGCCAAAAAGGAATTGAAATGAGGAAGTTAGGAATTGGGGAAGAAGGCTCTTACCTCTTTCTTCAAACTTGTAAAAATTTAATAAAAGAGGCAAGAACAAGGAGGAGAGAATATTTACAGGGAAGGGGGGAGCCTTAGTGGCTGGTCATAAAGGAAGGAATTAGGGTTAGGGTTTCCTAAATTGGCCCATGGGCTTAAGTTATGATTAATCAAGTCATGAAGTCATAAGCCATTTCATGAAACCACAAGCCATGACTTAATTCACTTGAACTAATCCTCCTAATCCAAAATTAGTTTCTAATGACTAAAAGTAGGTTAACCTAAGTTAGACTAGGGTCACCATGGCTAGGGTTAGCTCCTAGGTTAGTCTACCATGGTCAATGCTAGTCAAAGTCAACCTAGTCAACCATCATTCAAATAATTCCAAAATAAATTCTAAAAATTCTCATAAATCATATTAAATTCAAATAAATCTTAAAATGACCAAAATACCCTATAGGCTAAAATGTACTAATGAAACATCCTAATCACATGGCTAGGTTCTAGGTCAACAGTCTCCAAGGTTATACTAGCCAAACACCAAAATCATAAGTCATGATTAAAATAGTTTTAAAATGATTAAAATTTACCAAAAATCATAATGTGAAATAAATACCAATAAATAATATTTATAATACAAAATTTTTAAAAATACCCTCTTTCCAAAAACTGGGTGTTACAGGATTGCTTCCAAGGAGGAACCCAAGTCTGAGGGCAGTAGTATTGGGAGTTCTAACCCTCCTATCCCTGCCGAAGCTTCCGGTCAGATAGATCTTTCGTATGCAAAATGGCTAGAGGAATGGTGTATGCCTCAGCACGACTATGATCCTTGACTGTAGGGATCCGTGGGCTACTATGTACTTGTTGTTTCCAGAAATACATGTAACTAGACGTTCGTATCTGTCTTTGTATTTTCGACTGTCTATAGCTGTAGCTTGTATTTTACTTTTTTTGCAATCCTTTACTGGAGGTGTAGTCCTGTGAATGTAACTAATTTTGAATAAATAGAGTATGTTCACTCTATTCTTTATTTATGGCATTTTGTGGTGCTTGTACTAGAGAGCCTAATACAGCATTTGTATTTGATAAAGGACATCCTACTGGGGGATTTTTGTGGACCTATTGCCCCTTTTGTGCATCTGGAAATGCGAGCAAATAGATTTGAATGATATTTTATGGACCTACTACTCTTTGGTACACCGATGGTGCGAGTAATAGATTAGGATAACTTTTGTGGACTTATTATCCTTTTTGTGTACTGGCGATGCGAGTACGGATAATAAGTGAAGAGGAAACCAACATATTTACTCAGAGGTAATGAGGACGTGGTAAATATGGGTCAAAACATAGCCTTTCTACTCAGAGGTAATGAGGACATGGTAGGAGTAGGCATAATAGGGGTACATAGAACAACTCAGAGGTGCTATCAACGAGGAAGTTCTATGCATTGGGTGATTTATTTGTGATGGATGGGAAAAATAACTCAGAGGTAATATGGACATGGTTGTTTTTCCATTAGGAAAATTTTGTTGACCTATTACCCTTTTGTGTACTGATGGTACGAGTAATAGATTAGGACAAGTTTTATGGACCTACTACCCTTCTGCGCACAGGTGGTGCGGGTAATAGATTTTGAGGCAAATTCTTGGTGGAGAAAAGCTATGACCAGGAAGTTCATAAATATGACCAAGAGATGAGATATGAATTCATGCGGAGTAGTCAGAGAGTAAGTTTAGTGGTACCTGAGGGTACATGACTCAACAATCTGGGAGATTTGAAGTAAGAGTGTAAGTTCTGCGGTACCAGAGGGCATATAACTCACAATCTGAGAGATAGTTGGAAGGTGTCGTTTAGACATAGTATTTCTTGAGGAACTTGCCGTTGATGGGCATCATGAGCAAGTTTCCATTTTATTTTACGAGACGGTATGCGTCGTTGGAAAATATGGTCTCGATGATGAACGGCCCCTCCCATTTAGGCTGGAATTTGTCGGGGGTCTTGTGAGTCATGACCATTGGTCTGCGAATGGCCAAGACAAAATCGCCAACTTGGAATATTCTCTGTTTGACTTTCTTGTTGAAAGCCCGAGAGATGCGCGCTTGGTAGAACTCTATGCTTTGTTGAGCTAGTAAACGCTTCTCATCTAATGTTTCCAACTCTTGTAGCCGTCGACGGTAGTTATCGTTCGCCGTTAACCGGTAGATAAGGGCCACTCAAAGTGAGGAGATCTGAGTCTCCAATGCGAGGACTGTCTCGCTCCCGTAAACTAAGAAGAACGGTGTATTTCCTGTAGCCGTCCGAATTGTCGTCCGATACGCCAATAAGGACTCACCAAGATTTTTATTCCAGTCGCGTTTGTTTGCAGACACAAACTTTTTGAGGAGCTTGATTATGGTTTTATTGAAAGCTTCAGCCAGACCGTTGGTCGATGGGTTATATGTTGTCGAGGCCATGTTCTGAATTCGATTCTTGTCACAAAATCGATAGAAAGCGTGGCTTGCGAATTATAGACCATTATCGTGAATAATCCTTAGGGGCAGTCCAAAACGGAAGATGATGTGATATTTTATGAAGCTAATCATGTTCGATGTCTTGACCTCTGCCAACGGAACAGCTTTCACCCATTTGGAGAAGTAATCGGTGATTGCAAGTATGAAGCGATACCCTCTAGACGACGGTGGGGTGATTGGCACAATGATGTCTATTCCCCATACTTCGAATGGCCAAGAGGCCACTGTCGGATGCAAGAATTCAGATGGCAGATGTATAAAATATGCATGGATCTGGCAAGCCTTGCACTTATTTGCATAATCAACTGCATCTGCAACTATTGTGGGCCAGTAATAACCCATCCGGTAAAGACGATCTTGCAATTTCGGGCCAGGTTGGTGAGCCCCACAAGTACCATCATGAGCTTTACGGGGCTTCTTTGGCTTCTGCATTTGACAGGCATCTTAGTAGTAGCCCATCGTAGGATCGTCGATATAACATTTTTATCTCCGTATCGTAGAAGAATCTGAGGGAGCGTCTTCTGATTGAGGTTGCTTCCTTCGTATTATCTGGCAGAATTCTATAGACCGCAAAGTCGATGAGCGGGCGTCTCCAATTTTGTATGTCGTTGGTTATCTGGGCGGAGTAACTCATACCCAGTTGAAGATTGTTCCTGGGACAAACCAGTTCATAGCCTATTATGTCGACTAGATGATGAGTGTCATTAGAAGCGCCAAGGAAGCTGCGAGACCTGCTAGGGCATCGACTTCGATATTTTGAAGCCTAGGAACATGCTCTATAAAGAACTCCTCCAAGATTGTAATGATGGCAATTGTTGTATGATAATAGGAAATCAGGTCCTCGTTGCGAACCTCGTATGAACCTCAGATCTGGTTAACAACCTACTACGAGTCACCATATGCTTCCAGGTATCTAATCTCGACTTTTTTTGTGAGTTGGAGCCCGTTGATATGTAGCACCGACGTTCTTCAGGCCAAAGGGCATGACCGTATAACAATATACGTCGATCGGCGTTCGGAATGATGTATGCTTCTCATCATCAGGAGACATCTTGATTTATTTGTATCCTAAAAATCCATCCATAAAGGACATGCACTCGAAGCCACATGTATTATCGATCATTATATCGATGATTGAAAGAGGGAATTCATCCTTAGGGCATGCCGCATTTAGATTGCAAAAATCGATACAGATTCAAATTTTTTTGTTCTTCTTGATGACTGGCACTACGTTGGCTGCCCAGTCTGGATACTGCTGTTTACGGATGAAACCGCTAGCTATAAGCTTGTTCACTTCCGCTTCGATGGAATTTATGATGTCTGGACGAAATTGTCGCTGCTGTTGCTTGACTGGTTTTGCGTCCGAATAAATGTTATGCTTATGGAGTACAATCTCGGGGTTTAGCCCTGGCATGTCTTTATAGCTCCAGGCAAAGACGTCGATGTATTCTCTGACGAGTTATAACGACTCCCGCTCGTCGTCTATCAGACTTTTACTGGCGAAGATTGGCTTTGGAGAGGATTCATCGTCGAGGTTAACTTGCATAACCTCATCTTCAGTAGAAGGATCATGAAGTTCAAAGCGTTTCTCCCATTGTGCATCTAGTTGCTGGACCTACGGCTCCAACTCAAGTGGTTCAAGTAGGTCTTCATCTTCCTCTTCGATATCAGCGAATGTCATATTGGCAGATAATGTCTGTCTGAATATATCTCCAATAATGCTATCAGAGTCATAAATGGGTGACTCGGACGAATGAGAGTGCCACACAATCTTTATCAGAACTTTCGGACGTTTTTGGTGGAGTAACATACCCCAGGCCGCGTCTGGATTTGTGATAATGGTCCTGAGACTTCCATGCCGGTATCGATGGCTGTAGAGGCAATCGTCGACCATTGCCATAATTTAGACCCGGGGTAGCCTCCATGTCATACACCTGCTTTTGCATGAAGTACTTGGCTTGAGGACTACACAAGTAGAGCGGTAGTCTTCCAGCATCGGGTTCGAGGTCGGACTCTTGTGGCGTGAAAGATTGAGGACCTTCTTTTCGGCCAAAGATGATTGTGTGATCCCATCCTCTTCTGTCTGGGACCAGGAAGTAAGCGCCTTTTATAGAAGCAGGTTGATTTGGGGTATAGACGGTTGTCACCTGTGTGTGCAGGCTAACGTCTAGACAGTCCCGTGCGATATACGTTAGATTTCATCATACTCAGAATAGTCTAACGGCAGCCTCTTATTGATGAAATAAGGAGAGGGGCTATCCACCTGTGTGACCACGTATTTGGCGAGTTTTTCATCCTCCTTGGCTACCCCCTGCGAGCTTAGAGGTCGGGATGCTGTCTTGGGTAACTTGACCACCAAGGGTTCCGCTTGAGGTATTGATTTGCCTGAGAGTGTTGGATCGACACTTGGATGCTGGCTTGTCTTGGGAAGACGGATGACAATGGGCTCAGCAAGGGACTTTGTGTCTTCCGGTCGCTTTGGAATAGATTTTGGCAATCGAATTACCATCGGTGTTACAGAGGGCCTTGCATCTTCCAGTTGCCTTTGATTGGACTTTGGCAGCCGGATCACCATTGGTCCTATGACAGGTTTTGGCCACTGGCTGGATCTCGAGAGACGGATGACCATTGGTTCCAACGGCGTAGGTGTGGCAGGAGAACCGAGCACCTCTTTATGCAAGATTGCGACAAGGGGTGCGGTCCTGCCCGGTTTGTGGGCTTGGAGACGAATTCTGAAGGGTTCTTCTGGCCCTGTGATGGCTTCTAGCTCGTTAGTTATATGTTTCCTGGATTCGTCATATAGACAAGCCTCCGAAGAGTAACAAGACCCAACCCATTTGAAGGGATCGATGTCGGCGAATTCAGTCTTCACGAAACCGTGCTTACTGACATACTTGAAACACTAGTGAAGGGTGGATGGCACGATCATATAGTCATGTATCTATGGACGTCCCAGGAGGATGTTGTAGGAGGTGTCTGCATCTATGACGTAGCAGGTAACTTCCATCTTCAAGTCACCAATCTGGCACTTCAACTGGATCTTTCCTAGGGGATAGCTTCTTTCCGAGTTAAAACCGCTAATGGCAGTGTTGGTTGCTGCTAGCCGATGCATAAGGATGCCAAGAAGTTAGAGCAGGCTTTTCGGGATGATGCGTATTGACGAGCCAGGGTCGATATCATCCGATCCACCTTGATGTCGCCTATGTATCCAGTGTAGTACAAGGGACGATCATGCAAATTAGACTTAATCAACATGTCCTGAGGAGTAAATATATTGTTAGGCATTGCATCTGTGCTACCGCTGCCCTGTATATCAGCTAGCGGGTCTTCCCCTGGAGGCTTGACCTGAGCTAAGTAGGCGTCAGCATGCTGGAGTGCTTCGCTTAATGCGACACGAAGATCCTTGGAGAGCCTTAGGAGCTCGTATAGCGACAACTTTGTTGGCGTGTTAGCCAATTATGCTAATATGTTGAAGTTGTAAGGTCTCTTCAGTCCTTGAGGTGCATCATTGCGGAGTGGCCTATCGAAGCGGGTTTCCTTTGTCTTGGACTTATCTGCCAATGGAGGCTGAGATGGCTTTGCAATATCAGAGGGAGGCAACGTTGCTGGCTGAGGATCTTCGGTTGAACTATCCCGTGCGGGCTGGACTTGTTCTCCAGACCGGATAACAATGGCTGCAGCTTCCTCAGCCTCGGCTGAAATTGTATGGCAGGATCTAGACTTCCTGTCCTTCTTCTTGAGGGTAAGAGATGACATCTCCTGGGTAACTTCGGGCACCAAGTCTGGATGCACCCACATGATCTCTCCTCACGATATGGTGAGAGGTACCAATCCAGATGTTTGGCTTCGGACGGGTGGAAGATTAGTAACCTCCATCATTGCCCGAGGGACAGGTATGATCCCGTCTGGAGTGCTTGTTGGAGGGAAGTCATCGAACTGAATAGACATCATGTTTGTCGCTACGGTAACCTCTTCAAAGTCTATCGACAGAGCTTTGGAGTCGATAAGACTCTGAATGTACCGCTTCAATTGGAAGCAATCATGAGTGGCATGATGGACATAGCGGTGGAAGTGACAATACTTTGGGTCCTCTATTTTTGCTGCTCGGGGCTCACGCCTTGGTGGAGGGAGCTGGATCCTACCCCCTTGCAAGAGCATATCGAAGATAGGTTTGACATGACTATCTTCAAATGAGTAATTGACCTTGGGCCACGGACCTTCCGCCTGTTTTTGTTCGGGCTTCTGAGTCGCATCAGTGAACATGGCCTATTTGCCCTTATTATCCCGGTTAGTGGTGGTGCCACTGTTGTTGTCATTGGAGGTGGAACCAGGACGTCTGCCCTTATCTTCTCCATCTGGGATGTGTAATCCCAACTGGCGAGCTTTCTTCAATTTTGCCTCTGCATTGGTATCACTTATGATAAAGGTTGTCCAATCCCTAAACTGATCGTCGCCCATCCAGAGACTAATTGCAGGGAGCAGCTTCCTCTGACAGATTTTAGTCAAGGAGCTCTCGGAATTGCCTTGGGGCAATCTCATTGCGGTTTGGCGGAACCGCTCGATGTAGTTCCTCTTTAGCTTCCTCTCTCCCTGAACGACGTCCGTGAGAGACGACATCGTTACGTCATGCCCTACTTCGTAAAATCTTTCCAGGAACATGTGTTTGAAGCCGTCAAAAGAGTTAATGCAGTTGTCAGAAAGGTTGCGGTACCAGTCGAATGCGATCCCATCCAATGCTCCAATGAATAATCGCGTGAGGATGGCGTCACTATGCGGCAAGTGATCGGTTGTGACTTCAAAGTAAGTATTATGCCGACTAGCAGAGGTCTTTCCATCATAGGAATCGATATGGAATGGTTTGTACCGTGGTAGAAAAGGCACGTCTCTCCATGCAACAGGATATGGCTGCCGTATTCTGAGATCTCGAGAAGAATCTCGGGCATTGAACATTGCTCGAAGCTCTTGGACTTCCCTTCTTGCCTCCTTAGCTTCATCTGCAACTGAAGGAACGGATGCTGCTAAGGGATCATCACCCAAAAGAGGGGTGGTCGTGTTGGAGTCTGCGTTGACTGCGGTTCCCAGGCTTGTTTGTCCGGGCGTCCTCGCTGGTTGAGTTGGCAAGGCAGCTTTGATCTCGTCCACGGACTTGACCATGGACAAGAGCATGGCTTCCAGCACTTCTAGCCGTTGTCGGTCGGAAGGCGCTTCATAATCGTCGTCAGCCATAAAGACTGTCCTCACGTGGGTAGAGGTGGAAGGGATTGTGGCAGAGGTACTCTCTGTGCCGTACCCTTATACAGAGCAATCGTCATGGAATGTCGAAATATCATCTTCCTCTGACTCGGAAGGAGTGCTACCCCCTGTACAGGAAGCCGCATCGTCTTGGTGAGGGTGGTGGCCCTCAGGGAAATCTAAGTCTGTTGCACAGTTCTGGGGAACTTTTACACCCTGTATGTGCTCTTGGTACACCGGGTTATCGCATACATTGAGGGGACTGCTACCCCCAGCTTCATCTACTCTCAAGGAGGCCGAAGGTGCATCCTCGGGTGCCGGAAGCTTCTTTTTGGATCGAGTGCCTAAATAGACACCCCCTATGGTTGATGGAAACCCCCCAGATGAGGGTCTACTTGCAATACTGGCCGAGATGGCCGGGCTGGAAGAGTCTGACTTCTTTTCTCCCTTGCTAGGAGGAACCTTTTGAGTTGAATTATAGGAGGTGGCAGAAAACTCCTCGTCCCCTGGAATTTGCACCTTTTTCTTGAGTTGTTATCGGACAGGTGCTGGCTGCTGCAGTCGCTAAAAAACTGACTATCAATCTTCAGGTGCTGCTGATTTGTCACAGCAGCAGTTGATGATGACTTGGGTGCAACGAATCCCCGAGAGGGACTCATTGCATTCCGACGCTGCCATCTTGTGTTTGTGAGTAATCACGTCACGTAAGTCGGTAGGAAGCTTCTCTGCCTTTGCACCAAACTTGTGAACTCGGGTATCCCGAGCGCATGGGTATTTAGACATCATGTTTGCTCCCTGATCCGTGGCTAGTAAAAGCACTTGCTCTGGATCTTTAGAGGGAGACTTTAAAGACCCATCCTGTCCGTTAGCCCTGGGGGACTGGACACGGGTGGTTTTGTACAACTTTTCGTCAGAAGCCCGTATAACAGTCAACGGGGCCCGCTGACAGTCAGCAACTTGGACAGTTGACTGGGCTGGTTGGGCTCGCACTGCCATAGACTTTTTTGACTTAGCACCCGAAGGCGTATAGTAAAAGGAGTCCAGATTGATACATTCCGTATCCTCAGGGAGCCGTATGGCGTCGGGCCCGCATGAGAGGCGGTCGAACACAGAGCTTCTGACAGGGCCGCATGAGACGTCCTGTCTGAGGCCATGATTGGTAGTCGCATGGACCATCTTCTTGCGGCTAGAGCTGGCTGCCGCATGGATCATCTTCCTGCGGCCAGAGTTGGCTGCCGCATGAGTTGGCTGCCTGCGGCCAGAGTTGGCTGCCGCATGGACAGACTGTCGATCTCCTCTACGCGGCTTCTTCTTTGTCCGCATGGATTTTCCTTGTGCCCCTAAAAACTCAGCATCGTAGTGTTTTCCTCTTCTGGATTTGGGGACAGTAGGGTCCTCTGCGGTCGGAAATAGAGCTGCAGGAGAGTTCTGGTCACCGTCTTGGGCTGCAGAAGGAGCTTCTTCGAGAACTTGGTCGGGGGCAACAGTTTTGTGCACCGACACCTTGCGAGTCCTCTTTGGGTTGGCTCACTTTAGAGACGGGCTGGCGCTCTCTTTAGAAAGGAGTTCTTCGAAGGCTTGTTGGTCAAAATGAACCACAAGCATCTGCTATGTAGAGCCGAGCTTGGACGCGTCAGATTATGTCACCAACTTCTTATCGGAAGAGAAGGATGTCCCCAGCAGAGTCGCCATTGTGTTTGCCATAAAAAAGTCAAAGCCAGGTATTACAGAACACTGAAATTGATTGCAAACTCGCTTGTACAAAGGAAAGCCAAGAAAGAAATCCTATGAAACAATCTAAGTACAATTGTTTAGTTTTGATTCTGGGGGGTGACGGTGGAGGCTCGGGAAGGTGCTATCAACTCTGCCTTACTCCGTGGACTATATGATGCAGTCTTTAGCTCGTGAAGAAATTGCTTTTTTCTTGAAGGTTGCAGCTTTTTGCAGGGGTGTGGCACCCTGCTATTTATAATAGAATATATGTTGAGCCGCATAGACGGCTTGCGGCCATGTGGCTGATTAGCACGCGAAGACCCGCTCTTTGGCTGCCATCTGTCGATTTGTTGGGATTTTGTTGCAGAAAATCTGGGTAGTTAAGGACTTGGTCAGATTGCCACGTGTCCTGTAGCGGGGATCATCATTTTTTAGCCGCACAGTTTTCTCAGTCTTCGATCTATATTTTATCTGCATAAAGCTCATGCGGCTTGGATCACAGTTACTCTTGGCTGCATGAAATTTGGAGATTTTGGGGCCGCATAAGTCTGAGCCGCATAAGGTTCATACGGCTTCGATGACACTCTTCTAGCCGTATGAAGGCGTACGAACCCTGCTTTTGGGCGACGTCTCACGTCATATCTTTTTTTGTCGAAGTGTCAGAACTGTCATTTTTGTCAGTTTTGTCAGGACTTGTCAGCTTTATCAGTCGAACTGCTCCTCTTGGCCGTATATCTTCCTTCTGCAGCTGTTTGTCGACGGATCGCATATGTCATTGAACTAGTCATGCGGCTTTCTTTCATGTGGACCTGTTTGGCCCAAAGTACCTATGCGGCAATTTGTTATCTGTATGAACCCTATATTTTTTATGCTTCTATAACGTCCATATTACCTCTGATACCGATAGTCTCCCAACTTAACACTTGTACCCAACCCGGGATAAAAGATATGGTGTTAAGACCACAAAACCTATCACGTCCATATTACCTCTGTTGGATTTTGTTTCAAATCTATTACCCGTACCACCAATGCGCAAAAGGGTAATAGGTCCACAGAAGTTATCCTAATCTATTACTCGCACCATCGGTGTACCAAAGAGTAGTAGGTCTACAAAATATCATTCAAATCTATTTGCTCGTATTTCCAGATGCACAAAAGGGCAATAGGTCCACAAAAAGTCTCCCAGTGGGATATCCTTTATCTAACACAAATGCTGTATTAGGCCCTCTAGTACAAGCACCACAAATACCACAAACAAAGAATGGAATGAATGTATTCTATTTATTCAAAATCGGTTACATTCGTACGACTACATCAGCAGCAAAAAGAAAAGAAAGGAAAATCTTACAATACATAGCTTGGTCAGTTTGGCAGCACTTCGCCTTCATCAAAAAGCAGTTTCGTGGCCCTCGAAAGAAGTCATGTTTTACTGCTGAGAAGCAAACATGGCTGTTGAATCTCCGAGGAGCTGCACTAAGGAAGGTAAATATAACATGCTTTTCACTCCCCCGTATTGCAGACATCTTCGGCCCGTTCCTCCAAAAGACCATACCTTCAAAACAACATCCCTAATAATGTTTTTGCCTACTTGGAGAGCCGTGAAAATAGAACTTTTACGATGACGCCCCACCACCGTCCGACTCTCCGATGTATAAAGGTTCTTCCTACCATCTGAGGAAACTCTTACAAAGCATGAAGAGTTCTGAGCTGTTTGATGTGTATATCAGAATGGTGCATCTTCACACTATCGCCGATACCGGTTTTGGAGAAATTTGCTAGCCGGATCCCTTAAAAAAAGAGGTTAGCAGTTAGAAGAAAATAACATTCAGCCAAACATGAGACGCATGTGGCTCAAACTTAAAGCACTTATGCAGTATTGTTATGCAGTGCTCATACGGCTAAGCCATGAGGCACTTATGCGGATCAGTTATGAGATGTACATGCGCCTCGGTCACAAGGCATCCATACGGTTCAGCCATATAGTGCTCATGCGGCTCAGGTATGAGGCATCCATGAGGGTTAGTGACGCTTAGGCAGCTCAGCCCATGCGGCCCCGTCATATAGAATGCACGCGGTCCAAAGAGATAGGGCATGCATCGATGATGCCTAAATATAGAGGAGATATATGACAGGCTTGCGCATAAAATATGCGATATGACCATTCAAATTTAAGTTATCGTTTTCCCACCGTCCTTATCCTTAACAGGGGGTTGCACGTCAGGATGAACGGGAGGAGAGTCCATAGCACTCGACGGAGAGGCGACTCCCTTTCCTTTGGCCGTAGCACCAGTCGACTTGGAAGCTTTCAGAGCCATAGCTAACTGGGACAGAAAAGATAACGAAGATGATGAAGACGAAGGAGAAAAAATTGAAAGAAAAACTCTCTCCGTATGGCCCATATTTATAGCTCTTCAAAGTGGAAACAGATGAACGTCGCGTCAGTTATCGTGACATTAAAGATAATGACGACACATGGGAATTTTTATCCTTAATAACCGTTATTGCCGCTTCGATTCTTGTATCCATTAAAGATAATGATGACGTTTGGAGATTTTATCCTTAGTAACCGTCAGCTTTATCTCGAAAAAGGAGCCCAAATCCAAAACCAAATCAAGACATTAAATGCAGCAGTGACAGCTGGCAGTATGGATGGGATCTTCCTGCGGCACAAGATCGTCCTGCGGCTCAAGATCTCACTGTGGCTTAAAATTTTCCTGCGACTCAAGGTCTATCCTGACTCGAAGACTCCCTGCGGCGTGACATATTTCCATGCTTCTTATTCAAAGTATTCCAAATTTGTAATTTGAAAATTTTGAAGGGGGTCTTGTAGAAGCATAGAAAATATAGGGTTCATGCGGATCACAACTGACTACACGGAGTACTTTGGAACAAATTGGTCCGTATAAAGAAGAGCCACATGACAGCTCGGCATGCCCCCTGCGGCCCATCTTCACCAGACTGATTTGAGCCGCAGAAAGAATAGTTACTTTGTAAAACCCAAACCCATTTCTCCCCAAACCCAAACCTTTTTCTAAAAAAAGAGGATCAAAATCCAGCCACTCACCTCACACGACTCCCTCTAACCAACTGTCCCCAATCCCTCTTTCTACGTTCACTCCCTCCACGTTCTCACCTCAAATCACTCACCACCACCAACCTTACCCATATTTCTGAGTCAAAAGAGAACTTAACATTCACATATTCCTCTTTATTTTTCCTTTCCAAATACCCACATCATATCTCCCTCCCCCTTCTCTCCAAATCACAACACCACCTCCACCCCCTCAGCCCGTGGCGACCCCCTTTCCGACCGACCATGAGCCCTTGCCCTCCACCTTCTCGCAGTCCGCTCCCCTCCGCCCTAGCCGCGACCGCCTCAGCCGCCTGACTAGGGCGCAACCCCCGCGCAGCACCGGGCACCCGCGCCTCCCTGCGGTCACCCCAACCACTCGGTCCCGAGCAACCCCGCCCTGTCTCACGCGCCCCACCGCGCCGGATCCCGACGTCGCCGACCCCCTCTGCACGTGCCGACTTCCGCCCGACCCTCGGGCCCTGATCCGTTATTCCAGCGCTGCCTCGAGCCGTGCGCGGCCATCGCCGCCATTTTCGACCTCGTCGAGACGCTGTCCAGAGATCACGTTGCTTTCCCGCACTTTCCAGTGCAGTCCCGAGCCGATCCTGCTGTCCGTGCGGATTTTTTTTCCTATTTTTGCATCTGAGAGCTCTAGTCGAGCACCGAGGTATACTTCGTGTCCCTGTGTCCCTCCTTTTGGTGTGTCACGTTTACGTGTCGGTGATGACGCGGTCCCGACCCCGTTACGGTGATCGGCATTTTGTTAATTGTTGCATTAGGGGATACGACGTTCGAGTCCTACTCGAACTTGTTTCTGTGAGTTATAGTTAATTTCTTAGGTTGATTATTGTTTGGAACTTTTCCTATGTGATGTGTGTTCACTTGGTTTGGATATTCCTATGTGCTGTGGGTTCATTCTCTAGTTTGGACATTTCTTAGTTTATATCTTTGTTCTATTGGTTAGTTATTTTGTTGTAGACTTTTTACCTTTGAGTTTAGTTATATTTATAGTTCTGTGACTTATTTTCATTTGGGTTGGATGTTGTGATGCTGTGATTGTCTCCCTGGTTCGGGATAGACTTTTAGGTGTGGATCGTTACCGCCTTTGTGGCTAGGTCGTCCTAGTTACAGAGGAGGTGCTGCCCAAATTTTCTGAAAAGTATTTAAAAATGATATTTTATAAGTTCAGTAATTTTTCTATATCAAAACCTATTTCTAAAAAGCCTGGTCCTTGTAAATAGTTTATAAAAAAATATTTCATTGGTTTTTTTATTTGGTTTTAAGTGTTGGTTGGTTAGTTTTCTGTATCCCCCGTTAGGCGACGACCGTATCGGTCGGATGAGCCTCGGCAACACGCAAACGTTACAGGGCATTCCTGTACGTTGAGGCGTTAGCCAGCAACGTGAGATTGCATGACCAAGTCTGAGACACCCTCTTTCATAAATTATATTTAATTATATTTCACTTTAGAACTTGTTACTGGCTTTTAGTATTTTGGGTACATGGCCTCGGCCTTCTGATTCGACCGCTTCACGGCACTCAGAGCTCGCCTCAGCCTTATTAATTTAATTTAATTAATTTATTGTAAGGGCATAATCCCAACTTTTCTTTTTTTTGTGGCCCTGTATTGTGTAGCTTAGATTTTCTATTTCTTTTCGGAGTTGGTTATTTGCGTAGCTAGTCGTATAAATTATAATTTGTGTACTAATTATTTTGTATAAAAATTAATAAGTATTTCTCATATTTAAGTAAAATGGATAATTACTAGTAAGTTAACAAGTCCATGCTTTATCACTTAAAAAAAATTTAGTTTTATATGTAATATTAAAATACAAAGTTTTGCCAATTAATCGGTAGTTGCTATCTTCTCCAATTAAACCAGTAACAGGCTTATCCAATTAAATGACAACAAACGTAGCTCGCAACGTTAGACAGTTTTCGGTAGATTAATTAATAACTTAAAACTTGACTAGGGTTTGTTTCTAGAAATTGCAACTAGCATACCTAGATATGGCTTCCTATGTTTCCAAGTCAGGATTCTCAACTGTAGGATTTAGAGGACGTAGTTGACTTCCTCTCCAGTGCCGACATCCTGATCCAGTCATACAAACAGAGGCAAGTTACGGTTATGCTATCTTATATTTTAATTAGTAATTGTCAAGTTGTATGTTTAAACCACATTGCTATACGGAACCCTCTCCTCGGGTTCAAATATTGATTGATATTGATTATGGGAATATTGGAGGAATAGTGTAGCATTTATGACCAATACCCCTCATATTGCATATTGTCATTGTGCGAGCTTACCCCTCTTACACACGGGGATAAGCCGTATCGCGTCGCTAGGATGCTATTGTACAATCCAAGCCGGTCATAGAGTTACATATTCAAATCACATTGTTTCAAGTATTGAATTGTTAAATTGCTGAAAAATATTGTTTCAACTGTTTAGCTTGCACTTTTTCGTTATTATTTGAAATGTGAGGTAGATACTCGTACTTGCTCCTTTTCTGACTGGATCCCCCCTCCAATAGGTGATATTGATAACGCTGAGCTATTGTACAATAGCTATTATGATCCTGTGCTATACCCTGCAGTGTTACCAGAGTCTCCCTTGGAGGACGCGGATCCTGAGGCCGAAGAGCCGACCGTTTAGCTAGTTGCTATTTCCTTATTTTCTAGTTTCATTATGTTAGAGATTGTAGACTTTTGGTTTCAGTATTTATTTCAGTATTTTCCTTTCCAGTTGTATTTCTCTTTATTGAATAATAAAAGTTTTAAATATTCATAAATTCGTATTGTGACAAATGTATAGATGTTGTTGAGATTACCTGCAAATAGAAACAGCTTATTGTCGCCGTCTCACAACGGTGCAGGCTGGGCATGATCTGATTCGACCCAACTATTTGGGATCGGGCCGTGACATATTTTTAGTGGTGGCCCATGCAGGTCGATCAACAACTTAAATGAACATACCTAGAAACAACTAGAACACTAGAATATTGATTTGTCACAACATAGGACCGAATTATCTATATATAAGTAACTATTTTTGCTTGCTTATAGAACGGTAGATTACCTTATTTATGCTTGCCCCTAAACTTGCCAGACTATGAAGACAACCTGACCTATGCCTATCAGTCGGTACTAGCAAGATCTTATTTTCTATACATGACGCAAGAAAATATGACAAGAGAATCGTAGTAGTAGATTGACCAGCAGGAGGCTGCTCGAACCAGATCAGGACCAGAAGAGCTAATGAATTATTGATTAGCACTAGATGATACCCTACTGAAGCATAACATATTACCCTTGATTATACTTTTTTCTGGCCAATATCTTTTCCAAAGTCATGTCTCTCCTACGATACAATTTCTGAAAATTGTAATCTTAATGAGAATGTATGTAAGGCAGTATTTATCAAGGATATATTGGTGATTAAGACTTGGAAGAATAGAATTTTGGAATACCTAGATATTAGTTGGTACTGATAACAATTAGAAGTGATAATGACATAAGGAGTGAATTTTGACCTGAACAAATTACGACGATAAGACAAAAGACTTATCGAGGAAATGAATTACGAGATGTAAGGATGAAAAGTTATGGATACTTGGGAATCGAAAAACATTTATGGAATAATCAAGGATGCAGATAAGGATCAGTCAATTTTGTGACTTAAGTAGAGGTTGTTGAAATAATAAATACGGAGGTATTCTTTATATATATATATATATATATATATATATATATATATAATATACATGGTGAACAGAGAGTCTACTATATTCACCATGTTACAATATAGGGCCGAAATTATTTATTTTAAAATATTTATTTTGGCTTGCTTATAGTTTTATAGGTTACCTTGCTTACGTTTGTACCTAAACCTTATCTAGATTAGGCCGATTGTATGATGGTATATTTTACTGCCTATTTTATTTTCTAGATTTTTGGTATATTTTAGTGTCCCATGGCTTTCAGGATTATTTTCTTCCATATCTTTATCAGATTCTAGCATACTTTAGGATCCATACTCTTTCGCCGTTTTTGGATTAAGATTAGACCTTTTTTTCAATCTCCTTCTTTAGCAAACCTATTTCCAACTTCTCCATTTGTTGATCAAATCTTACTCCTCTATCTTTATTTGGAATCTAGATTCATTCGCTAATTTGAGTTTCAAATTCTTCTATAGCAAACCTAATAAACTCTTATCTATCCAAAGTATTTCTATGACTAGTGTATCCAACCATTTCTCTTGACCTTATTTCCAATTAACTTTCTCAGAACCAATTTTGAACCAAATTCTTTTGGAACCATAAAGCCCCAAGGTTAATTGTTATAAAAGAATTGGTTCAACTTAGCTGGTTCATATATCTCCCAAGGAAACTATTTTCCGAAAAATAATTCCAATATGGATTGATATTTCCTAAGTTATTCCAAGTACCAAAAATATTTTTATTTGTTGATTTCCTCCACTCAACTCGAAACCTTACTCTCCCTAGGCAACTTCTTGATCAATTCAAGGCCTAGAAAGCTTTTAAACTCAAATGCTTGAGTATTATGAAGCACGAAAGGTCAGAGAATTGATTCCATCCTAATATTGAATTTCCTTTAGTCATTGAAAAACTTTTTGAATTGTTGAATTATCCCTTTGAAATTCCCATGGACAAAGTTAAGAAAATATTCAGTGACCTAATATGGCTTCGCACATATGTGTCGTAACCATCCATTTGAATTATAGAAACTGTGAATATACTGCAGCCAGTTGCGCACTGGCGGGGCATAGACTCTAAGTTGAAGTGATTCATGTGTTGATAGGTTTTTTGATATTATTGAGACTACGTCCTAAATGCATCAAATTTGTCTTCTATGTTGTTCATCCAGGAAATGGATAAAGTTGATAGACTACTCGAAAACCTATTACTATTCAAGTTATGGAGCCAAAATTTTACTGCAGTCAGGTGCACTCTGGCGAGGCATGAATTTGAGGCCAAGTTGTAATGCCCCGCTCCGCACGAGGCATTTGGTTGGCTTGTTGGATGGGATCAGAATGTTGGACCGTGACTTATGTTGGAGATCATGAGAATCGAGACTGATGCAGTCTTTCTTAGCTGGCTAGACGGAATGGGTATTGGAATGTGGCTCGCTGGTGGAGCTACGCTTAGTAGGATTGGAGCAGGAAGACCGTTATATAAGGCAAGTGGAACTGTCCTCCTTCCTCCTTATTCCCGCATGCTTAATAAATGGAATAACATGATGCTATGAATATGAATATGTCCCTAATGTTTCTTACCTTGAATGTTGAATAATTGTGATACGATGCTTTAGTTGCTAAATCGATAGAGATTCATATGCTGGAAATCATTGAATGAATAACACATGAACTTTGAGTTACTGAACGAATCACACTAGAACTGCTAATATAACATGATGCCTGAGAATAAATTGATATTGTCCCTTTTTGCTTAATATCGATGAAATGAATGAATCACTTGAATAATGAGATGCTGCATAAATGATACATGAGAAAAGAATTGAATATGCTATTGTCCCTATGGAATGAATGAAATGATACAGGTCCCTTTGAAATGAAAGAATGCTGTTGTTCCTCCTTAGAAGGAACAAATGAGAAATGTTGCAATGAAGCAATGAATGAGAATTGATGAGGCTTGGGATCGTTGAGATCACCAAATGAAATGATGGTAATGTTGGGAATGAATAAGTCATTGAACATGACTTGAATGAGATGAATGATGATGCACTGTTGTCTTTACTTCAATATTTTACCATGCATTTTATGTTCATGATTGAGTTGGACACGCATTCGCATGGTCATAGGACAACTTATGCATAAGTGATGGGGATATGTTTTCTCGGACGGTACCCCGGGACGTTAGGGCGACCGATCCGGCCTAGGAGAAAACATTGGCGTGCCAGTAGGGGCACGGGTTTTGTGAGGCATCCTTTGGGGCTAGCTACCTTCTCAGGAGTCATCGCATTACCAATGAAGACCTATATGGCAATGTCCGTATGGTTAAACACCAGTGACCATATAGTCAGGATGCATGCTAATGAATGTCTTATGCAGGCAGAGTAAGTACATTTGCTAACCTGTATTTGATGCAGGTATGAGGGAGTTGGCTATCGGTAAGAAATCACTTAAATGTGATAATTTAATATATGTGTGGGTTTAACTTGCATGCTTACGTTCCAAATAAGTAAATGATGCTGTATGTAGCCTTTTAGTATGAGATCATGCTTAACATGTTAAATTCAGTATGCTAGAAAGATGCCATGCTATAATCACTGCTCAAACACAATATACATGCTAAGTGATGCTTGAAGTGATAACTGTTATAACATATTTTAGATGTTAATGTTAACGATGCCTCAATGATGCCTTTTCATGATAATACTTAGTATGCCTCAATGATGCCTTTGCATGATAATACCAAGAATGCTAAAAAGATATGTCCACATGAATGCTACTAAGAATATGTTTACATGCTTCACTCTGATTATTGCCCATGAACTGTAAACTGATGCTAGGCCCCAAATAGAAAGATCATTGTAATAAATGCTTATTTAAATGATCACTTAAATGTTGGTTTATGTGAGTGAGTTGGATTCTACTCGCCAGTGCATAGATGATGTGCTGATCCACGTTTTGTGGGCAGGTGCTCGTGCTTGGAATATTCTACACACGAAGATTGGCTTGATTGGTCCCGCGGCATCGAAAATTTGTTGGGCATACAGAAGCTCTCCTTGCACAAGATGAAGTCTTCTGTTTATAAAGGGCATAATGTATGGAACATTGTAATCAGTTGTACCAGTGAGATTGTAAGCCAAGTCAGTATATCGAATTGTAATCCAATGTATCCAAGTATCAAATGTAAGCTATATAGCATTATTCAGTTGGCTTTCAATGTAAAGTGAGATGTGTTGTAAACATTGTGCTTCAATACAAGTCTTGTACTTTTCTTCGATTATCAATAAAGAGAATAAAGTTCTATATGTCTCTGTATGACTTCAAGTTGTCCTTTATCTCCGCTGCTATAAAGAAATGTACTTCTATTCAATGAGAAAGATTGTCCTCACTAACTTCAATTTGTCTGCTTCTGCCGCTGCAATGTGTTCCTATTTGAAGAATTATCACTTATGTACCATCTTTGCCTAGTACAAGTGCAATACCAGACTTGTACGGCATCACGCCCAAGCGAGGACGATCGATTCCAAGAGAGAAAATATGTGAATAAATTACTCTATGAATCGGGGCGTGACAAATTGGTATCAGAGCGCGGCTTTACGTCCTTGGTCTCTTCTTTGATTCGTTTCAAATCAAAGTTGCATCGACGATTAACCAAAGTTGTTTCCGCGATCACTCAACGTTGCTTCCGCGATTAAATCAAAGATTGCTTCCGCGATTATGCTGTCGTTGTTCTACCATCATCCTACGTTGTTCGTATCTGAAAGTTCATTGACCCTCTTGGCTGCTCACTGGATGTTCCATACAATAAGTCTATCTACATTGTGATGTCCCTGAATAAATGATTGTTGTTGGTTTGGACACAAATAACCCAACAATGACTCGATGCCATAGTATGCTATGTTGTGAATGCTGTTGGGAATGTGGGAATATAGAATGTAGCTATGTATGCTGTAACAAGTTAAGAATTGCATGTGATGTTGGGAAAGATTTGGGAATGAATAATTGATGGATGAGTTCGACATAACTGGTGAGTCAACTCAGGAGTGGTGGCTAGTACTTTTGAGACCCTAAGAATATTGGCTTGTGATATTAAGACCCCAAGATGTTGGTTAAGTATTATGATCATTGTAGATCACGAATGTCCGGAATAGAATTGGGTTGGTATTGTTTAAGGATGGCTTCGTTTCTGAGTGGTATATTGCCTCTACCATCTCAGAACGAGATGTATGTTGACCCTTTCTATAGGATAGCAATGAGACTATCTGTGAGTACTGGGTAGTGCCGAGACTTAGTTGGGAGTCATGTATTATTGTTAGATGACTCGAGTGTCCCTTGATGGTGATGATGTGGGGTAGCAAGATTGTCGAAAATTTTAATCAGTGGCTTGGTTAGAAATTGTTTAGTCGAGTGATGACTCAGACTAGTAAGACAGTTAGTATGCTATGGGTAAATGGATATGGCTAGAGAATGTTGTGGCTTAGAATATCTGAATTTTGATTTCGAATGGTTGGATGCAAATCATATGTATGCTGAGGAATTGAAGTGTACTAGAAAAGTAACAAGTAGTAACCCTGAATATTTGTGTTGCATAGAGAATGGTTAATTGATACATGAATTTTCGGATTGAATGGAATGAACTACTCGACCCTTGCTGCATGAAATTTTAAGAATGTCCGTATAAGAGTTTGATGATTGAGAAACGGATGGGAACGAGAAATTATAAACGTGTTGGATAATGTTGGTATAGGTGATTGTTGGTTAGGATATAGATTGTTGGTTTATGACTTTGTGGTGTGACTCTGTCATACGGACTGAATAGTATGGTTCCATAAGTCCTGTTGAGACTAACGGAATCGATGACCCTTGAATAGTTAGCCTTGGCTTAGGGGTTCGTATGGGTACAATGGAATTGGAATAAGAATTGGATTGTTGGGAATTTACTTGATGGATTATTAGAACGATGAGAATCGTATGTCGGATTGGGAATTGACCGTAATGTTGTTAGATCGATCTTAGTCGATCGTTGGGTAAGTCTAGAATGAGCCTCTGTGGGAATTATTTCCTTGAGGAAGACCCTGGATAGATAGACTTGACCCTAGCGACTAGTTGATGAATTACCAATTGCTGGCTTAGCCCAATTGGCGATTCATTATTCAGACTGAGTTGATACCCATAGGTTTGGGTAGAGTTTCTTAGAACTGTCGGTTGCTTGTTGGCCCTAAGAAAAAAAAACTAGCATGATCCCTAGTAGCCGCCCACTCTAGGGAAGTCACCTGAATGATTAGGTATAGCTGTCGGTATAGCTAACCATTGAGACTGGACCGCATAATAGATGGCCGTTGGCGACCCATAGAATGACCTTGTGGCATTGAACGAGAGATGGTGATGAGTACGACCTAAGAGTGATATGTTGTATGTATGCTTCAATATGAACCTTAGAGATGTTTGACCCTTGAGGATTATGTGTCGGCCTATAGCGAGAACTAGAATTGTGGGATGAGAATTGAGTTGTATGTATCGAGTAGTGGATTATTATATGAGATGGAATTGACTGCTCACAACGGGAATATTGGATCGGTATCGATAGTTGGTGATGTGGGATCGTATCTTTTAGAAAAGATGAATTGCCTCGATGAGAAATATTGTTGGATTTGGAAAGGAATATGATTGCATGTTGTGGACTCTCGATATGATTGGCTCTAAGATTAGATCCTTGATCGAATGCTAGAAATATTATGCCCTGATAAAGGGCTTAACCAAGTTGTCCCTGATGTAAAGTGTTGTGGCCTGGAAGATAGTGATTGTGACAAGTGAATCAAGTGATAAGTCAATTGAAAGGATGCTAAGTCTGATTTGGGAAAGAGAGTTATACCGTGGCTGATCGAATTATACTATCATGGAAGTTGGCTGAAGTACATATGTTTTGAAGACGCCTAAAATATGTGTATGGATCCAGCCGAAGTGATAGGTTGCGACTGAGATAACATTATGGAAAGAATTTATTGCACTAGCACGGACTTTGGCTGAAATGCATATGTTTTGGGGACGCCTGAAATATGTGTATGGATCCAAATGAAGTGATGTGTTACGACCAAGATAGAATACAAGAAAAATGTTGGTGAATTAATGAGAAATTGCAAGTATTTGGAAAAAGAGAAATATGGATTGAATCGTTGAGGGATTAAGATAATACAGTTGGATAACTATTGTGAAATGACCAAGTGTGTTGAAAGGAATATTGAATTGAAGCTGAATGAGTAAATCAGTATGATTAACTGAATCTAGTAGATGAGTTATTTTCTTAAGTTTCGAGGACGAAACTTTTTCTGAGTGGTATATTATGTAATGCCCCGCTCCGCACGAGGCATTTGGTTGGCTTGTTGGATGGGATCAGAATGTTGGACCGTGACTTATGTTGGAGATCATGAGAATCGAGACTGATGCAGTCTTTCTTAGCTGGCTAGACGGAATGGGTATTGGAATGTGGCTCGCTGGTGGAGCTACGCTTAGTGGGATTGGAGCAGGAAGACCGTTATATAAGGCAAGTGGAACTGTCCTCCTTCCTCCTTATTCCCACATGCTTAATAAATGGAATAACATGATGCTATGAATATGAATATGTCTCTAATGTTTCTTACCTTAAATGTTGAATAATTGTGATGCGATGCTTTAGTTGCTAAATCGATAGAGATTCATATACTGGAAATCATTGAATGAATAACACATAAACTTTGAGTTGCTGAACGAATCACACTAGAACTGCTAATATAACATGATGCCTGAGAATGAATTGATATTGTCCTTTTTTGCTTAATATCGATGAAATGAATGAATCACTTGAATAATGAGATACTGCATAAATGATACATGAGAAAAGAATTGAATATGCTATTGTCCCTATGGAATGAATGAAATGATACAGGTCCCTTTGAAATGAAAGAATGCTGTTGTTCCTCCTTAGAAGGAACAAATGAGAAATGTTGCAATGAAGCAATGAATGAGAATTGATGAGGCTTGGGATCGTTGAGATCACCAAATGAAATGATGGTAATGTTGGGAATGAATAAGTCATTGAACATGACTTGAATGAGATGAATGATGATGCACTGTTGTCTTTACTTCAATATTTTACCATGCATTTTATGTTCACGATTGAGTTGGACACGCATTCGCATGGTCATAGGACAACTTATGCATAAGTGATGGGGATATATTTTCTCGGACGGTACCCCGGGACGTTAGGGCGACCGATCCGGCCTAGGAGAAAATATTGGCGTGCCAGTAGGGGCACGGGTTTTGTGAGGCATCCTTTGGGGCTAGCTACCTTCTCTGGAGTCATCGCATTACCAATGAAGACCTATATGGCAATGTCCGTATGATTAAACACCAGTGACCATGTAGTCAGGATGCATGCTAATGAATGTCTTATACAGGCAGAGTAAGTACATTTGCTAACCTGTATTTGATACAGGTATGAGGGAGTTGGCTATCGGTAAGAAATCACTTAAATGTGATAATTTAATATATGTGTGGGTTTAACTTGCATGCTTACGTTCCAAATAAGTAAATGATGCTGTATGTAGCCTTTTAGTATGAGATCCTGCTTAACATGTTAAATTTACTATGCTAGAAAGATTCCATACTATAATTATTGCTCAAACACAACATACATGCTAAGTGATGCTTGAAGTGATAACTGTTATAACATGTTTTAGATGTTAATGTTAACGATGCCTCAATGATGCCTTTTCATGATAATACTTAGTACGCCTCAATGATGTCCTTTGCATGATAATACCAAGAATGCTAAAAAGATATGTCCACATGAATGCTACTAAGAATATGTTTACATGCTTCACTCTGATTATTGCCCATGAACTGTAAACTGATGCTAGGCCCCAAATAGAAAGATTATTGTAATAAATGCTTATTTAAATGATCACTTAAATGTTGGTTTATGTGAGTGAGTTGGATTCTACTCGCCAGTGCATAGATGATGTGCTGACCCACGTTTTGTGGGCAGGTGCTCGTGCTTGGAATATTCTACACACGAAGATTGGCTTGATTGGTCCCGCAGCATCGAAGATTTGTTGGGCATACAGAAGCTCTCCTTGCACAAGATAAAGTCTTCTGTTTATAAAGGGCATAATGTATGGAACATTGTAATCAGTTGTACCAGTGAGATTGTAAGCCAAGTCAGTATATCGAGTTGTAATCCAATGTATCCAAGTATCAAATGAAAGCTGTATAGCATTGTTCAGTTGGCTTTCAATGTAAAGTGAGATGTGTTGTAAACATTGTGCTTCAATACAAGTCTTGTACTTTTCTTCGATTATCAATAAAGAGGATAAAGTTCTATATGTCTCTGTGTGACTTCAAGTTGTCCTTTATCTCCGCTGCTATAAAGAAATGTACTTCTATTCAATGAGAAAGATTGTCCTCACTAACTTCAATTTGTCTGCTTCTGCCGCTGCAATGTGTTCCTATTTAAAGAATTATCACTTATGTACCATCTTTGCCTTGTACAAGTACAATACCAGACTTGTACGGCATCACGCCCAAGCGAGGACGATCGATTCCAAGAGATAAAATATGTGAATAAATTACTCTATGAATCGGGGCGTGACACAAGTGACTTCGGATATATATGGGTTTTCGAATATTATTAAGACTATATCCATAATATGGTTGTCTTTTCTGCACCAGTCAAATTATTCTGACTGTTGTCCGATTAGAGGATTTGTATTTCTAGCAGCTTTCTATTTTCAAAAATCTCTTATCATAGCCAGAAAGGATAGATTTTCTATAAAATTGTACTTGATTTTTTCTAGAACTTATTAGGACCATATCAATCTCTATTGGCTCAATCTCTTTCATGTTTCAACCTTAGTACGTTGCATATGTATATTTTTATATTTATTTATTATTATTTTTTTTTTAGTTACATATTTTGGAAGCTGTAGATAGTTGTGGTTAGCTTTATATATTAAATAGTTGATATACATCTTGTGGATGACTATATGTATATAGTGTATAGCTATATGCGGGAGAAACATACAATGTTACCTATCTTATTTCTAGTAAGGACATCTTTGGGATCAATATTATCTAGCTAAAGGGTAGAAAGGTAGAAGAATAACTTGAGTAAGCTAGTCTTGAGAGAGTGGTATATTTTAACTTGTGACTTATTCGGGTTAGAACCGTTGGTAGTGCTCACTAGTGCCTAAACCTCATTCAAACAAATGAAGGTATTTGGCGATTTTAAATTTTATGATTAAAGGAAGAGTTATGGAAGATAGTGGAAAACGTAGGTAGAGTTAGTAAGGAAAGTCTAGGATTTGGTAAGATTCTCCCATGGAGGAAGTTAATTTGGATAATATATAAACATAAGAATATGGTGATCAAGTAAAGGAACACTTGACGGGGATCAAACTTTTACTACTGTACCTAAAAGGGACGAATATAACCATGGAAGGAGTATCACAAGCAATGGAATGATAGATTCTAGAGAATGAATAAAGTGAGGAATTGAGATAAGACCATTGGCATACAACGATGGATAAAAAATTGATTAAGGTGATTTATGATTCCATATATATTTAGTTTTTATACCTTGACAGATATCTTAGTTTTATGTAGATACCGAAAGTTCAGCTAGTTAGAGATTGGTTTTGCATGGTATTAATAAGATAGTTATCTTGTAAGTCTTTTTCCTGCATATCTTATCTTTTGACCGTTGAAATAGTGAAACGATATTCTTTCTATTCCTTTTGATCATCACTCGGCCCTCAGTGGAAATATCTTACTCGATTACATTCCTATCATAGTTATATTATTCTAATCATCTTTGCTATCCTACCATCATACAACTTTTAATCTTTCCTGAGTCACAAACCCTTGTACCCCATTCCAATTTGATTTGACATTTTAGTCCCTCATCTCAAAAGATTCTATTACTTTCTCTCTTCTCAATAAATTGTTGACATTCGCTTCTTTCTTGCCTTTTCTGTTTTATGAGACCTTATTTGATTTTTTCCTATTTTATGATCATAATTGTACCTAGATTTTCTCGTGCCTAAAATAATTTTTGATCACAACAACAATCCAACCCTATCTCAGATCATATCATGATAATTCTGATTGTGTCGATATTTTATCATTGTACCTAGTGATCATGCCTAGAATTCGATCGTGCCTGATGATTTAAATTCTATGTTTGATCAAGGTTAAGTGATTTTGATTGTACCCTGGCCCTTATCTTTGAAATTTCGAGGACGAAATTTTCTAAGGAGGGAAGGTTGTAAAACCCAAACCCATTTCTCCCCAAACACAAACCTTTTTCTAAAAAAAAGAGGAGCAAAACCCAGCCACTCACCTCACACGACCCTCTCTAACCAACTCACCCTAATCCCTCTTCCTACGTTCACTCCCTCCACGTTCTCACCTCAAATCACTCACCACCACCAATCTTACCCATATTTCTAAGTCAACAGAGAACTTAACATTCACATATTCCTCTTCATTTTTCCTTTCTAAACACCTACATCACATCTCCCTCTCTCTTCTCTCCAAATCACAGCAATACCACCACCCCCTTCAGCCCGTGGTGACCCCCTTTTCGACCAACCGTGCGCCCTCGCCCTCCACCTTCCTGCAGGCCGCTCCCCTCTGCCCTAGCCGCGATCGCCCCGGCCGCTTGACCAGCGCACAACCCCCGCGTAGCGTCGAGCACCCGCTCCTCCCCGCGGTCGCCCCGACCGCTCGGTCCCGAGCACCCCTGCCCTGTCTCACGCGCCCCACCGCGCCGGATCCCGACGCCGCTGACCCCCTCTGCACGTGCCGGCGTCCGCCCGACCCTCGAGCCCCGATTCGCTATTCTAGCGCTGCCCCGAGCCGTGCCCCGTGCCGTGTGCGACCATTGTCGTCGTTTCCGACCTCGTCGAGACGCTGTTCAGAGATCATGTTGCTTTTCTGCACTTTCCAGCGCTTGTCCCGAGCCGATCCTGCTGTCCGTGCGGATTCTTTTTCCTATTTTTGCATCTGAGAGCTCTAGCCGAGCACCGAGGTATACTTCGTGTCCCTGTGTCCCTCCCGTTGGTGTGCCGCATTTACGTGTCGGTGATGATGCGGTCCCGACCCTGTTACGGGGATCGACATTTTGTTAATTATTGCGTTAGGGGATACGACGTTCGAGTCCTACTCGAACTTGTTTCTGTGAGTTATAGTTAATTCCTTAGGTTGATTATTGTTTGGAACTTTTCCTATGTGATGTGTGTTCACTTGGTTTGGACATTCCTATGTGTTGTGGGTTCATTCTCTAGTTTGGACATTTCTTAGTTTATATCTTTGTTCTCTTGGTTAGTTATTTTGCTGTAGACTTTTTACCTTTGAGTTTAGTTATATTTATAGTTATGTGACTTATTTTCACTTGGGTTGGATGTTGTGATGTTGTGGTTGTCTCCCTGGTTCGGGTTAGACTTTTGGGTGTAGATCGGTACCGCCTTTGTGGCTAGGTCGTCCTAGTTACAGAGGAGGTGCTGTCCAAATTTTCGAAAAAGTATTTAAAAATAATATTTTATAAGTTCAGTAATTTTTGTATATCAAAACCTATTTCTAAAAACCCTGGTCCTTGCAAATAGTTTATAAAAAATTATTTCATTGGTTTTTGATTTGGTTTTAAGTGTTGATTGGTTAGTTTTCTGTATCTCCCGTCAGGCGACGACCGTATCGGTCGGATGAGCCTCGGCGACACGCAAATGTTACAGGGCATTCCTGTACGTTGAGGCGTTAGCCAGGAACGTGAGATTGCATGACCAAGTCTGAGACACCCTCTTTCATAAATTATATTTAATTATATTTTACTTTAGAACTTGTTACTGGCTTTTAGTATTTTGGGTGCAGGGCCTCGGCCTTCTGATTGGACCGCTTCACGGCACTCAGAGCTCGCCTCAGCCTTACTAATTTAATTTAATTAATTTGTTGTAAGGGCATAAGTCCAGCTTTTCTTTATTTTTTGTGGCCCTGTATTGTGTAGCTTAGATTTTATATTTCTTTTCGGAGTTGGTTATTTGCGTAGCTAGACGTATAAATTATAATTTGGGTACTAATTATTTTGTATAAAAATTAATAAGGATTTCTCATATTTAAGTAAAATGGATAATTACTAGTAAGTTAACAAGTCCATGCTTTATCACTTAAAAAAATTTAGTTTTATATATAATATTAAAATACAAAGTTTTGCCAATTAATCGGTAGTTGCTATCTTCTCCAATTAAACCAGTAACAGGCTTATCCAATTAAATGACAACAAACGTAGCTCACGACGTTAGACAGTTTTTGGTAGATTAATTAATAACTCAAAACTTGACTAGGGTTTGTTTCTAGAAATTGTAACTAGTACACCTAGATATGGCTTCCTATGTTTCTAAGTCAGGATTCTCAACTGTAGGATTTCGAAGACGTAGTTGACTTCCTCTCTAGTGCCGACATCCTGATCCAGTCATACAAACAGAGGCAAGTTACGATTATGCTATCTTATATTTTAATTAGTAATTGTCAAGTTGCATGTTTAAACCATATTGCTACACGGAACCCTCTCCTAGGGTTCAAATATTGATTGATATTAATTGTGGGGATATTGGGGGAATAGTGTAACGTTTATGACCAATACCCCTCATATTGTATATTGTTATTGTGCGAGCTTACCCCTCTTACACACAGGGATAAGCCGTATCACGTCGCTAGGATGCTATTGTACAACCCAAGCCGGTCATAGACGTTACATATTCAAATCACATTGTTTCAAGTATTGAATTATTAAATTGCTGGAAAATATTGTTTCAACTGTTTAGCTTACATTTTTTTATTATTATTTGAAATGTGAGGTATACTTGTACTTGCTCCTTTTCTGACTGGATCCCCCCAATAGGTGATATTGATGACGCTGAGCTATTGTACAATAGCTATTATGATCTTGTGCTATACCCTGCAGTGTTATCAGAGTCTCCCTTGGAGGACGCGGATCCTGAGGCCGAAGAGTCGGCCGTTTAGCTAGTTTCTATTTCCTTATTTTCTAGTTTCATTATGTTGGAGATTGTAGACTTTTGGTTTCAGTTTTATTTCAGTATTTTCCTTTCCAGTTGTATTTCTCTTTGTTGAATAATAAAAGTTTTAAATATTCATAAATTCGTGTTGTGACAAATGTATAGATATTGTTGAGATTACCTACAAATAGAAACAGCTTACTGCCGCCGTCTCACAACGGTGCAGGCTGGACATGATCCGATTCGACCCAATAATTTAGGATCGGGTCGTGACATACTTATGCGGCCAAGCTGATCAACCCTTTTGATAAAGCTGACAAACTCTGTCAAAATTGGCAAGACTGACAGCTCTGACAACTCTGGCACTCTGACAAAAAGAAGATAAGACGTGATCAGAATAAAATGTCACATCACCAGACTGGACATGGCCATACAGCCAAAAGGACTGCGACCTGAGCCGCATGAACCTTATGCGGATCAATCTATATGCTTCATGCAGCCAAGAGTAACTGCAATCTGAGCCACATGAGCTTTATGCGACCCAGAATATAGAACCTATGCGGCTTAAAAGTCCCCAAGCTACATACGGACTAATAGAGACTGCGACTTAAACCGCATGAGTCTTATGCGGTCCAGCATGGCCATATTTGCCATTGATTGTAAAAGTATAGAACAGTTTTATGGGAGGACTGAACTTAGACTCACAATACAAACTCGCTTATACAAAGAAAGCCTAGGAATGAAAACCTAGGTACAACAATCTAAGTACAATTATTTATTTTTTATTCTGGGGATGACAGTAGAGGCTCGGGAAAGCGACGGCAGCTCTGCCTTACTCCTTGGACGATCGGACGTAGCCTTGGCTTTGATGAAGAAAATGCTTTCAGAATGTGTGGGGAGACTCTTCTGCGCATGCCTTTGTCTCTCTGTGTATCCAGGCGGGGGGTCTTCTCTTTTCAGGTCTCTCCAGGTATCTCTAGGTATCTCCCGATACTTTGCAAGGAAATGGCACCTTACTATTTATAGAGGTGGGGGTGTGATCATTAGGGCTTGCAATGATTCTCTCCTTAGAAAGTCGGCGGCCAATCATCTGGACCATTAATTTTGATTGCAACGCATATGGGCAATTAATGTGGATTGTACCAAATCTTATGGGCAATCAATGTTGATTGCCATAAATTTTGATAGGCTCGGATCTCCTGCCACGTGTTCGATTTGTCTGATCTAATTTGATTTGGGATAAGTATGATGATTGTAACAAATCTGAGTTTGTTATGATTTACTAGCAGCCATAATTCTGAGGGGGATAAGAACGCCACGTGTCTCAGCTGTTGCGAGGACTGCCACGTGTCTCAACTGTCTTGAGTGGAATGTAATGACAGAGCCGCATGAGTGCAATTTCTAAGTGAACCGCATATAGGTGGCCCCTACAGTCCTAGCCGCATGAAGGTAGCAGCCGCATGAGGGTAGCAGCCGCATGAAGGAGACAGCCGCATGAAGGATGCAGCCGCATGAAGAGGATAGCCGCATGAAGGATACAGCCGCATGAAGAGGACAGCCGTATGAAGGATACAGCCGCATGAAAAGGACAGCCGCATGAAGGATGCAGCCGTATGAAGAGGACAGCCGCATGAAGGATGCAGCCGCATAGGGGTGCTTGGGACTTGACGGATCCTGTCAGTTATAGAAGATTTTTTTCTTTTCCCAAGGGGCATGCCATCATCATTTCAGCTTTATGGCAGAGCTATCATTCATTGTGTCAGAGCTGTCATCAGAGCAATTAATTGGGAGACTGCTTTATGGCCAGCTGTAGAAGCGGACAGCGTATGGCCACGTGTCTTTGCCTGAGCCACATGGAGCTGTTGGAGAGTTTCGAGCCGCATAAAGTTCTGAAGGGTTCCTGAGCCGCATAAGGCTCCTTCTGTTTGGAACCGCATGGGCTTTTTTTGTCCTTTTCCATGCTTCTACAAGACTCCATTCAAAGTTTTCAACTTGCAAAATTGAAATATTTTGAATGAGAAGCATGGCTGTGTATAGGCTCTTCTGGCCGCAGAGGATATTCTGACCGCATGGACTTCCTAGCCGCATGAACTGCTCTGGCCGCATGGATCATTTCTGGTCGCATATTGTTCTTTCTGCCACGTAGGCGGCATTAATTGCTCTTGATTCGTTATGATTTGGAGCCGTCTTTAGGGAGAATCCCAAGAGTCGGTTCATTAAATATTTGGATTTCGTGCTTTGATGAATCTCCTTTATGAGAGGGGACGAAATCCTAGGAGTCGGTTTTGCCTGTAGCACGAGTCTCGGAGCGTTCATCAATCCACGTGTCTCCCCTTGGCCTCCTATAAATAAGAGTAATTCAGAGAGAGAAACTCTTTACTCTCCTTCCCAATTTAAGCACTTCTTGCCCTAACTATCATCCTCTTCTTCTTCTTTCTTCGATCAACAATGGCCCCCAAGTCTTCTAAGGCTGCCTCTGCTGCGACAAAGGACAAGAAAGCAGCTTCCTCGTCGGCCACGGTGCCTGAAGTGCACCCCGACGTCCACCCCACCATTGCTGGTAAGGATAAACTCAGAACTATGGCTATGTCGCATATTTATGCGCGGGCCTTCTTCGTCTTCGCATACTGTGCTGCGTGTGCCTCCCGAGCCGCATGGGGGTATACCCTATGCCCGAGTCGTATGAGGGTTGCATAAGCACTTTATGAACTGAACCGCATAAGGACTTTCTGAATTGAACCGCATGAAGCCTTCTCAAACAAGACCGCATAAGCCCCGTTTTGGACTGTGCCGCATAAGGCTGTGACCATCTTCTAACTTTGTTTCTTTTTATCTTTGATTCTTACAGCAACCCTGCCGAAGGCTGAGATCATTATAAAGGAAGAGCTGCTGCCCCCTTTTAAACAAGAGTCATCGCTCGTTAAAGAGGAGGAAATACAAAAAACGGATGAACAGAAAGGAGAGCTGGCGCCTATCGAAGTTGCTGTAAAGGAGGAGCCCCAGTCTGACGGCGGTAATATTGGGAGTTATGACCCTCTTGCTCCGGACGAAGATTTTGCTCATGTGGATCCTTCATATGAAAAGTGGTTGAGGGATTGGTATATGCGCCCCCGCAATTAGGATTCGTATGCTCTCATAAATGTCTGTCTTTTGTCTTGATATTTCTGTCTGTCTTTAGCTGCAATTTTCGCTTCTTTTTAGACATAAATGTAATCTTTTTCCTTTTTTGTCTAAATGAAACGATGGAGAACTTTTTTGGCTTGCTTATGAGATGTAGTCGTGTGAATGTAACTGATCGGAATACATTCGCCCTATTCTTTGCTCGTAGTAGTTGCCTCAATGGGAGACTTTTTGTGGACCTATTATCCTTGGCGTACCCCGGTTCTGGATACAGATAATAAGTTGAGAGAGAGAACCAACATACTTACTCAGAGGTAATGAGGACGTGGTAAATATGAGGGTTTCTTCGATGGAGCCTTCCCACTCAGAGGTAATGAGGACATGGCAGGAGTGGGCTCCATGAAGGGGTACATAGAACAACTCAGAGGTAATGAGGACATGAAAGTTCTATGTGAGGGGGTGATTTGTTTTTGGCGGAAGTGAAACAACTCAGAGGTAACATCGACGTGGTTGTTTTAGAAAATTTGTGGATCTGTTACCCTTTTTGTGCACTGAAAGTACGGGTAGTGGATCATGAGGAAGGAGCTCCTTTTAGGAAGAATGTTCAGAGGTATGATCATACGTGACTTACTACCCAAAAGAGACGATATAGATTGACCAGGATAGGAGTTCAACGGTACCTGGGGATATATAACTCGACAATCTGGAAGATTTGGAGGCAGAATGTGAGTTCAGCGGTACCGGAGGGTACATAACTCTACAATCTGGAATATTTGGAGGATGAATGTAGGTGAGTTCAGTGGTATCAAGGGGTACATGACCCGATAATCTTTGGTGAATGTGAGTTCAGCGGTACCAGGGGGTACATAACTCAATAATCTGAGTTTTTTTTTTAGGCAGACCGTGGGTTCAGAGGTACCGGGGGTACATGACCCGATAATCCGAGATGTTTGGAGGTCGAATGTGAGTTCAGCGGTACCGGAGGGTACATAACTCAACAATCGGAGATATTTAGAGGCAGACTGTGGGTTCAGCGGTACCAGGGGTACATAACTCAACAGTCCGAGATATTTGTGGTATGTCATTTCAGACATAATACTTCTTTAGGAACTTGTCGTTGATGGGCAACATGAGCAAGTCTCCATTTTGTTTTGTGAGACGGTAAGATCCATTGGAGAATACAGCATCGATGATGAACGGGCCTTCCCACTTTGGCTGGAACTTGCCGGCGGTCTTGTGAGTCATGACCATCGACCTCCGAATTACCAAAACAAGATCGTCTACTTGAAATGTTCTGATTTTGACCTTCTTGTTGAAAGCTCCGGAGATTCGGGCTTGATACAGCTCAATTCATTGTTGAGCTAACAGGCGCTTCTCATCTAGGGCCTCCAACTCTTGTAGTCGGCGATGGTGATTATCATCTGTTGTCAATCGGTAGGTGAGGGCGACGCGGAGTGAGGGGATTTGGGTCTCCAAGGGGAGAACTGCCTCACTCCCATATACCAAGGAGAATAGTGTGTTTCCGGTAGCCGTCCGTACTGTAGTGCGGTACGCCCATAAGCATTCGCCGAGCTTCTCATTCCAATCGCGTTTGTTGGAAGACATAAACTTCTTGAGCAACTTGATGATGGTTTTGTTGAATGCTTCTGCCAACCCGTTTGCTGCTGGATTGTATGGCGTTGAAGAAACATTCTGGATTCGGTGTTTGTCGCAGAACCGATAGAAAGTGTGGCTTGTGAACTGTGGACCATTATCATACATGATCCTTCGGGGCAGTCCAAAGCGATAAATTATGTGATGCTTGAGAAAGCTGATCACGTTTGAAGTCTTAACTTCTGCCAGCAGAATAGCCTCCGCCCACTTAGAGAAGTAATCAGTGACTGCGAGTATAAAGCGGTGTCCCCTAGACGAATGTGGAGTGATCGGGCCAATGATGTCCATTCCCCATGCTTCGAATGGCCAGGATGCCACTGTCGGATGTAGAAACTCGAATGGTTGATGGATGAAATCTGCGTGGACTTGACAGGATTTGTACTTTCTTGCATAGTCTATCATATCTGCTACCATCGTGGGCCAGTAATAGCCCATCCGGCGAAGACGGTCTTGTAATTTTGGACCAGGCTGATGGGCCCCGCAGACACCGTCATGAGCTTCGCGTACGGCTTCTTTGGCTTCTGTATTTGACAGACACCGAAGCAGTAATCCATCGTATGATCGCCGTTATAGCATTTCTGTCTCTGTATCGTAGAAGAATCTGAGGGAACGTCTTCTGATAGAAGTGGCTTCCTTCGGATTCTCCGGCAGGATGTCGTAGACTACAAAGTCAATGAATGGTTGTCTCCAATCTGGTGTTTCGTTAATCGTCTGAGCAGAATGGCTCACCACAAACTGAATGTTATTCTTGGGACAGACCAGTTCGTGGCCTATCACCTCCACCGAGTGATGAGCATAATTCGGAATTGCTAGGGAAGCGGCAAGGCCAGCTAAGGCATCAGCTTCGATATTTTGGAGTCTGGGAACGTGTTCTATGAAGAACCCTTCGAACGACGAAATGATGCTGATCGCCGTTTGGTGATAGGGGATCATGTCTTCATGGCGGACTTCATATGAACCTCGGATCTGATTGACGATTAACTGTAAGTCGCCGTATGCTTCAAGGTATTCTACCCCCAGTTCCTTTACAAATCGGAGGCCAATGACCAAAGCATTATACCCGGCCACATTGTTTGAATAGGGCTCCGTGAGGGAATAAGCCCGATTGATCACCAACCCGGAGGAAAAAATCAGCACCACTCCGACTCCAACGACGATGTTGCCCTTGGGCCCAGTTCTGGAAGCGCCGTCGAAGAACATTCGCCATATGGTATTATGAGAGGCCACATTTGAATTGGCAACCTCATCTGGTATCTCTTCGTCTATTTTGGTTGACTCCGAACCTGGATGAGCCGCTAAAAAGTCTGCCAGAGCTTGACCTTTAACCGCTTTCTGCGGAACGAAGATCATGTGGTAGGGAGACAACAATATCGCCCCTGTAGCGAGGCAAGAGCTGAGTGCTCCTAGCTTGGTCATGAGGACCCTGAGAGGGTTGACTCGTGAGATCACATGTATGGTTTGTCCCGTGACATAGTATCGCGTCTTCTGAATGGCGAACACCAGGGCGAGGCATTCCTTCTCTACGACGGTATATCAGTGTTTCGGCCCCATCATCATTCGACTGAGGTAATATATAGCCTGCTCATGGCCTGCATCGTTGTTTTGTGCTAGCAGAGCGCCGAGAGAATGTTCCATCGCTCGTACATAGAGCAGGAATGGTTTTCCAGCAATCGGGGCCACCAGAACAGGAGGGTTCGTCAGATATTCTTTGATGCTGTCGAAGGCGCGCTGGCATTCTTCATTCCATAGGAATGAAATGCCCTTCTTCATGAGGTGAGTGAATGTTTGACATCGCCCAGAGAGGTTAGAGATGAATCTCCTGATGTAGGCCAGCCTTCCTTGAAGGCCTCGGAGTTCGCGGAGATTTCTCGGGGGACCCATCTCCATGATTGCCTTCGTCTTCTCAGGGTCTATGTGGATACCCTGGGAAGTAATGATGAAACCCAAGAACTTCCCGCTGGATACGCCCAAGAATGATTTTGTGGGATTCATCTTCAAGTTGTGCGCTCGTATCAGGTCGAACACTGTCCTCAGATCATGCAGATGATCTTCCTTAGAGCGGGTTTTGACAGCGATGTCGTCGACGTAGCATTCCACTGTCTTGTGTAGGTGGTCTCTGAAGATGACGCTCATAGCTCTTTGATAGGTGGCGCCAGCATTCTTTAAACCGAAGGGCATGACTGTGTAGCAGTATATGCCAATTGGTGTTCGAAATGATGTATGCTTTTCGTCATCAGGGAATATCTTGATTTGGTTGTACCCCGAGAAACCATCCATGAATGACATACGCTCGAAGATGCAGGTGTTGTCAATCATGATGTCTGTGATAGGGAGGGGAAATTCATCCTTAGGACATGCCTCATTTCGGTTCCGGAAGTCGATGCAGATTCAAATCTTTCCATCCTTCTTGAGGACTGGTACTATGTTGGCGACCCAGTCTGGATGTTGTTCCTCGCGGATGAAACCACTGGTTATCAGTTTATTGATCTCAGATTCAATGGCATTCATGACGTTCGGGCGGAAGCATCGCTGTTGTTGCTTGATCGGCTTTGCATCCGGCCGAATGTTGAGTTTGTGAAGTGCAATCTCGGGGTTTAGCCCTGGCATCTCTTCATAACTCCAGACGAACATATCAATATATTCTTTGATGAGTTGTAGCAGCGATTCTCGCTCTTCGTCTGCCAGGCTTTTACTAACGAAGATTGGTTTTGGAGAGGACTCATTGCCGAGGTCAACTTGCATAACCTCATCTTCAGTAGGAGGCTCTCTTTGTTCGAACCACTTTTTCCATTGTGCATCCAGCTGTTGGGCCTACGGCTCTAATTCAAGGAGTTCAGAAATGTCTTCTTCTTCTTCGTAAGCGTCGGCAAATGCCATATTGACATACAAGGCTTGCCTGAATACGTCCTCGATGCTGATATCTGAATCAGATGTTGGTGATCCGGTTGAGTGTGAATGCCAGTCGTATTCTTCATCTGAGCTTTCAGGGGTCGTTGCAGGCGTAACATATCCCAGTCCACATCGGGTCTTGTTGTAGTAATCCTGTGGTTTTTCGGCCGGGATTGGCAACTGTAAAGGTAACCGCCGACCGGTGCCGTAGTTCAAGCCTGGTGTAGTCTCCAAATCATACACCTGTCTTTGTATGAGGTACTTGGATTGGAAACTGTACAGATAAAGGGGCAGTCTCCCGACGTCCTATTCGATATCGACTTCCTCTATTGCGAAGGGCTGTGGATCATTCTTCCGACCGAAGATGATTGGATGGTCTTCTTCCTCGACTATGAAGTAGGCACCTTCCACAGGAGTAAGTTGATTTGCGGTGTAAACGTTCGTCACTTGCGTGTGTAGATGAGTGCATATACCGTGTTCCATAGCATACATTGTACAAAGCTTATCAATCTCGAGGTAGTTCAAAGACAGCCCTTTATTGATGAAGTAAGATATCTTTTCTAGTGGGATTACATCATCTGCGGATGGAATATCAGTATGAGCAGCCACATACTTGGCTAATTCTGGTTCTTCTTCGGCCATCCCCTGTATAAATGAAGACTGAGAGGATGACTTGGGCAGCTTAATCATCAGGGGCTCCATAGGTAGAGCAGAACGTGGAGTCATTGGCGTACTAGCCACCCCCAGTTTGGTGCTTGGTGCTGGGCGGGGAGTTGTTGGCTCGCTAGGAGTCCCCAACTTCGTATTGGGCTGACGATTCATCTTGGAAAGACGTACGTATCGTTATTGGCTTGTCAGAGGGTTTGAGCTTCTCTGTTTGTGGCTGGCCGGCTCTTGACAGCCTGATTGTTAGTGGCTCCGTTATGGGTTTTGGCGCTTGGCCAGACCTTGGCAGCCGGATTATCATTTGCCCCTCTTGTGCCGAGAGACTGATTGCATCCTTACGCAGAGCGACCGTAAGGGGTACGATCTTGCCAGGTTTGCGAGCTTGAAGGTGGATCGTCAGAGGTTCTTCTGATCCCGTTGTTGTCTCAGTTTAAGCTTGCATATCTCCTTCGACAAGGTGCCTCTTCGACTTCTCATACAAGCAGAAGTCCGAGTAATAAGACTCGACCCCTTTGAAGGGATCGATGTCGGCAAATTCTGTTCTCACTAAGCCGTGCTTGTCGACATACTTGAAGCACTGGTGCAGCGTGGAAGGCACGATCATGTAATCGTGTATCCAAGGATGCCCCAGGAGAATATTATAGGAAGTGTCCGCATCTATGACATAACAGGTCACTTTTGACTGCAGATCGCCGATTTGGCACTTCAAGCGAATCTTCCCGATCGGGTAGCTCCTGTCCGAATTGAAACCGCTGATGGCAGTGCTTGTCGGCGTCAGATGATACATGGGGATGCGAAGATGGTGCAACAGACTCTTCGGGATGATGCTTATGGAAGAGCCGGGATCAATGTGCATCCGATCCACCTTTACGTCACCGATGTATCCAGTGTAATACAACGGACGATCGTGCAGGTTGATTTTAATGAGCATATCCTGCGGAGTGAAGACGATGTTGGGCATTGCACCTGTGCAAGTACTGTTCTGGAGATTTGCAGGCGGGCACTCTCCCGTGAGGTTGACCTGAGCCAGATATGCGTCGTCATTCTGGAGTGCATCGCTTAGTGCCACGCGAACATCTTTGGAGAGTCTCAGGAGCTCGTATAATGATAATTTGGCCGGTGTGTTGGCCAATTATGCCAAGATGTCAAAGTTGTAGGGCCTCCCCAGCCCATGAGGTACCTCTTTTCGGAGGGATTTGTCAAAGCGAGTCTCCTTCGGCCTAGGCTTGTCGGTCGTCGGAGTTTAAGAAGGTCCTGGAGCGTCAGCAGTAGCCGGCTGATGATCTTCAGCCAAATTATCCGGTGTAGGTTGGGATTGCGCACCCGACCGGGTGACAACAGCTGTGGCTTCTTCGACATCTACCGAGATTGTACGGCAGGATCTGACCTTTCCACCCTTCTTTCTGCCAGTGGAGGGTGGTGTGGGTTGAGTCACTTCAAGTACCAGGTCCGGATGGACCCACATAACCTTCCCTCGTGATGTGGTGAGGGGCACTAGACCAGCAGCCTGATCTCGAGGAGGTGGAAGATTAGCAATCTCCATTGTTGCCCGAGGGACGGGTACTACGCCGTCTTGAGTCTCTGTCGGAGGGAAGCTGCCGAACTGTACTGACACCATGTTGACTGCCATGGTCACCTCCTCGAAATCAATGGCCAGAGCCTTCGAATCGATGAGATGCTGAATATATCGCTTCAATTGGAAGCAGTCCTGCATGACGTGGTGGACGTAACGATGGTAATGGCAGTACTTGGGGCTCTCCATCTCGGCCGGCCGAGGTTTCCGTCTAGGTGGAGGGAGTTGGATTTTATCTCCTTGTATGAGCATGTCCAAGATGGGCTTGACATGACCGTCTTCGAAGGAGTATGTCATCTGCGGCCACTATTTTTTAGCTGGCTTTGATTCAGGCTTCTGGGTCGTGTCGGCCACCATAGCCTGTTTCCCCTTGTTGTCTCGATTGTTGGAGGGGTTACCACTATTGTTGTTGTTGGTGTTAGGGCGTTTACCCTTATCTTCTCCTTCCGAGACGAACAATCCCAGTTAGCGAGCTTTCTTCAATTTGTCTTCTGTGCTAGTGGCACTGATAATGAAAGTCTTCCAATCCTTAAACTGACTTTCGCCCATCCAGAGGCTGATTGTGCAAAGCAGTCTCTTTTGGTAAATTTCAATCAAGGAGGAATCGGGGTTACCGAAAGGCAACTTCATTACGGTTTGGCAAAACCGCTCGATATAGTTCCTTGTCAGCTCCTTCTCCCCTTGAACAACATCTATGAGGGTGGACATCGTCATGTCTTGTCCTACTTCGTAGAACCTCTCCAAGAACATACGCTTGAAGTCGGCAAAGGAATGGATACAGTTGTCGGGCAGGTTGCGGTACCAGTCGAAGGCGACCCCTTCCAATGTCCCGATGAATAATCGTGTAAGGATGGCGTCGTCATGGGGCAGATGGTCGGTTGTGACCTCGAAGTAAGTAATGTACCGACTTGCGAAAGTCTTGCCATCATAGAGATTGATGTTGAACGGCTTATATCTTGGTAGGAAAGGGACATCCCTCCATGCAGTAGGGTATGGTTGCCGTATTCTGAGGTCCTGGGAGATTTTTCGGGCGTGAAACATGGCCCGGAGCTTCTGGACCTCTCTTCTTGCCTCCCTGGCCTCATCCGCAGCGGTGGAAGCCGATATTTCAGGAGGATTGTCGCCCGGGTTTGGTGCCGCTGAGTTCGAGTTCGCATTGACTGCGGGACCCAAGCTTGTTTGGCCAGGCGTCCTCCCTTGCAGAGTTGGAAGAGCCGCTTTGATTTCGTCCACGGATTTGACCAAGGTACGCAGTATGGCCTCCAGAGTGTCGATGCGTTGGCGATCACTGGGACCGTCTTGATCATCGTTTGTCATGAATGCCATCCTTACACGAGCCGAAATAGAAGGGACGGTGGACGACGTGCCCTCTGAATCATACCCTTGTACAGAGAAGTCGTCGGGGTATGTGGGAATGTTTTCCTCTGGTTCGGACTCAGAAGGAATAGTACCCTCAGCTTCAGAGCTTGCCTCGTCTTGAGAGTCGTGAACATCCTCGGGGACGTCGGCACCTGCTGTATCTGTTGGGAGATTCGTTTCCCCGGGCACATCTCCTTGCAATACTGGATTACCGTGGATGTTCGGAGGAATGCTACCCCCGGTTCCAGCGACCCCGAGTGATGTGGATGATGAATCTCCTAATGTAGTAGATTTCGTCTTCGAACGGGTACCTTAGAAAACTCCGATGGTAGGCAACCGCTTAGATGATAATTTCTTGGTCACAGTGGTTGAAATCTTCCGGCTAGAGATATTTGTTTTCTTCCCTCTCCCGTTGGCGGGGATTCTCTGAGCAGAGTTGCAGGAGACGACGGGAAGCGCCTCATCCTCTGAACTTGGTTGTTGCAGTCTTTGGAAGACGGACCGCCGGTCTTCTCATACTGTCGCGTTGTTGCAGCAGCAGTTGATAATGACTTGGGTGCAGTGATGCCCGTGGGAGGACTCTTTGCACACCGAGTCCCCTTCTCTTTCCTTGCGTTTGTGAAGGATCACGTCACGCAAGTCAGATGGGCCTCGAGCAACCACGTCTGCTCCCTGGTTGCGGGGAGACTTTTGGGAACCACTCAGTCTGTTTGCCGCGAGGGCTGGACTCGAGTGGTTTTGTATAACTTCCCATCAGAGGCCCGCGTAACAGTAAGCGGAGCGCTCGGATGGTCAGAGGTCGGGACAGCCGACTGAGCTTGCCGAGCTCGTGCTGCCCTAGACTTCTTCACTCTAGCGCCTGAAGGCACATAGTAGAAAGAGTCTAAGTGGTGCTGCAAAGAATCAGACACATTTTCTTGGGAGCATGAGAGATCAGGGCCATAGGAGAGGCGATCGAAGACAGAGCTCGAGCCGCGTGGAGTGGATAATATACGGCTGGAATCAGCAATCTTCATGCGGCAGGCAATCGTGGCCGCATAGGCCTTCTTCATGCGGCTGGAAGTCTCGGTCGCATGAGTCTCCTCCATGCGGCTGGAAGTCTTGGCCGCATGGGCCTTCTGTATGCGGCTGGCAGTTTTGGCCGCATGAGCATCATGCATACGGCTGGCAATCTTGGCCGCATGAGCATCATGCATGCCGCTGGCAGTTTTGGTTGCATGAGCATCATGCACGCGGCTGGCAATTTTGGCCGCATGAGCATCATGCATGCCGCTGATGCCTTTATTCGGCTTCTTCCTGGACCACGTAGTCCCTCTTTGCCCCTGTAAGTCCAGCATCGTAGTGTTTTCCTCTGCCGAACTTGGAGACAGTAGAGTCCTCTATGGCCTGAAGTGGACTCGTATGAGAGTCGCCCTTGTCGTTTTGGGCAGTAGAGAGTACTTCGTCCAGAGCTTGGGGAGGAGCAAATGACTTGGGCCTCCACTCTCTTCGAGCCTTCTTCGTGCGGGCTTGCTTCTGGATCGGGCCAGCGCTCCCATCGGAGAGCATTTCTTCAAACGCCTGTTGGTCGAAGCGGACAACCATTTTCTGTTGTGTGGAGCCGAGTTTGGCTGCATCCGATTGTGTCACCAACTTCTCAGCCGTGGAGAAGTTTATCCCCAGCAGAGTCGCCATCGTATTTGCCATTGATTGTAAAAGTACAGAACAGTTTTATGGGAGGACTGAACTTAGACTCACAATACAAACTCGCTTGTACAAAGAAAGCCTAGGAATGAAAACCTAGGTACAGCAATCTAAGTATAATTGTTTATTTTTGATTCTGGGGGGTGACAGTAGAGGCTCGGGAAAGCGACGGCAGCTCTGCCTTACTCCTTGGACGATCGAATGTAGCCTTGGCTCTGATGAAGAAAATGCTCTCAGAATGTGTGGTCAGACTCTTCTGCGCGTGCCTTTGTCTCTCTGTGTATCCAGCCGGGGGGTCTTCTCTCTTCAGGTCTCTCCAGGTATCTCCCGATACTTTGCAAGGGAATGGCACCTTGCTATTTATAGAGGTGGGGGTGTGATCATTAGGGTTTGCAATGATTCTCTCCTTAGAAAGTCGGCGGCCAATCATCTGGACCATTCATTTTGATTGCAACGTATCTGGGCAATTAATGTGGATTGCACCAAATCTTATGGGCAATTAATGTTGATTGCCATAAATTTTGATAGGCTCGGATCTCCTACCACGTGTTCGATTTGTCTGATCTGATTTGATTTGGGGTAATTATGATGATTGTAACAAATTTGAGTTTGTTATGATTTGCTAGCAGCCATAATTTTGAGGGGGATAAGAACGCTACGTGTCTCAGCTGTTGCGAGGACCGCCACGTGTCTCAACTGTCTTGAGTGGAATATACTGACAGAGTCGCATGAGTGAGATTTCTAAGTAAACCGCATACAGGTGGCCCCTACGATCCTAGTCGCATGAAGGTAGCAGCCGCATGAGGGTAGCAGCCGCATGAAGGAGACAGCCGCATGAAGGATGCAGCCGCATGAAGAGGACAGCCGCATGAAGGATGCAGTCGCATGAAGAGGACAGCCGCATGAAGGATGCAGCCGCATAGGGGTGCTTGGGACTTGACAGATCCTGTCAGTTATAGAAGATTTTCTTCTTTTTCCAAGGGACACGCCATCATTATTTCAGCTTTATGGCAGAGCTGTCATTCATTGCGTCAGAGCTGTCATTCATTGTGTCAGAGCTGTCATCAGACCAATTAATTGGGAGACTGCTTTATGGCCAGCTGTAGAAGCGGACAGCGTATGGCCACGTGTCTTTGCCTGAGCAGCATGGAGCTGTTGGGGAGTTCTGAGCCGCATAAAGTTCTGAAGGGTTCCTGAGCCGCATAAGGCTCCTTCTGTTTGGAGCCGCATGGGCTTTTCTTGTCCTTTTCCATGCTTCTACAGGCCAAACATTGAAAGGCCTATGCTGCTCAAAATGACTCAAGCAGATTGATCCTATCTTACGATGGGACACGTGGCAGGCTGACCAAGTCTCAACCACCCAGATTTGCTGCAATAATATCTCAACAAGTCACCAGCTGGCGGCCAAAGAGTGGGTCTTTATGTGCTGTTGTAGCTACGTGGCCACGTGGCCATCTATGCGGCTCAAAACATATTTTACTATAAATAGCAGGGTACCACACCCATGCAAAAGGCTGGCAACCTACGAAGGGCAATTTCTTCAAGAGCAAAAATCGTGTCAGATAGTCCAAGGAGTAAGGCAGAGTTGCTACACTTTCCCAAGCCTCTATGGTCACCCCCAGAATCAAAACTAAACAATTATACTTAGATTGTTTCCTAGGATTTCTTTCTAGGCCTTTCTCTTGTACAAACGAGTTTGCAATCAAGTTCAATTCCTCTGTAATTTTGTTGTGCTTGATATTTAATGGCAAACATTTAGCAATTATTATTACTATTATCTTATTAAGAAAAGGTCTTAAGATGGTATTTAATTACTATCCTTAAGTCTATTTCCTAAAATATTAGTATTTCCAAATAAATGATTCTCGTAGCATTATAGCTGTTAAAATGCTTTTTTTTTATCGAGAAGTATCTATTTAAAATACTATGGTTAGTTGACGTAAATAAAATACTAGTTAATTTCAAAAGTATTTTTGGGATATTTTATATAAGTAAATCAAAATGGAATATTAGTTCACGGAAAACCATTACTATTTACTAACAAATATAGTATTTCTCACATTATTTGTAATAAATGATTTTATTAGAAAATCGTTTTCAGTTACCAATTATAGTGCGTGGTTAAAGGTATTAAAAATAAGTATACTTTTATTTTCTAAAAATATATATAAGTTGGTTAATAATAAAATTGGTTGTTAAGTTAATCGTAGGCGTTTATTAATTAAAATCCTTAGAATGGTTTCTAAACTGGATTATTAAATTAATATAGGTTCCAGGACCTAAGTTTAAGGCCGTATTTCCCTGTCTCCCTATCAGCACCGAAAAAACCAAGGTAAGTATCATACTATTCATGTTCGCATTTTAATTAATAAATAAATGCATTGCATTCAGTAGGAATATATATATATATTATCGACACTGATTCATGGGATCCCTCTCGGATCCCAAATTGACTGTTTAATTGACTTACTGACTCTAGAATTGGGGGAGTAGTATTGCAACTGTGACCAAAGCCATGTTACTACTATTGTCTCTCTCGCGCTAACCCCTATTGTACAGGGGGTGATGTCACGATCCGCTACCCAAATTGTTGGGCCGAGCCGAGTCATGTCCAGCCTACGCTTGAGATAAAACGTAGTAAGCTGTTCTAAAAAAATAAACAATATAGATCAAAGTGTGCTAGCAGTTCCATATGTCAAAATGAGTAAAATTATTACAAACACAAAATCATCTAGTATACGAATATGTTTCAAATACATAGCCAAAATGTAAAACTGGATACAGGTCCAGTAACAAAAATACATAGTCTATATAGCCCTGCTCTCTAAGTCTAGAGCGGCTAAGATAACAAACTAGACGAGTTTCTCCGCAAGTACATCCTCGTAGGTAAAGCCTGATCCTCGATGGTGACCCCATAATAGGAATCACATAGCAACTCCTCCTCGGTAAGTATACCTACAACGCCATAATAGTTTTTATACTAAGCCAAATACTAGGACACTTGTGGTGTGACACGACTTTCTGACTGGACACCTAGCAAAGTAATGACTTTAGCATAAGAGACCAATGTGGGGTGACATAATACCTAAACCAACTTCGTAGGGTCTCTATACTAAGGTAGGGTAAGATCCCAACACTAAAATATCCCAAAATCACACATAACTTCATAAGTCGTAATTATTTAATTAATAAATTAGACTGTACACTATGTTCCAACAATTATTCAGATAGGAAAGGCTCAAATATACATAAAATAAAGTACCAAAATGATCCTTGTTAATTATAGAAATTTATACTAATTTTTCTAGAATTTATAAACCATTATAGATATTTATTAAAAATCAGTAAACATAAGTACCTTGAACATGAGTTCTGTTTTCTTATTTTTATAAAATAGAAAATATGCAAACTAAATCCTGGAAAAACTATATTAAATTATCTAAATTAACATAGTATTTCAATACAATTTTTTCCAGATTTTTACAGTATTTAAAATATATAACAAAATTCAAATACAGCAAGTTATAATTTTTAGAAAATAAATAATTAATTATTTAATACTTTATCCACGTATACGAAACTGACTAAGGATACTATTAAGACTAACATCTAAGGTATCAAGCGGGAACGGATGGTTTCCTTGCGGCTGGTGGGTCGAACAAGTAAGGATATCTCTCCCTCATGTCCGACTCCCTTTTCCAAGTAGATTCTTCCGGAGAGTAACGGCTCCAAGCTACTCGGACTAAAGGTATGACTTTGTTCCTCAGTTTTTTCTCCCTCTGGTCCAATATCTTCATTGGCTGTTCAGTAACTGCAAGACTCGGTCCGATCTCCAACTCTGAATGATCCAACACATGGATGGGGTCTGGAACGTATCTCCTCAGCTGAGACACATGAAAGACATCGTGAACTCCTGCTAGGTTGGGTGGAAGTGCAACCCTGTAAGCTACCTCTCAGATCCTACCGAGTATCTCGAACGGTCCAATGTATCTATGGCTCAACTTGCTGCCTCGTCCGAATCGGATCGTCCCTTTAGTAGGTGATATCTTCACCAAAACCATATCTCCGTCGGTGAACTCCATCGATCTGCGACTAGCATCGGTCCAGTGTTTCTGCCTGTCCTGAGCAACTCTGAGTCTGTCTCTGATCATCCTGACCTTCTCTGCTGTCTCAGTGATCATCTCTGGCCTAAGCATAACTCTATCCCCAATATCATCCCAAAAGAGCGGTGTACGACATCGTCGTCCATATAGTCCCTCGAATGGAGACATACCGATGCTGGCTTGGTAGCTGTTGTTGTATGAAAACTCTACCAAGTGAAGATGACTCTCTCATGATCCGTCGAAGTCCAGTACACAAGTCCTCAACATGTCCTCGAACATCTGAATCGTCCTCTCGGACTGTCCATCGGTCTGTGGGTGGTACGTTGTACTGAACTTGAGCCGACTGCCCAACTCCTCCTGCAAGCTCCTTCAGTAATAGAATATGAATCTTCTATCCCGGTCTGATACGATGCTCATCGGTACTCCGTGTAAGCAAACTATCTGCTGCATGTATACCTCTGCCAACTTCTCGGTGGAGAGCCCCACCTTAAAGGGTATGAAGTGAGCATACTTCGTCAGCCTGTCAACGATAACCCATATGGCATCCTTCCCTCCTTGGGAACGAGGAATCCCTGAGACAAAGTCCATCGTAATGTGTTCCCACTTCCACTCGGGAATGGATAACGGCTGCAATAGACCAGCTGGCCTCTAACGCTCTACCTTGACCTGCTGGCAAACTAGGCCCCCCGAGATAAAGCATGACACATCTTTCTTCATTCCGTGCCACCAAAGATGTTCCCGCAAGTCATGGTACATCTTGTTGGCACCAGGGTGAATAGAATATCGTGATCGATGTGTCTCCTGCAAGATCGCCTCTATCAGCTCACCCTTCGGCACGCATAACCGGCTGCCGTGCCTCAAGGATCCATCCTCTGCTACGGTAAAGTCATCTAGCAATCCAGCTAAAGCCAGAACTCTGAGTCTGCAGAGGCTCTCATCTGTAGACTGAGTCTCCTTGATCTGCTCTATCAGACCTGACTGAATATCTAGCGCCATCATCTGTATCATTGATCCTGGCCGAATCATCTCAATATCGAGCTTCTGCAGATCTTCCCGCAAATGCCGATCTATCATCAGATATCATGCCATCGGATGCCTGCTCAGCGCATTCGCTACCACATTTGCCTTCCCGGGGTGATACTGCAAATCGATGTCGAAGTCCTTCATCAACTCCAACCATCTTCTCTGTCTCATGTTCAGCTCCTTGAACACATACTTCTAGCTCTTATGGTTAGTAAAGATTTTCACTCGCTCTCCGTATAAGTAGTATTTCCACAACTTGAGTGCAAAGATCACCGCAGCTAACTCTAGGTCGTAAGTAGGATAGTTCCGTTCATGAGTCCGTAATTGCCTAGATGCATAAGAAATCACTTTCCCATGCTGCTGTAGAACACATCCTAGCCCCTTTTTCGAAGCATCGCTATAAATGGTGAAACCTCCAGATCCTGAAGGTAAAGTCAAAACTAGAGCGGTCGTCAGCCTCCTCTTCATCTCCTCAAACGCTGCCTGGCAGTCCTCTGACCAGATATACTCTACGTCCTTTCGCGTCAGCTTCATCATGGGTTCAACTATTCTAGCAAAGTTCTGGACAAACTTCCTATAATAGCCTGCTAATCCCAAGAAACTCCTGATCTCTGAAACCGATGTCGGAGCCTTCCATGTCTCGACTGCAACAATCTTCCTGGGATCCACTGAGATCCCTTCTCCAATGACCACATGACTGAGAAACTCCACCTGGTCTAGAAAGAACTCACACTTAGACAATTTGGCATACAACCTCTCCTTCTTCAGAATCTCCAGAACTGTTCGCAAGTGTTCTGTGTGCTCTTCCGGCGTCTTCGAGTATATCAGGATGTCCTCGATAAACACCACGACAAACTTATCCAGATACTGGTGAAATGTCTTGTTCATCAAGTTCATAAAGACAGTTGGCGCATTTGTGAGACCAAATGGCATCACCAAAAACTCGTACTGCCCATATTTCGTGTTGAACGCAGTCTTCTGGATGTCTTCAGCTCTGACCTTCACCTGGTGGTAACCGGATCTCAAATCTATCCTGGAGAACACCTTCGCCCCAGTCAACTGGTCGAACAAATCATCTATCCGAGACAGAGGATATTTGTTCTTAATGGTGATGGTATTTAATGCCCGGTAGTCAATGCACAACCGGACTATACCATACTTCTTCGGCATAAAGAGTACTGGCGCTCCCCATGGAGAAGCACTAGATCGAATAAAACCCTTTTTCAACAGGTCGTCGATCTGCTCCTTCATCTCTACGGCCTCCTTGGGGTTCACCCTATAGCAAGCCCGGGATACTGGTGATGAGCCCGGTACTAAATCTATAGTGAACTCCACATCTCTGTCAGGCGAAAGTCCTTGAAGATCCTCTGGGAATACATCCATAAACTCTCCAATGATAGGGTGTGGCGGTGCTAACTCCCGAACTGTCGCACAACAGTTCGGCTCTAGGCTGATCTCCGGCCATGTCCTCCTGACACTGAATGGTGTCGTTCCTGGAGAACTGAACAGAATACTACCCTTATGACAGTCTATAGCTATGTGAGCATAGCTAAGCCAATCCATTTCCAATATGATATTATATCCGGAAAATGGCATCACAAAGAATCGTCCCCTAAACTCTCTCCCAGCTATAGTAATGGAGCATCTATAGATAGCTCTAATGGGTACTGGTCCGCCTTCCATCATTACTCTACTCATCTCCTTGGTGGGTGTAGCTACTAAGTGATATTTTTGCAAAAACTCTAATGACAGAAAGCTATGTGATGCACCAGAATCAAACAAGCATATTTTTAGAAAAGTATGCAAATAAACATGACCTGTGATGACATCGACCAAATAATCTGGCTTCGAAACCTGCTCCGGCTCCGCCTCAAGAGCTAAAATATAAGCCTTACCCTGGGGTCCCTTCTGCTGCTGTTGCAGATGCTGCCCAAACCGCTGCTGCTGGGTCGGGAGCGGTGGTCCCCTAGGCGGTCCCGTGCCTGGCATCCTTGCTGCTGGACAATCTCGAAGCTGATGGGTGGTAGACCCACAAGCTAAACACTGCCTCAACCTCTTCCTGTAGATGGCAAAGTCATGCCCTGGCCTTCTACAAAAAAAAAACACATAGCTCCCCTCTGTTGCTGTGGTCCCGGAGCTCTAGCTGGTGGGGTTGGGTGATGTGGTGTGGGAGGACGGTATGTCTGCTGATGTGGCACCGGTGCTCTCGACTGGAAAGCCTGGCGCTTGGAAGGTCCCTCGTGGTGTACAGAAGCTAGCCTCTTGCAAGACAGAAGATGATCCTCTATCCCCCGGGCCAACTCTAGGCTCTGGTAATAGTCAGTCGTCCCGTTCGCCACTAGGAGAATGCCAATATCTAGGACTAGACCATGGCAAAATCTACGCGTCATCTCCTCTTGGTCTGCAATCAGGCTAGGGCAAAATGCCTCAAACGACTAAACTCCGCCACATACTCGTCAACAGAACGGTTCCCCTACTGGATGTTCTGGAATTGTAGCCCCATGGCTACTCTAGCGGTAGTCGAGAAGAATTTCTTTTTGAACTGGATCTTGAACTGATCCCATGTGGCTCTCCTTCTCGCGAATAGTGGCTCAATCCTGAACCAAACTCCTGCTAAGTCTGTTAGCAGAAACCCTGCTGCCTCGACCTGAAGGTCACCTAGCAACCTAGCTCCGAGGAGCTTCCTCTCTACCGAGTCTAGCCAGTCATCTGCGACTATGATGCCTTCAGTCCCTATGAACTCCCTGGGGTTCAAGCTCATGAAGTTCTTGATATTCCCTGCTCTCGGTCGTAGCTCTACCGGTGGTGGGACCATGGTACACTCCTCAGAATGCTCCATGCTCTGGCGAAGTAAGGTGGTCTGCTCCTGATAGGTCGTTAGGAACCCATGGATCAGAGTGAGCAGCTGGTTCCCGTCGAGAGTGACGGAAGCCTGGGTAGGTATAATAATAGGTGGTGGTGGGAGTATCGGGTCCTGCTTGGACTGTGAGGTGGGAGGTGGTGGAGGCATCTGGGTTGGTGGATTTGTGGAGTGGAGGTGTATGGTAGGTGGAGGTGCTTCGGTCAACTGGTCGACCGGCTGGATAGGAAGTACGCCATTTTTAGGTGTGGCATACTAGGATGAGCGTGTGAGCACCATCTAATAGAAAAAAAAAGACTTATAAGAATTCTTTTAAGTAAACAATCACAAACAAATAAGAAAGTCTAATTTGCAATGATGATCCTATGCTGTGATGAGTTTCCTATGTTGCAATCCTAGTAATCCTCTAGGTGTTCTAAATGTTATTTCTAGTGTTATCTAGTTATCTTAACTTTCTAATTGCAGGCATGCTTGGTACAATGACGCAACCAAAACAACTTAGTCTTGACCTGCATGGGCCACCACTAAAATATATGTCACGATCCGCTACCTAAATTGTTGGGCCGGGCCAAGTCATATCCAGCCTACGCTTGAGATAAAACATAGTAAGATGTTCTAAAAAAATAAATAATACAGATCAAAGTGTGCTAACAGTTCCATATGTCAAAATGAGTAAAATCATTACAAACACAAAATCATCTAGTATACAAATATGTTCCAAATACATAGCCAAAATGTAAAACTTGATACAGGTCTAGTAACAAAAATACATAGTCTATATAGCCCTGCTCTCTAAGTCTAGAGCAGCTAAGATAAAAAACTAGACGAGTTTCTCGCAGGTACATCCTCGTAGGGTAAAGCCTGATCCTCGATGGTGAGCCCATAATAGGAATCACATAGCAACTCCTCTTCGGTAAGTATACCTACAACGATATCCTGTCAGGACGGGAGCAAGTACTGATTCTACAAACTAAATATATGGAGCATGAAACAACGATGTAATAACAGGAAATCATGGTATATCATAATCTATCATGTCAAGGATACATTTGTCATGGCGACAGATGTACATGTAATATTTAAACTGGAGCAGGCACGTGATCGTCAATAGGTATAAAATGTATCGGTGTACAAGTCTACAAGTAATAAAATGTATGTACATACAAGTGTACAAGCATAGGTGTACATACGTACAGAAATACGGGATAATGGCCTACGACAAGGTATGCATATAAAATACGACCTTGCTTGGTACATACGTACGAGAGAAGGGGCATGATCACGTGCTCAACTATCAGTTTTTCCATAACCCAAGTTTTAACATGTGAGAGATACGATGGTAGTTTAAAACATGTGAAAGATATTGGGAGCAGTATAAAATAGGTGAAGTTATGACTTACAATTTAAGAAACAGTATTTTAATACGATTCATTCACAGTTATTATCAATGCAGTAAATAAAGTTTGTAGGGGTACTTGCCTCGTGCAAAGCAAGGGTATGTATATGAAGCTATAGATATCCGGTGTCCCGTCACTGTAAAAAGGATATACAAACTTAGTTTTTATACTAAGCTAAATACTAGGACACTTGTGGTGTGACACGACTTTCTGACTGGACACCTAGCCAAGTGATGACTTTAGCATAGGTGACCAATGTGGGGTGACACAATACCTAAACCAACTTTCTAGGGTCTCTATACTAAGGTAGGGTAAGGTCCCAACAATAAAATATCCCAAAATCAAACATAACTTCATAAGTCGTAATTATCTAATTAATAAATCTGACTGAACACTATGTTCCAACAATTATTAAGATAGGAAGAAGGCTCCAATATACATAAAGTAAAGTACCAAAATGATCCTTGTTAATTATAAAAATTTATACTAATTTATATGGAATTTACAAACTCTTATAGATATTTTTTAAAAATCAGTAAACATAAGTACCTTGAAAATGAGTTCTGTTTTCCTTTTTTTATAAAATAGCATGTATGCAAGTTAAATCCTGGAGAAATTATATTAAATTATCTAAATTAACATAGTATTTCAATACAATTTTTCCCATATTTTTACATTATTTAAATTATATATACAAATTCAAAAATAGCAAGTTACAATTTTTGGAAAATAAATAATTAATTGTTTAATATTTTATCTACGTATACAAAACTGAATCGGAGTCCAGATACGGGATCCAAAGCCATGAATCAAGTTCGATATGACTCGTATAGACCTTGAACGTATTTAGACTCATTTAAGTATAGCACAAAATATATATATATATATATATATATATATATATATATATATATATATATATATATATATATATATAAAAATATATATATATATATATATATATATATATATATATATATATATATATATATATATATATATATATATATATATATATATATATAATTAGTATATAAACATGCATGTATATATACATATATATATATATATATATATATATTTTTATATATATATATATATATATATATATATATATATATATATATATATATATATATATATATATATATATATATATATATATATATAATATATATATATATATATATATATACATGCATGTTTATATACTAATTATATATATATATATATATATATATATATATATATATATATATATATATATATATATATATATTTATATATTTATTTCCTTATAAACATGCATATATATATATATATATATATATATATATATATATATATATATATATATATATATATATATATATTTTATTATATATATATATATATATATATATATATATATATATATATATATATATATATATATATTTTATATTTTATATATATATATATAAAATATATATATATATATATATATATATATATATATATATATATATATATATATAAAAATATAAAATATAAAATATATATATATATATATATATATATATATATATATATATATATATATATAAACAAAACCCAGCCCAAACCCATTATGCTAAAACCCGACCCAATGAACAGTAGCCAAACCCAAACCCAACAGTTAATGGGTTTGAAACCCGTTAGCATAAAACAAAACCCGAAACCCAAATCAAATAAACCCGTATCCTGACAGTTAGGGACACGGTCACAGTACGTGATACGAGTCGTGTGTCCTAGGACTAAAATGACACGCACGACACGAATCTCGCGTGTCCACGTACTCCACTGGGTTCCTCGACACGTGGCGACCCCACTCACGTGTATACGAGACACTGACACGACCCACAGAAGGAGTGACACGTATGTGTCCGACGAGGAGATGCTGTCGGGGGTGCTACTCGACGGAGGAGGCGTCGTGGTGGCCGGAGAAAATTGGGGCCGAGTCGCCTCGTTGAGACGAGTCGATTGGTGGTGGTCGAAGGTGACGACGATGGCCAGAACGTCGGCTAGGACATATCTTGGGTTCTGGCGAGGGCGTTGGGGAAGAACGGCTAGGGCGGTGGCTAGGGTGGTCAAAAAGTGGAATAGGGTTAGGGTTTAGGTCGGGGGGTCGGTCGGGAAGTAGGCAGAGACGAAGTAGGCAGAGACGAAGGGTTAGGGTTAGGGTTACGGTGAGTCGGTCGGGAAGTAGGCAGAGACGAAGGCGTTGGTCATTGAGATTTTGCAGAAACCCCCCCCCCCCCCCCCCCCCCCCCCCATGATTCGTAAATTACACAAAACCCCCACCGCCTTAGGTAAGTGAAATTTCTAGATTTGTAATTAGCCCCCCGCTGTTGTTCTGTGCAAATTCAAATTTGCACAAACAAAATGAATATTGCGAACCAACTTTAAAACATTTAAAATAATTGTAAATTGTTATAGAAATAATTTAATAAATTATAAAATGATATTTTAGGCTTTAAAAACCATTTAAAAATTATTCAAAAATTCTAGAAAATTTCTAATAATTATAATAAATTATTTTAAGGCTAAAAATGTCATTTGTATTTAAAAACCCTGAATTTAAACTAATTAAAATATCAGGGGCTTACAGTTGAGCCGTATCGTATACTAGCATTTGGCCAAAATGTTAGTATACACATTGAATCTACCAGCCGGTCACAGATCTGATATACACTCAAATCACTATTGAATCATTGTAGATTGCATCATTGTACCTCTTGAGATTTTATTGCTTGTTGACTTCTTTATTATTATTTAGAAAAAAAAATATTAATGCTTTTAAACTATTCTTGCATCATTTCATTATTTATTAGAATGTTGGATATGGATATATGTTCTTGCTCCCCTCCTGACTGGAGACCAATATTTTAGGTGATTGCGAGGACGAGGAGCTTACCTTTAGTTCCTATTACGGACCCGATCTGAGTTCTGAAGAGGTAGCCGAACCTGACCAGGGAGCCCAGGATTTCTAGTTGGGCCGTTGCTTAGCTTTCTTGTTTTCAAGTTGTAAGAAAGAACAGTTGTAAAAAAAAACTAAATGCTTTACTTGCTTGTGTGTTTGTTTTCATATAGACATTTAGCTTTAATTTAAAGTTCGAATAAAGTTTTATTTTCGCATTTAGAATGTTGTGTTGGTGTACTACTGATTGAAACAACTTATTGCCGCCGTCGGTGCAGGCTAGGCATGATCCGACTGGACCCAGAATCTTGAGATTGGATCGTGACAAAAATATTTGAAGTAAATGGTGAACATTTATTGTAGTTGGAAGCGTATAATTATTAGTGGCTAGGTGTATATATTTACATATTTTATCCTAATTAATTTAAACATATCCCTATATATATATATATATATAATTATAGAAGTACACTTTTTTTAATATGAAAGTTCCGTGATATCTAAATTTTTTTATATTATATTTAATTTTTTTTACAAATGGGCTTGTTTAGTTATTCACGACATATGTTGTCCTTGTTAATAGAAACCACAAAAGCCAAATGTTGAAACAAATAATGGTTGTCATTCTGCCTGTTGAAATTGACTTGTTCTTCTTTTACCAAATAGGAACCAAATTGGGCCCCGGCCCTAAGAAGAAGATTAGCAATGAGCACGGCCCAATATAGAGAGGGGATGAGTTTTGAGTCCACAAGTCTTAAGTTCCAAGGCTATTGCTGAGTTTTCTTACTAACCTAAGTGGCCCACTAAAACAGAAATTATTCCTTCATGGGCGTCTTAGAAGAAGAACAGCATAATCAGTTTCCAAAGTGAACTTTCCACCGTCCATTTATCTATAATATGATCTGAGCTTTTCTATTGGCTTCTCATTAAATTTCAAAGCTTTCAAACCCCTAATCCATTTTCCCAGCCACACTTTACGACCGCCGTCCAAAAGCTAATGATATTCACCACCTCCACTCTCTCGAGTCCCCATCTCGTTGCGTTAAAGAGACCGAATGAAGAGCGTGATGGATATCGGCATAACGTCAGTAGCGAAGGTGGGGTCCGCTCTCCACACTAGTGGGCCCACGCAGGTCAATAATCAGTGTCATGCCTGTGTATGGGTCACGTGACGTGGCGTGTTAGTAATACGTAACTTAACCGTGTTTGGTGCTTTCGCCATAACAGCGGTAGTGGGGGTCGGATGCAATGCACGTGTCGAGTCATTTGAGTGTGGCGTCCAATCGGCGGGACCACCAGAAGCAAGAGAAATGGTCCGCCACGTCATGCATGGCGCACCACTCTATGCGGCTGCAGTCTCTCCCTCCCCACCTATAGCTAGGTTTTTTTATCAGAAATTTTCATAGGAGGTAAAGAAGTTTACAAAAATTCTAAAAAAAGTAAGAAGTTAATGGAAATTGCGTATTGGGTAATGAAGCTCCATCAGAAATGGTGCGTCAGGTAGAAAATGAAAGTGCGCGCCATCGCGCCATCATCGATGGCGCGCTGTGTGTGAACTCCCACGTCCAAACAAAATAATGAAATAACGCGCCATCATTGATGGCGCGCTCTGCTTTAATGATGGCGCCCTCTGCTTAAAGTGTGAAGTGTGTTAAAGTGTGCGCGCTGGAGTCAAATCATGAAAAGAAGAGCCATCATTGATGGCGCGGTCTGGTTTAACGTCTTGTGACGCGCCATCACTGATGGCGCGCTCTGGCCAGCTCGTGATGCAGCGTGCGCGTGTCAGTGATGCAGTGATCAGTGATGCAGTGATCAGACGTTGGGGTTTGGGCTGTACGTTGGGGTTTGGGTTGTGAGTTTTGGAGGGAAATTGTTGGCAGAACCTCTTTCTCTCGTTTCCCTCTATAAATTTCTCCCTCTTTCTTCTTCCTCACATAAGTTAGACAGCACCACAGCACCTCTTTCTCTTGTTCTTCATCTTCATCTTCATCCTCCTTTTTCTAATGTAAGTAACTCTCGAACAAGATTAAATTTTGAATCACTACCAAATTACGGTACTTTAGCGACGGCAAATTAGCGACGAAAATTTTCCGTCGCTATCACCGTCGGATCACCGACGAATTTGTGACGGAATACCGACGGAAAGCAGTGGACAATTTTTTTTTATTTTTTTATGTCCATATCCGTCGCTATGCCGTCGATAGGTAGTCGGCCAAGTAGCGACGGTTTTATATCCGTCGCTAGAACGTCGCATATTTTGGCGGCAAAAGCCTAAAATATTGGCGCGAGATTTACTGACGACTTAGCGACGGAATAATCCGTCGCTACTCGCGCGAGATTTACTGACGCATTAGCGACGGAATAATCCGTCGCTACTCCGTCGCTAAATTTACGTTCCAGACTTAAATTGAAACGACGGGGGGAACTTTTTCATTCCCCCCAAATTTCACTCTCTCCTCTCTCTCTCTCTCTCTCTCCCGCGGTGATCGATCGGCGACCCCCTCTCCTCTCTCTCCCGCGGCGGTGATCGGCGACCCCCTCTCCTCTCTCTCTCCCAAAGGTAATCCCCTCTCTCTCTCTCTCTCTCTCTCTCTCTCTCTCTCTCTCTCTCTCTTTCTCGCTCTCTCTCTCGCGCGCTGCGCGCGGTGGTCGTAGGTGCAGCGGGCCGGGGCGTCGGGGGCTGCGGGGGCGGCGTCGACTGCGGGGGGCGGCGGGGTGGCGGCGGTGGCGGGAGGTGTGGAGGGGGCGGTGGGAGGGGGCGGGAAGCGTTGGAGGGATGGGGGCGCGCGGGGGCTGGCCACGGGGTGCGGGGGGTTGCGGAGGGGGGCTGGCCGTGCGCGGGGGGCGGGGGGTGTGGAGGGGGCGGTGGGATCGAGGGGGCGGGCAGCGTTGGGGGGGTACGATGGGGGCGGGGGCTGGCCGCGGGGTGCGGGGGGAGGGGGTATGTGTGGAGGGGGGCTGGCCGGACACACACACACACGGACACACACACACACGGACACACGGACACACAGACACACACACACACACAGACACACACACACACACACACACGGACACAGACACACGGATACACACACACACAGACATATATATATATATATATATATATATATATATATATATATATATATATATATATATATATATATAGGCATAATTTTAAGATGCTTAATTAGTTTACCTTATATATATAAGGTAAACTAATTATGGTAAACTAATTATGCCTATATATATATCTATATATAGGCATAATTAGTTTACCTTATTTTAGAGTATGACTACGTAGCTAGTGTGTAGAGTAGTATATGGTTACTATATCCTAGTGTAGAGTAGTATGTAGAGGAGTATGGCTACTAGTGATATATAGATATGTAGGTCCATGTGTATCTGTATCGGACTATCGCTATCGGTATCGAACTATCGCTATCGGTATCGGACTATCGCTATCAGTATCGACCGTATATACTTAGTATCGGGCGTAGCGGATTAGTATCGATCAGTATATAGGTTTGGGTTAGGATCAAGGTTCAAAGTATCGGTATCAGAATAGTAGGCCGAATAGGAGGCCGAGATAGTCGAATGTGAAGAAGGGAGGAGCAGATGGGTTCAGAGCCATGGTGGAGGAGGAGAAGTAACATGAGAGCAGTTTCCGCCGTAACATCTCCTGGCTCTGCTGGCAACTGAAGTCCAAATGCTACAAAGGACGATCCTTCGCTGAAATCGACTACAACACCCATCAGTTCAAGTTCATTCCTATATGAGTATATTCCAATGCCATAGAGGAAGGTCAACAAACTGATGGCTTCTATGGCATTGAAATCTACTCATATAGGAATGAACTTGAACTGATGGGTGTTGTAGTCGATTTCAGCGAAGGATCGTCCTTTCTAGCATCTGGACTTCAGTTGCCAGCAGAGCCAGGAGATGTTACGGCGGAAACTGCTCTCATGTTACTTCTCCTCCTCCACCATGGCTCTGGACACATCTGCTCCTCCTTTCTTCCCTTCTTCTCGACTATCTTGGCCTCCTATTCGGCCTACTATTCCGATATGTGTTTGATACGGTCTACCTAACCTATATACTGATACTAATCTGATACTCTCTGATATTAAGTACATCCGGCTTACTAGCTAGCGGATCCACCAGTTACATGATTATATACTAATTATGTTAGATTGTGATACTAAGTAGCCTCGTCGTAGGCCTAGCGTGTTATCCACAAGTTTAGTTTTTCTTACGATATGAGTATCGGTATTGGGCTATTAATTCTTATGTTTAGTTTGTCTTACGATACAGATATTCACATCAAATCGAGCATGAATCGTTACTTTGTTGATCGTACATGGATGTACAAACGACAACACGAGAGCAGAATTGGTGTGAGTGATAATTTTCAGGCAGGTGTGGAAGTATTTCTTAAGTATGCCATGAGCAAAACTCAGTACATGGACGATAACAAAATCAAGTGTCCATGTGTTAATTGTCACAATAGACGTTTCGAAGAAGTGATGACTGTGAGAGATCATTTGACCCGTAAGGGTTTCGTACGTGATTACGGCCTGTGGTCATCGCAAGGTGAATTATATTCAGAAAGACAGGCTGCAGAAGCTGGTACTTATGCTTTTGATGATAATGCTGCAACGGATGTCCTCGAAGACGACGGATGCTCTGTGGATTATGGAGACATGCAGAACCTTGCACGAGATATGGTGTATGCTGCGGCAGGGCCTAATTTTGATCCGGAGGATCCTAATCCCGAGGCAAAGGAGTTCTATGATATGTTTAAGGATGCAGATACTCCTCTATATCCTGGTTGTGAGACTCATTCCGCACTGTCAGTGACGATGCGGTTGTTGAACATAAAGTCTGATTTTAACTTGCCACAAGCTTGCTATGATCGGATCACACAATTAACTAATGAGGTGTTACCGAAGGAATCAAAAGAGCTCCCAAGAAACTTCTACAAGTCAAGATGATGGTCCGACAACTGGGACTGGGGTACGAGAAGATAGATTGCTGTCGCAACGGATGCATGTTGTATTACAAAGAGAATTGCGTATTAGAAAGTTGTTGGTTCTGTAATACGGATCGTTACAAGACAGTACAGGGAAAAGAAAAGTCAACTAGAAAACGACGTCCTTACAAGTATATGTATTACTTGTCGATCACGAAGCGCTTACAGAGGATGTATATGTCTCTGAATACAGCAGAACACATGACGTGGCACAGTGAAGATCGCATAAAGGACGAAGGAGAATTGTCACATCCTTCGGATGGGGAGGCGTAGAAATATTTTGATTTGTGTCATCCAGATTTTGCTGCAGAGCCTAGAAATGTACGCCTGGCGCTATGTTCTGATGGCTTCGCCCCTTTCTGACAATCGGGATCTCAATACTCATACTGGCCGGTCATTCTTACCCCTTACAATCTGCCACCATGGATGTGTATGAAGACTCCTTATATGTTCTTGACAGCTATCATACCCGGTCCCAAAAATCTGACAAAGAACATCGATATATATTTACAGCCGTTGGTGGATGAGCTGAAACAGTTGTGGGAGATCGGCGTCACAACCTATGATATTTCCAGAAAACAAAACTTTCAGATGAGAGCTTCACTCATGTGGACAATCAATGATTTTCCAGCATACGGTATGCTGTCGGGATGGAGTACGCACGGCAACATGTCTTATCCGATATGTATGAAAAATAGTAAAGCGTTCCGCCTTAGACATGGAGAAAAAACTTCTTTCTTTGACTGTCACCGTCAATTTCTGCCAACGAGACATCCTTGGCGAAAGAACAAGGACGCGTTCAGATATGGAAAACAAGAATTTTCTGAACCTCCTGCCAGATTGTCGGGATACGATATTTGGGAAGATGTAAAGGAATTGCCCACCGCAATGGAAGATCCATCGAACAATCGTGTCGAGGGGTTCGGACAAAGCCATAACTGGACCAAAAGGAGTATCTTCTGGGACTTGCCTTATTGGAAAGATAATCTTATTAGGCATAATCTTGATGTCATGCATATCGAAAAGAATGTGTTCGATAATGTCTTCAATACCGTTATGGATATTAAAGGAAAGACGAAGGACAATCCAAAAGCAAGACAAGACATGGCCGAGATATGCAAACGTCATAATCTAAACTTGATACAAAGGGGAGCTGGTGGACAAGTAACTAAGCCGATAGCGCCATACGCATTGAGCAAGGAAGATAGATTAATAATCTGCAAGTGGATATCTACTTTAAGATTTCCCGACGGCTATGTGTCGAATTTGTCTAGATGCGTTGATCTCAATGAACGCAAGCTAACAGGAATGAAGAGTCACGACTGCCACGTGTTTATGGAAAGATTACTGCCCATTGCGTTGAGAGAGTTGTTGCCTTCTGCTGTATGGGTTCCGTTGGCCGAGCTGTCTACATTCTTCAGGGATATCTGTTCAACTAAGCTCACGGTGCAACATATGATACAACTTGAGGAGAAGATTGTCTTAACAATTTGCAAGTTAGAGAAAATATTTCCACCGGGTTTCTTCGACAGTATGGAGCATCTACCGATTCATCTAGCATACGAAGCCCGTGTCGGTGCATCTGTTCATTATCGATGGATGTACCCCTTTGAAAGGTAAATAAAAATCGATATAATTTAAGTGGATTTTACAATTCATTGTTAATTCTCAAGATAATTTGTCTCTCTAGGTATCTACATCATCTAAAGAAGAAAGTTGGCAACAAGGCTCATATAGAGGCTTCGATATGCGAAGCATATCTTATCGATGAGGTGTCAAACTTTTGCTCCATTTATTTCGATACTCATGTTGAGACAAATCGAAATAGACCTCAAAGGAATGACGAAGACGTTGAGGAAGGAGGTATATTCAATTTAAGGGGCAAGCCTATTGGGGCTAGTAAGAAACGGTGGTTGAGTGACGATGAGTATGATGCCGCTCACCGATATGTCTTGTTAAATTGTGACATACAAGAAGTAAGAGATTTGGAGAAGTAAGTGACTACACCTCGTTATAATCTCTAATTTGGTGAGGTAAGTGACTACACTAATTTTTATTCTCTCTAACAGTGTATTTAGAGATGAAGTCAAAATAAGGACACCCGATATTATCGATGAGGGACTTCAAAGAGAGGTTGATTTTACCTTTCCGTCATGGTTTCGAGATTACGTAAGTAACTGAGATAATATGTTATGCGGCTACCATTTAAATATATATATGCCACTAATACATTTAAAGTTTACAGGTTTTATTAGCTGAACCAAGTACACTCACAAATGAGAGCATCCGTTATTTGTCATTGGGACCGAAGAAGCATGCAAAGACTTGGCCCGGCTATGTCGTTAATGGCTTCAAGTTTAAGACAACTCAACATCCTATAAATGCAGAATTTCTCAATGACGACTTCAGTACGAAGCATTCTGGTGTTTGCATAAGAGGCACAATCTATGACGACGAGCCGGACTTTGACTATTATGGAGTGCTTCGGGATATTGTAGAATTACAATATAGTGCCCCATTTGATATGCATATTGTTATGTTCAAATGTGAGTGGTTCGATACGACACCAAATATCGGTTGGAGAATCGATAAACAATTTGGATTCGTCGATATAAATCATCGCAGGAGGTATAGAGGGTCCGACACGTTTGCGATAGCAAGTCAGGCTGTTCAAGTCTACTATACAAGCTACCCAAGGCGTCGTAGAGATCGCTTTGACTGGTGGGCAGTATGCAAGATTAAATCTAGAAATACATTCAACGTTGGAGACCCAGCATACCAAGAGGACCAGATCGAAAAGCCCCAATATTTGGGACAACAGTCTTGTGACATGGATGTTGAATTAGAGGTTGATATACCTCTTGCTGATAAAAATAGAGGGGAGGAAGAGGTTGATATACAAGACTTAGATGTCAACCAGGGGAGAAAGAGGTTTCTTGTCCCAAGTATTGAGACTGAAGAAGAAGAAGAAGAAGAAGAAGAAGAAGAAGAAGAAGAAGAAGAACTTTATGAGGATGAGGATGAGGATACAGATGAATTCGACGATGAGGATGATGATGATGATGAGGCCGAGGCCGAGGAAGAGGACGATGACGATGATTAAATATCGCTATATTTCAGTTGTATCTTGAAGCACCCAATATCTAGTCTCGAATCCTAAATTACCCTATTACATTTGGATTTACAATTACAAGTCTAGTGGAACACAAGATGCCCTTTCATCAAAAGTTACAAGAATTGTACTTTGTTGTATTGGTGCATGATTTTATCAGATTTTGTGTATCTAGCTTTTATTCGTACTTCACTTCTGATTGTAATATTTATTTCAGTTTGGGATATTTGCGTATTATTGTATGAGTTTCTTTTTGCAGATGGCACTCCTAGGCCTACTCGTCTGGGCGGCACTCATCGCCCTGCTGCTGGTATGGATATGTTTAGGTTTATATTCATTTATAAATCTATGTTGTCGGTATTTTGTTTATGTGTTCTATTTACAGGGCATGGTTGCGAGCACCCGTACTGGTGGTGCTGGCCGTGGTCGTGGCGGTGGCGGCGGCGGCGGCGGTGGTGGTGGTGGTCGTGGGCGTGGGCGTGGGCGTGGTGGTAGAGGTCGTGGTCGCCAGCCGCATTCCCCGGATGTGTCCTCCGAGCCCGACTTGGAGAGCCCGATCACAGGCTCTTCCCGCCGTCATTCTTCCTCGGTGCCACCGACATTGTCGTCGAGGCCTGTGACTCCATCCGCTAGCGGATTCATTCCGCCACCGGATGTACCAGCGGATGCAGCAGCAGATGCAGCAGGGGGCCCAGCAGTTACTGCAGGGTGGGCCTCGGAGTACCCCGGGATTCAGTTTCATCCTGATACCGGGGAGTACATTCGCGGACCCGCGGATCCCCCGACGCCACCAGAGAGGCTGGTGGGCGAGTTTCGACGAGAGCTATGGCCTGCTGGTGAATCGTAAGTAAATTTAAGTTAATTTATTAAATTTGTTTCATTTATTCAAGTTAATAATCCAGTCGTTGCTTCTTTATAGGTTTTTCCCGTGGGATGCTGCCCGGATTCTAGGGCGCATTATCCGGGATAACTACCATGGCCCCTACATCAATATTTCTGAGGTGCCTCAGGACATGAAGTACGTCTGGCTCGACGAGATGAGGGTATAAATCCGTCAGTAAATTATTAATTATTCTTTAAATCATTAAATTTTTTATTACGTGATATTTGAATTTGTATGTCAGAGGACGTTCTGGTGGCCCTCCCATCGCGAGGAGGCGATCCGCAGGACCTACAAAGCCGCCGCCGGGAAGAAGATACGGGATGCGGTGTACGACCTTCGTACGGCGCATACGAGAAAGGACTGGATCCGGGCGGAGTACTATGAGCAGATGTTGGAGAAGATGGATACTCCGCAGTTCAAGCTGAAATCGGAGAAAGCTAAGGCTAATCGACAGGGCGCGGGTCTGCATACGGGGGGATCAAGGCCCCACGCATCGACGCGTGTAGATTTGGTGAGATAGCGCAAATTCAAATTTATTATATTATTTAATTTCGTACTGTTAATATACGAAGTTAATTAAATTCTATGTATGCAGGTCCGACGGGCGGTGAAGCAGGGGAAAGAGGCAGAGACGGTCACCGCTCACGATGTATTCGTGCATACGCACAAGAGGCGGAAGGACGGGAGCTTCGTCGACGCGAGGGCCGAGGAGACTGATGTAAGTACTTACGTTTATGAGATTTATGTTAGAAATATAATTATTGTTAAGTTAATTAGATAAACTTAGGATTCAGACTATAACTTAGGGAAACATAGGATTTATATTATAACTTAGGAAAACTTATAGTACAAACACATTCATTGGATAGGCTGCGTATCGTGAGGCACTTAGTCGGCTTGAGATCGAGCCCCCTTCCGAGAATGTCGGCGAAACGACGCCCACCCAGACGCACTCTTCTATGGCCGCTCGCTACGACGACGTGTTCGTAGAATCCGTCGACGGCGTTAGGAAAGGGCGCGTCTACGGCTTAGGTTCCATGGCGCCCTCGTTGCAGCCGTCCCCGAGATATCCACCGCCTCCGCCTCCCCCAGCGCCCCCGGTTGACGATGTGAGGGCGCAGCTTGAGACTCTGACCTCCGCGGTGTCAGATTTACGGGCGATAGTGTTGGGACGCTATCCGTCTGCTCCCGGTCCGTCTGCTCCCGGTCCGTCTACTGCTGCTGCCGGTGCTTCGGATCGACCTGGTCCTTCTTCCCCCGGACGGCTTTCGTTTAACCGCTCTGCGGACGCCCGCATCGTATCGGATAACACCATCTTGACGTTCTTTGACATGTTGTCGCCACAGCAGCTACGCGCGCTTCCAGACCATGTCTTATCCCAAGTGCCGGCACACACGGTGGAGGAGTACATACGCAAAGCGGATGCGGCGGTACGAGCACGAGACGATCCGATGGACGGGGTTTGATTTTGTTTATGTTGTTGGTTTTGTAGATATTTGGATACATTGTATGATCGGATATTTTTTTTATGTTTGGATAATTTAATGTTGGATATTGGATGTATTGTGTTGGTAATATTTTGTTGGATATTGGATACGTTGGATATTGGTGTCGGATATGGATATTTTGCATATGGATATATGGTGTTCGATATTGGCTACGTTGGATATTCGTGTTGGATATGGATATATGGTGTTGTATATGGATATTTGGCATGTTTGATATTGTGTTGGATGTGTTGTATAAACAGGAAAGAGTCTGTTTGCAGTATTTTTTTTTCAAAAATTAGAAGTTAGCGACGGACAGGCGACCCCTCAGCGACGGATAGCCCGTCGCTAACTGGAGAAACTAAGGTTAGCGACGGATTGGCGACGTAAAAACCGTCGCTAACTGGAGAATTTTACATTGAGCGACGGTTTAGCGACGGAATATCCGTCGACCTGGTTCTGTTTGATATCAATAAATTTTGCAGTTAGCGACGGATTGGAGACTAACTTACGGCGGACTGGCGACAAAGTCCCGACGGACTATCCGTCGCTAACTGTAGGAATTCAATTTTTCGACGGATTGGCGACGGAATATCCGTCGCTACCTGGAGAATTTTACCTTGAGCGACGGTTTAGCGACGGAATGTCCGTCGACCTGGTTCTGTTTTGATGTCCATAAATTTTGCAGTTAGCGACGGATTGGGGACTAACTTACGGCGGACTGGCGACACAATCCCGACGAAATATCCGTTGCTACCTGGAAAATTTTACAGTTAGCGACGGTTTAGCGACAGAATATCCGTCGACATGGTTCTGTTTGATGTCCATAAATTTTACAGTTAGCGACGGATGTTTTGTCGCTAATACGACGCTAATCCGTCGTACACCTCGGCGGATTAGCGACGGCATAACGACGACCTGCCGTATGGAAAAATCTCTGATACGCTTTTACCGACAAATTTACGACGGATTAGCGACGGATATTGCGTATCAGAAAATCACTGATACGGTTTTGCCGACTCTTTAGCGACGGAGGTTTCCGTCGCTAACCCTATATCCTGATACATGTTTCGACGAAAGCTAGTCGGTAATCCGTCGCTATATATATTTAAATGCGCCGACGGTATTCCGTCGCTAAGTCGTCGCTGAACGACGGATATGTTTTAGCGACGAGGTTATTCCCGACGGCTGTTTTACCAAAATATCCGTCGGTAATCCGTCGGTATTTATTTTTGGCGACGGACTACCGACGGATATGGCCGTCGGTAAATCTATGTATTTTGGTAGTGAATTTATTTGAATATTTGTATTACTAATTGTATTTTCGAAATAATGTAACAGATGAATCCACCGAATGACGGATTTATTTCAGGGGGACCGACTACAGAAGTCGTGAAACAGGAAAGAGAAACTCATATATCTAAGTTAGTTTTTGAGGGGAAGGTAAATTTTAAAATGGTAACTCTCGTTATTCTGTATTATTTATTTATTTTACATAAATGTAACAAATAAAATTCGCTTGTAGTTATATGATTATCCTCCCGAGGCTCGAACACGGGAGCATGGAAGTTAGAGGAATCAGAGAAGGTATCAGACATGGGAGTTAATTGATGATCAAAAGCAGTTGGTGCGTTCATTTGGATTTCATTATCTGGATGAAATTCAAATTTTAGTCCACGATGTTCACCTCATATTTAGTCTCGCCGAGCGTTGGTGGCCTCAACGCAACGCTTTTCAGTTGCCTGTTGGTGAAATGACAATCACACTCTGGGATGTCGCAAATATTCTAGGATTACCTATTACAGGTGAACCAATATATTTTGATACACATTTAAATCCGTGTGAAATAGTCAGGAGATATCTAGGCATTACGCCCCCTGCGGACCTAGGAGCAAGGAGTTTTGTCACGATAACTTGGCTTCGGGGTAATTTTATGGATTAGATAGGACTATCGACGGTCCAGTCGCGGTCGATGATTACAGGGTATGTCCCTCTTTGGTATTTTTTGCTAATATTTATTAATTTTAATAGCGAGTTAATTTTAATATGTTAGTTTCATAATTTGCAGATACTTTGCTGTACTAGAGCATATTTGCTCTGTTTGTCCTGGGCAATGTTATTTCCCGACGGACAGGGAAATAGAATAAACATACGACTGCTACCATTCTTAGATGATCTTAAAGTACCTACTCGTCATGCATGGGGAGCTGCTACATTAGCGTATCTACATTAGCGTATCAATTCGTAATATTTGAAGTTGATGTCTCTCATTGGTAATAGATGTCATAGTCTTTAACATCTTAGGACAATAACTTGTGTCTAAATTTTGAGCATGATTCCTGTTTTTGTCATGAAGTGTTATAATCTTTGCTCTAATACCATCAAGAAGTGTCGTTATTGGTTTATCACGCAAACTCTTAATCCAATTGTTAAAACATTCAGCAAGATTAGAAGTGTTAATATCTAATCTAGGACAAGGAGCATATGCTGTAATCCAATGTGCAAAATGACGATTTTCATCATTTGTACCAATAAGCCAATTGTACATCGTCATGTTCTCTGCTTTAATTATCTCGAACAAGTACTGTACATCTGTTTCATTATACGATCTAGCAAGCGAGTCTAACAACCGATGAAATTTTTTCTCTCTCACAATAGACTTCATATTCTGCTTAAAATATTGAATGCAAAAAAAATGAGGCAATTCTGGAAATATATTTCGCATAGCATGTATTAATCCTTTTTGCTTGTCAGAAATAAATGAGATACTACTCCAATCATTAAAATAAATTTCAAATGATAGTCTAAGACCATTTAAAAACCAAGACCAAGAATCAGTATTCTCACCTTCGGCAACAGCATAAGCAATAGGATACAATTGATAATTAGGATCATGAGCACAAGCAATAAATAAAATACCTTGATATTTAGATGAAAGAAAAGTGGCATCAGTGCTAATAACAGGTAAACAACTCCTTAAAAATCCATCAATACACGCCTTAAAGCAAATAAATATTCTCTCAAACTTGTTGCTTTCGGAAGTCTTAATAAAACATCTACTACCTGGATTCGACTCCATAATTCTAAAACCATACTCCTCAAGGCCAGCATATGCCTCAACATAACTACCATTTATTTCACGTAATGCCATTTCTCGCGCTCGCCATGCTTTAGAGTATGTAATATGTATACGATGTTCTCTAAATATATCCTTCACAATTTGTGATGCACTATATGACGGATTATCTCTAATTAAATCAACTATTTTTGTCTTAACCCATGCACCGGTAGCTAGTCGATGACGTCCTGTCGTAAGTCCACTTAAACAAGAATGACGACTTTCTAGTGTACTAACTTTAACTATTTGTCCTTTTCCTATGGATTTGGCATATACTCTCCAATGACAATTTTGTTTATCACAATTATATATAATTCCATGGGAATTATTCATAGCACTTGCTGAACAACTAAAATTACGCTGAATTGCTAAATTACTTATAAAACTTTTAAACTTTGCACGAGTGTCGAATGTTTGTCCTACAAATAATTCAGGAGTGCTAGAATTATCAGTACTATCATCATCTATCTCATAACCAGTATTTTCAATTAAATCATCACTATTTTCATTGTCATCATCATTATCATTATTATCATCATCATCATCATCATCATCATCATCATCATCATCATCATTATGTTCATCTTGGAAGGGAGCAATTGTTTGAGAAGAACTAGCACCTGTGTCAACATGTGGGTAATTAGAAACAAATTCATCATTAGTTCTATTAGCAAATGATGAAACTTGAGTAACATATAAACTAATATAAGGTGATTGCGAATTAATCTCAAGAATAAAATTCCATGCTTCTTCACCATCTATCAATAAACATGTGGAACCGAAAACAGACTTTAAAATAAATTGATAATTAATAGAAAAACGCGCTGAAATTAAATTGCGTAAATTTTCTAAGGTAATATGGCGATAAGTTGTAAAAAATTGGGTGTCACCTCCTTCGTAAGTTAACCCATTTACTCTACCACCATGTGAGCAGACTATTTTAATATTATGATCCATGGAAAAAATAAGTTGGTTGATAATGTTTAGCTAATAGAGAAGGAGAACTTGTAAGAAGGAGAGAAGCTTCAGAGGGAGATACTAGCTTCCGTCAGGAGTTGGAAGTTTGTAAGAGGGAGATACTAGCTTCTTTGAAGAGTTGCGCTTCCAAGCTTCAGAGGAGTGCTTCTGTGAGAGGTAGGAGAAAGAGTTGTGTGCTTCTGTGAGAGAGAAAGAGTTGTGTGCTGCTGTGAGAAAGAAAGAGTTGTGTGCTTCTGTAAGAGATAGGAGAGAATAATGTGTTTGCGTATGGAGAGAGAGTTAACATTGTAATATATAGACAATGAGAATAGAGACGTTAAAATGTAGACGTTAGAGGGAAGTACATGTAGCCGTTGGAGGGAAGTACATGTAGCCGTTGGATGTAGGTGTGGAAGGGTAGGCCATGGGAGCGCACCATCATTGATGGCGCTTCCTCAATTCAACCTCTGGGAGCACGCCATCATTGATGGTGCTCTCTATGTCCCCCATGTGGCACTCCCCCGCACTCCCCCATGTGTGCACTCCCCCATGTGGCCATGCAATGCCATAACGCACCATGGTTGGTGGCTCCTCCTGGAGCGCGCCATGGTTCATGGCGCTCCTTTGGAGCGCGCCATCTCCGATGGCTCCTCATGACTACTTCCCGTCCACTTAACGCAGAGCGCCATCGGAGATGTCGTATCATTACTTCATATGCAATTCCACTAAATTTATTCCTTTTTTTAAAATTAAGGTAAATTTCTTTACCTTAAATGAAAATTTCTGTTTTTTTATACACTTTTCTTCTTTTGCTTTATTACCATTTTAATACCTACTAGTCTTTGCACGCATTTTAATTAAAATATCATAAGCTCAGTTGTCATTTTTTTAATTTTTTTAGATCATTATTCATATGTGTGTTTTCTTTTTACAAAGCCAAGAGTTTTGAAGTACAAATTTTGTTCTTTTTTTTTAAAATTTTTTTGTTGAGAATAATAATCTTTGAAAAATGGTAAGGATAGAAAAATTTATTACCATTGGAACATAAAAGTTGTATGGAAATTTAAAACTTGCATGCAAACTTTATTGCTTTTAATGCCTAAACATAAATGGCATGCAAGTTAACATATAATAATATTATGTTTATAAAATATTCAAGGATATTTTAGGAATTCAAAAGTTTCACCACCAAGTTTTCCTATTATATAGTAGAATAGATAATTCATGAATTTACGATTACAATACCTGTACAAGTTTTCTGGCACTTTTTGATGACTTTAATTCACAAATTTACAATTTGATACCTGTACAAGTTTTTGCGCGAGTTCTGTAAATATTTTTTAGAGAAATTTTGACTTGCCCTCCACTTTATTTATCCCAATTTAAGGTACACCCCACAATTTTGCAAAAATATAAGAGTCCCCCCACTTTGGACAGAAACCGTCTAGGACTAGTGGTCAACCGCTTTGACCCAAAAAATTTGACGAAAATACCCTTCCTTGTGTGTGTGTGTTATCCCTCCCCCCTCCCCACCGCCACTCCCCCCATTCCTCACCGCCGCCACTGCCCCTATCCCCGGCCGTTGCACCCCCTCCCACCGCCACTACCCCCCCCTTTCCTTCCCGCCGTCCCCTTCCCCATCCCCGCCGCTATCCCCTTCCCTGGCCGCTGCCCCCCTCTCCATCGCTGCCACCCCCCTCTCCGCCACCATTAACCCCCCTTCCACGTCGTCGTTGCCAGAGGAGGACGATGGGGGGGCAATGACGACGGGGAGGGGGGTGGCAGCAGCGATGGGGAGGGAGGCAGCGGCCGGGGAGGGGGCAGCGGCCGGGGGGGGATGGGGAAGGGGGTAGCGACCGAGGGTGGGGGACAGGGAAGGGGGCAGCGATGAGGATGAGAGGAGGGTGACGGGGAGGGGGGGCAGCGGCCGGGGGGGGACGGGGATGGTGGCAGCGGCCGGGGGGGTGCAGTGGCGGCAAGGAGGGAGGGGGAAGCGGCCGGGGGGGTTTAGTGGCGGCGGGGAGGGAGGGGTGGCAGTGGCGACGGCAGGGGGGAGGGGAGGGGGAGAAGAAGAAGACAATGAGGGAAGGATAATTTCGTCCAAATTTTTGGGTCAAAGGAGTTGACCGCTAGTCCTAGACGGTTTTCGTCCAAAGTGGGGAGACTCTTACATTTTTGCAAAACTGTGAGGTGCACCTTAAATTGAGGTAAATAAAGTGGGGGGCAAGTCAAAATTTCTCTATTTCTTATTGCAAGTCAACCTTGATTACGTTATGATGTTGCCATTCACTTCTAACTATATTTCTAATTTCCATAAAAATTAAATTATGTCCGACGATAAACTAAAGTATGGTGTAGAACATAAAAGCATCTCCAACCCTATTGTCTTGTTTTGTATTGCGATTCATATGTGACATGAGACACAAGACAATCTATTTCCTATGTGGCAGGATGATATTCACACAAGACAATGAGATAAAAAAAATGTTTTCCAATGCTAAAGTATTCATAAGACAATAAAAAATATTTTTTTTCAAGTTCCAAGACAACTCCTCCACTTCTTCATTTTTTAATAAATATTTCTATTCATAATTGATGATGTGGAGATAAAGTCATTGTGAAGTGCATTATCTAGATCTAGACAACCAATTTCACATTGTCCTTGCCATGTCAACTTCATAATTTATTCTACTTTTGCATTGGAAAATGATTTTTGAAATAGAAGCTTGTCATTCCTATGTGGCAACCATTTTTTCTAAAGTCACAATAGGGTTGGAGATGCTCTAAGAATAAGTACGCTCGAGGGCATAAGAGCACATCAATCATACGCACATTCACAATCTTATATGCTCGGTCGCACACAATTGGTTTTGTGTGTTCTTAGATACACTACAAGAAAAAAAAACCTTTTCACAACGTTGGAAAAATGTTGTAAAATTTTTTTTACAACGTTTAGTAGAAGGTTGTTATATCCAAGGTTGTAAAAGAGGAGGTATCTTCCACAACATTCATTTGAACGTTGTGAAAACGTTGTAAAAGTTCTTCGCACAGCAATTTACAAACATTGTTGAAATTGATAAAATCAGACAAAATCCTTTCTACGACATTTTTCAAGTATTGTAAAAATACTTTTTAAAACGTATTACAAGTATTGTAAATATAATTTCAACATTCTACAGCTGTGGTAGAATCAATATATACCACATTTAGTAAACGTTGTGCATAAATTTTATTAACAATGTACAAACATTGTAAAAATAGTTTATACAACTTTAGAAACTGTTGTAGATGTTATTCAATAATGTTTGCTAAATGTTGTAAATAATATTTGTATGTTATAATTGTAATATCAATAATGATTTAAAATTATTGTAAATAAAATTTACAACTTTTAAAAAAGTTGTTAAAATATTATCTTACCACAATTTTTAAACATTGTTGATTATTTTTCCATTTAAAAAAAATTATAAATAAAAATACATTAATTGCAATGCAAATACAAATACATTCACTTTAAAGAAAAAATGGAATTATTTTATTCACCAATTTGTTTATCAAAATACAATAGAAGAATTCTCAATCCATTTTACACATTGATCCACTTCACATCTCAACCATATGACACATCATAGTACATATTTAAGACGCAGAACAAACTCCAATCATGATGCATAAAATATGATCTAGCAAATGCTTACATTAAATTCGTCAGCCTGTTTCAAAATAGAAGGAATATTGTTGGTGTTTGCTCCAAAATATGATATATCAAATGTTCTTGTCAAATTAGCATTGGTATATACTAACCTCATCAGGAGAATAGCATGTTGCTTCAATTACATATATAGCATCAAAGGTACCATCCGAGAATGACATTTTTCATAAAGTCACCTTGTACACATGCAAAAGAAACAACCACATGGAGAAACAACCAGCATGGTTCGGTTAACAAAGTAGTCTTATAAGCTCTAATCAACCATATAACATAGGACAATAATAAAATGCAATTTTAGAGGACATGTTGTCATTGCTTTTACTTTTACTAGTATCTTATATTTTCTTTGGATTTTGAATGGATAAGGCGCTCTCTCACACATGCGGACACATATCCTTTATAAATAAATGAACATTAGTTATAAATTGCATTGAATCCATGCATCTGTAAGATACATAACCTGATAGGCATCGTCATACTTGAAGGCTACAGGATGAGGCTCATTGTCAATTCCAAGCTTTTTAAGGGCTTCCAATGATGCATCAGGGTTTGTTTTCCAGAGCTCCTCCACTTTGTTGATTTGTTGGGCACTAAATTCACGGGCTCGCAGTTGTTCCTGTTTATAAGGGATCTAAAAAAGGGAAGGGGAAAAGAACTTACCAGTATATTATAAGGGGGTGTCAACAAGAAAACAAATCTAGATAAACATGACCAAACCTTGACAAGCCCTGACAAGCCACTGAAGGAAGCATCTATCATCAATTAAGGTCAATTTTTTTGATTTGATTTTTGATAGAACTACTACTGCAATATAATAGTTCTCTCTATCATGAAAAATATAATAGGAAAGCTGCAAAAGAGTCTTTCTGATTTTCCATACAACTGTTATGTTTTTGCTATAGACTAAAGTTGGGAAGTATTTTAGTACTATGTTGCTAACTTGTATCAAAATGTCAAAAATTAAATTACAACATAAGTAGTATTTGGTTTGAATTTGGACTTCCAAAACCAACTAGGTGGTTAGCTATATTATCATTTCTATTATATTATTACTAAAATCAAACTCCCATTTCATTCCTAGCTATAAGAAATATGAAATATAATGTTGGCCCGCTATAAGTGCCAACCACTCAGATTGGTAACAGGAAGCGCAAAATCACACGGTTCATTAACAATTATAAGTTAAGCCATTCAGCCAATCATGTTCGCTTTCGCCCTTTGCTCATTTCTTTTCTAATACATATCTTGTTTCCTAAGGTATTGAAATGAAGGTGTTATTAAAAATGATCTCTTACTTCCAGTTTTTATAATATAATATAGCTCAGACATTTTAGCTTGTACTCTTTTACTAATATTTTTACAAGTTTCTTAGTATTACCCTTTTGGTTTCGACCAAAATTGAACTATGATGAGTACCTACTTTTGGATTGCCTCCCTTTTGCACATGTTTAAAACCAAAAAACAAAATCAGTATTAACACATGATTTAAAATTGTTCACCAAATATCAAAGGAAAGCCTAGGAAGTATAACGCTTGGCCTATGTCCAAATGCATACTCTAATATGTGCTATCCTACACAACACATGCATCTTGGCATTCATAAAAAAAAATTATGACTCTAGGCAGCGCGAATTAATATAACTGAGACGAATGCAAACTATATTTTGATAACCACATAAAAGGACTGGATGATAGTTTACACTTTACAATACAAAGTCAGGTGTATGAATTCATATGTATTTAGGAATTATCCTAGATCATCTATCTCAAACAAATTTTGCCCCTAGGCACATGCTTGCAACGCCCACTTTAATGCTAATAATTAGGTTTAAAATGGCTTAAATGCGAATATGATAGAAGACATACATAAAAGATAGATGAATATCAATTTGATAAAGTAGAAATAATGCAGATCAACCTACAAGAATAAATTGCAAACTTAAACAACATATAATATGATAAAGATCAGTCTAAAAAGAGAGAGAATGATGACAAACCTTGTATTGACACCATCTGGAAGAATTCGGTTCTCACTTTTTCACCTCAGATATGCTATGCTGATGTATTTGGTAAAGTCCTTGAAACAAAATATAGTGATCAGAGCATTCACAAACTGCACTTTTTTTACTATATCATTACAATATCACGAGATTTTTTAATTTGGACTATGGAAGCAATTCTGCTCAAAATTATTGTCTTGGCGTTGAACCTGTTGCACTGTTGCAAGGTTCATGTTATGTTACACAGCTAGAGATCATGCTGACTACTTTAATGAGGACAACTATTCTTCTTGGAAATTTCCAATACAGACACAACCACTCATTGTTTACCTCTTCCCTTAAATATTACAAGAGATTTTAGATATTTGTTTTAATCATTTGAATGTTGAAACCTTCAAAATCTAAATCCAGTTGACAAATTTCCTGACAATTAAATTCCTCCCATGCACATGAAGAGAGGAAAAGCACAGTAAAACATTGACAACTTTTTGTCCCATATTTTCCAACTTCCAAAACACATGTTTGAATTGTTGGCCCAAGATTTTTTTTTTAATTTTTTCACTAAACCCTATCCTATTCAAAAACTCTTGAGCTGCAGCTGCTTCTTCTCCTCCAAAATTCTTATGCAAAGTACAATTTTCTTTCTTTTTTGCAAGACTGGGGGAAATGCATGATTGTAAGGTCCATAAGAAACTATAGGCTTATGTATTTGATTACACCATCGTTCATGATCTACATGACCACAACATCATCATAGGAAAAATAAAATAAGACAACCAAACCAATAACATATTGGATATTTATTAACAATTATGTGCTTATATGAAACAATTTTTGTATAAAATACGAGTCTTGAAGAAAGAGATCAAACCAAATGCATCAGTTCAAGCCATCCCAAAGTATGCAAAAAAAATTGTATGTCTAAATTCTAATGCTTGGTATTTTCTACATTGATACTATATATTTCCATTTTTGTCTGGCAAATTAGCAGGGATTAAATCTTGATAGATCGAAGTATGAGCTTATAAAGAACAAAGTAGCTAGGGAAATAAAAAACTAGATTTATTATTTGATGCCTCAAACGTACTAATATAATTTCCACGTATATTTATAGGCCATCAACATATAATAATAGATATATATACAAGTAAGCTTCAGGCATTAAATAATAAATCTTGTTTTCTTCTCTCTCTATTTTGGTTCACTACATAACTGACTAGTGTTGTGATGTTATATTCTGATGTCTTTTTGATATTCACATTTTGTTGTCATCTTTGACGTGGCTATTCACATCATAACATCAGTGCAATGTCTGATGGTATACAAAGCAATGTATTGACTGTTGCACATGCTATCAAATGAAGTCCGTTTGTTTATTCAGTCAGATCCATTCTATACATCTATATCCTATTGTTGCACTATGAATAGGGGTTCAAATGTCATGGTTTGTTAGGATGCCTTAGTTCTGTACATGACTACACTTTCACTCGACACCTATCTTAATGATACATTAAGAGAGGTCAAGATGGCAATGAATGGTGATTGATTTAAATTGACTTATCACCAGTCTAAAATACATCTACTCTGTTGCGCTTCTTTCCTCTACATCGTTCCTCCCAATGGAATGGGGTCGTTGGAGCAAAAAACTGTCCATATTGACAAAGTTTTTTTCACTCCATATTGACAAAGATTCTTTCCCTGACTGGGTACAAATTGATGTTATGGTGCCAAAGTTTTCTATTGAAGTAAACTACCAAACACCTGGCGAACAAAAACCACGTGTCGAATATCAAATGAAACTGCGGGAGTGAGTGAGCAGAGTTGAACCTCAAATGGACGTTCTGCCAATTTACTTATAAATGTCCCCAAATATTCCAATTTCCTCTGTGAAAATAACAATACACATTAAATTCAATATGATCAACACGAAATTGGGAATGGAGCTAAACTTACAATAACAATTCAAAATGATGGTCGTTCTCCAGATGAGAGATGAGGGACGGGAATGGGCAAGGGAAACCGGCCGGACCTCCTCCTCCAGCTCGATGTCCTATATCACCCATCGATTTAACAAAAAAAACCATTCCACATAGAGATAGAAAACATAAATAATCAACAAATCAAAGAAATTTCAATAGTAATGAATGAAATGATCACCTAATTGGTGGTGGTTGTGCTCCTTCGTCGCTCCTCATGAATCTCGAGTCAAAATGAATTATTTTTACATAGGAACTCTTCTACTCCTAGGTTTTGATATTGGCTGGTTTTTTAGAGAGGGGATATGAAGAGCAAACTAATAAAATGGTGGGGTGTTAAATAATGAAAACCAAAAAAAAAGGAAACCTCCCTCGAGGCTAACGGAGGGCAATTTTTTGGAAGCCAAAATTTTGGGTTCAATTTTTTGGGAGCCAAATTTTGGGGTTCAGAGCCAAATTTTTGGTTTCAATTTTTTAGCAAAAAGTTTTATCATGGATAGTTGTAATTTTTTATTTTTTGTAACTTTCATAATTAAAATATTGACATGACTAATATTCTACAAGATATCTAAGATAAATGTTATTAAAACCTATTATTTTATGATATTATGTGAAAACATCATAAATGGTATGTTGTTGTAGGAGTTTTTTGGTAGTGAATTAACTTAACAAAAAGCTCGAGTACAAATTATCCAATTAGTATCTAATTTTAGGAAGGGTTAATTGCACTAACCTCGGTTATATTTTTTGTTTATTATACGGGGTACTCTTATTTTAAAATAATAATACAGAGCACCCCTATTTTAAAAATAATGTAAAGGGATAATTACACTAACCACCCTTATTTTTTTTCTACCATTAGCGTGCCCACACATTATTTATTTTAAAATAGGGGCACCCATGTAATGAACATAAAATATAGGACGTTAGTGCAATTAACCCTTTTAGGAAGCACAAACACTTCTAAAATCAGTAAGGTGTCCATGTCATCATATTATATAGATGCTTGACATGACACAAATATGCTAAATTACATCATTATTCAGGACACTTGAGATCTAGTGTCATGTCCATGTCACAACCTGATGTGTGTCCGTGCAACAGAGGGTCCTATCATAGGAAGAACAAAATAAGGATTGTGGAAGAAGGCGACGATTCAATGAGGATGTTTCGAGAGGATTATGGGGGACGAAGAAGACAGTGCTAGCTGAGGAGCATTCTCAAAATATTTCTAAGGCAATATTCTATTTTTATTCTTAATTTTCAATTTATATTTGGGCCTAATTATTTTTACAATAATATATTTGAACATCAGCCCACCATGTTAGTTTTAATTATAGCCAAAGGTTTTTTAATTGGCGGCAATTTTTTGGCCAAAATATTGCGACTAAATAATAGTCGCCTAAAAAAATTAACTTATCGCCTAAAATTTGGTAGAAAATTTAGTGTTTCTTCGCTACTTTAAGCGAGAAATATTTTTCCTAGTCGTCATAGGTTTTTCTTGCGAAGAACTTATTGGTCGTCACAAATTAATTAATAATAGCTAGAGATTTCACAATTATTTTTGCCAATCTTGATGCCTTTAAGCGGCAAGTGTATTTTTTAGTCGCTAAAGTTCATTTTGAGCGACTAAACTATTTTTGTTGTCTCAAATTTTGTGGCCTAAACCCTTATCCTTGTAGTGATATTATGCCCATGCCCGGACTTTATATGAGGCACATCAAGCGGTAGCCTCAGGCCCAAAATTTGAGAGGGCACCAATTATATTTATATATATATATATATATATATATATATATATATATATATATACTAGTTAATTTATGTAAGTCCAATTCTAAACAAAAGCCCATCAAACTCATTATAATCGTTTTAGTTATCATATAAATATTTTATAGGATATCTAAACGCAAGGCTGACCCTGAGTTCATGGGACCCTAGACAAAATTTTAAAATGTGGCCCATGTATGATGTAAAAAAATTATTAAAAACTAAAATAAAAGTAAATTTAAAAAATGTTACAACCAAGAATTCATCCTAGGACTTCTAATGTGCATAACAAACACTACACCACAGTTATTTTGTATCAAAAAAGGGCCATGGTACATACTAGTTCTATTTTATAGATAAGATATATATATATATATTTTTTTATATATAGATAAGATTATAGATAAGATTATATATATATATATATATATATATATATATATATATATATATATATATAACATTAATTGTTGGGCCCTCATACTCTTTGGGCCTGGGCCTGGGTCGGCCCCGTCTAAATGTCATACTAGAATACCAAGAGACAAGTCGGTTAGTCAGAATAAAGAAAAAAATTGGTGCAGTCGTTGTCAAAATCACTTCCCCTTCCTTCGCTCTAACAGTTTGACGTTCTGACAAGCATCTAATATATTGTTTCTTAATTATGGAGACAACCCATTAATTTAGAGGCAAGATACTTTTAACTATTTTATAGGGGGAAGAATGAAAAATTAGGGAGAAATTCACCCTCCACACCACCACACACACACATGTAAGAAATGGATAACTTATGATGGGTTGTGTCTTTTTTTTGCTCAAACAAATGGATATGCAATTTAAAAGGCTTTTCTATAGGCATTCCACATTTTACTCTGGGACAGCCCAGTTTGATGTAATTTTTACTCTGGACAGCCCCAAGTTTTCTTTGGGGCTGCCCAAGCCCCAGTATAATTTAGGACTGTCAGCAAAACTGACAGTCCTAACCTCTCATAGGACTGTTACTCTATTGACAGTCCTACCGTCGCTCTTCCCCGTGCTTTACCGCCTGCCGCTCTCCGCCGCACGCCCTCGCCTACCCCCGCGTGCGACCCGGAGTGGCGCACGGCTGACTCGGTCGACCAATTCGGCCAGAAAAAGAAAAAGAAAACCCTAACTCCACCACTCTTCGATGATGTCGACGACGATCCCAAGGGTTTCATCCCTTGATGACGCCAAGGACCTTCCCCACAGACCCAGACCCCTCCCGTTCCATCTCCTCCGAACCCTCTTCATCTTTCTCATCCTCGACCTCACCCTCTCCCTCCTTGCCATATGGAGCTGACCTCGGACAGGCCACGATGAGCAGCTGGTGAAGCTCTTGATGGGACTGCCAACTTTGTTGACAGTCCAAATCCAAATTCTCTATTTGGACATGGGATTGTAAACAAAGTTGGCAGTCCTAACATAAAGGTTGACTGCCAACATTATTATAGTCCTACTTTTTGTATGAACAGTCCAAATCCAAATATGTGGGCAGCCCTCAAGTAAAAATTTGGAGTGTCAAACTTGTAAATAAATTAAAAAATTGGGTTGCCCTCAAGTAAAACTTGAGGTGCCAATAGAAATTGTCATTTAAAATAGTAAAAGGATAAGTATATTCACAACGTTTATTTATAGTGGCAAAGTAAAGATAAATTTACAACATTATCTAAACATTGTGAAATACACAACTTTTACAACATTTTATAAAAGTTGTTGAATAGTACCCTTTTGCAATATTTTTTAAACATTGTAAAAAGATAATACATATACAACGTTTATATAAAGTGGTAAAATTAAATTAATTTTACAACATCTACCAAACATTGTGAAAGATAAAAAGTTTACAATAATTGATAAACGTTGTAGAACATGACATTTTTACAATGTTTTAAAAACAATGTCAAAAGTAATAACTTTGACAACATTAAATAAATGTTGCCTAAATTAATAACATTTACAATGTTAATAAAGCGTTGTTGAAGACAGTAGTACACAACTTTTGTAAATGATCATTGTAGAAGCCTTAACGTTTGAATATAAAATGTTATTTGCACATGTAATTTACAACATTTTTACAATAAAAGTTGTAGAAGACCCCCATTTTTTACAATGTTTTCAGGATGTGTTGTGGTTGAAACGTTTTAAAAGGGGTTTTTTCTTGTAGTGATATAGTGAGGTGTTGTGCACAATAGTGCTAAGTACACTACTACCCAACAAAATTTAATGGCATCAATCTTGATAATGCATGTCGGACTATGTAACCTACTGTTTGTTAGTCCCGGGACATAATTTTCGATAGAAAACTGAAAAATAAAACGGTTGTAAGTTTCGTAGCAACACTTCAAAGAAGGTGCAAGACAAAGATCCATGGAGGATTCTGGATAACAAAAATCTAAACATATTTTATTACAGAAGCAAACGAATGTAATACTTCTAAAAAGAAGGTACAAATCGAATTACTAGTAGCAGCATCAATTGTCTACTAACAGTTTCTGATTAGATCAGAACAGTTCTCGTTCATAACGAGTTGAAGTGGATAACATACGATGAAGTGGATGGAAGAACAGCCTGCTGGGGTGAATGATCATCGGCGCTCAAAGCTTGATTCGTCCCACACGAACAGCTTCCAGGAACCAGCAAGTTCGATGAACAACTTTGGAACACTCCGCTCTTTTGACTCCTCGGATGGCCCGGACTCCTGTGCTAAGTGGTGCTGGTGCACTTCTTCTCTGCTCTTTGGAACTCTATGGAAATTTTTAAGGAATTGTGTTCTGAACACCTGTACACTTCTGTACTGAGAGAGAGAGAGAAAGAGAGAGAGAGAGAAGCTTATATAGGCCCGCACTGTAACTGCCCAGTTAGCACAACGTTCGAGACGTAGAAAAAACTGCCCCGAACGTTCTGTAACTGCTCAAATCGTGCACTGACACGATTTGAGCCAAGTGGCGCATAGTACGCGCCACCTGCGCCATATGCGCCAAACACGCACAACGCTCACTGCGCACCTGCGCCACCCGCGCCACCCGCGCCACATGTGCATCGTGCGCTACCTGCGCTACCCGCCACATGCGTACCGTGCACTACCTGCGCCACACGTGCACCGTATACACCCCACGCCAACCGCCGCGCCAACAGTAGCACCAATTGGCGCTCCATCTGGTCGCACGATCGGCCAGTGCGAACTGACGCACGAACGGCTGCGCAAGAGGCTCGCGCAACGAGTGCAACTTAAGCACACTATGCGCCTAGCAACGATGCTGATGTGCTGAGTGCAAAGTGTGCCAACAAAGTACCACATTATGCCTCATGAGCCCATGAGCCCGAGTCCGAGTCTGAGTCCGAGTCCGAGTCGCTAAGCCTCTACGGGGCTTAGCTCCAATGGAATAAATTCCAAGCGCAAAAAGCAAATGCTTTACCATGGAGTCTTATCTTTACCTTCTAGTAAAATCACCCACATGGTTCCCTCCTTAAGGTTACCAACCCATGTGCATATCTCAACAACACATAGTAAGTATATATATTGAGATACCTCATGATGCTTTTCCAATGTGGGACTAAAGTTACTAGGCATGTTGAGAGCAAGCTCTCTACATGTAAAGAAAAATCTCCAACAATCCTCCAAATATCTCGATATATGGAGTTGAGTGTTCCCCACAGTAATCGTCCATCATGCATTAGGAGAGATGTCGCTGATGACTTGAATCTTTCCGCATGGGTCAAATAACAGACTATAATACAAGAATGGACTAAGCTTTGAATTCTGCACCATAGCTAAAATTCTTTTCGCTCATATAATGTAGTTACATGTGCTTCTGGCTGCACATTAAAGGTCCTATGCCAGCATGGTTTCAGTGTATAATTTTGGCCGTCTACAAGTTTGCCCTTAAGAGACGGCCTGCTATCTCTGTCCATACACTATAGGTGAGTTCTTTATTAAAGAGACATGACATAAAGCCTTGCGCTTCCCTTACGGTGCTACGCCGCTATGACATGGCCTAAAGTCGAGGCATTATCCCTATCCGGGAACCTCATCGTAGTGTCATACTACTGTAGCATGAGGTCACAGCCTCTTTGTAGTGCTATACTACCCAACATGAAGCCTTAGGCTCCCTTGCGGTGTTACACCGCAATGACATGGCTTGCAAAGCCGAGGCTTTACCCCTATCCGGGTACCTCATCGTGGTGTCATGCCACTGTAACATGGGGAACACCTCCCCTTTGTAGTGTTGTCTATCCCTCTTTAATTTTATCATACAACATTAGGCTACCTGCCTATTTGCGGTGCTACGCCGCTGTGACTTGGCTCGCAAAGCCGAGGCATTACCCCTTTCGAAAACCTCATGATGGAGTCACCCACTGTAGCATGGAGTTTCACTCCTTGTAGTGCTGCACTACCGTGCTTCCTGTAAAGCACATTAGGCCTTCACTCTGCCTGAGAACTCATTAAGGCGTTTAAGCCAACCTCATCACAGGATCCGTTTTCTACATAAAACATACAGTAGACAACATTGGTTGTAGGTCCGTAACCTTTTCATGCTATAGAGGACATGTACCCACTGTTTTTGATAATTTCCCAGTTAATGGTCCTTCCTTGAACCAAAATCTAGATGCCTAGTAGATTTTTCTTTGAACTAATAGCATAAAATTTTATGGTACGATTGCAATAACACAATATCAGAATACCTTCAAGCCCATTTTATTTGCTGTGTCATAGACTAGCTGGCGCTTGAGGCCCTTAGTGAATGGATCCGCCAGGTTCTCCTGACTCCGAACATCAATAACTTCAATAACACCTCTCTTGATGAGATCGTGTACTGCCTTGTGCTTCAACCGTACAGTACTCTTCTTTCCATTGAAGATGTCATTTGATGCCACTGCCGTAGTCGCCTGGTTGTCACATTATATCGGTATTGTCGGTATTTGTGCCCCAACCACTGGAAGATCATATATGAGCTCCCGAAGCCATTCTGCTTCCTCCGCTACGGTATCAAGTACAAAGAACTCAGCTTCCATGGAGGACCGCGAGAGTATAGTCTGCTTCTTCGACTTCCATGATATAGCAGCTCCACCCATTGTGAAAATGAATCCACCTGTGGACCTCTCTCTCTCCAACTTTGAGCACCAGCTGGTATCACTGAAGCCTTCTACTACCGACGGATATCCGTTGTAGTGCAGTGCATATGTCTAAGTCTTCTTAAGATATTTTATTACCTGTTTCACAGCTTTCCAGTGCTCAATGCCTGGGTTGTTCGTGAAACGACTCAACATTCCCACGGTGAAATCTATGTCAGGCCTTATGGCAGTAGTAGCATATATCAAACTCCCAATAACGCTTGCATACTCCAGCTGCCTGACGCTTTCCCTTGAGTTAGGCTTCAGCTTCATATCACACCTATAAGTCGTATCGATCCCTGAAAGATCTTGATACCCATAGCGTGTGATCATCTTCTCAATATAATGAGACTTTGATAGCGCAAGTCCAGTGTCTGTCCGGATGATCTTGATCCCTAAGATCACATCAGCTTCCCCTAAGTCCTTCATATTGAACTTAGTTGAGATGAACTTCCTTGTCTCCGTGACACAGCCCATATTCGTACATAGGATCAGCATGTCGTCCACGTACAGACTGTCACAACCACATTTTAGTTTGAGGGTATTTTGGTTATTTTGGTTTTATGAATTATTATTATTTTATTTATTGCATTGGTGTTGTGATTTTTGACTTTTGCTAGTTGTGTCTTTAGAGACTAGCCTAGAGTTTGACTTTGACTTTGATGACTTAGTTAGTATGGTGTGGGCCCTAATATAACTTAAGTTGGTCTTAGTTGACTTGAGTGTGGCTAGGGTTCATGAGAGGATTATGAGAGTTTTGTATTTGGACTTATGGCTAAGGGGTTGAGTTAGCTAGCTAATGACCTTGGCCTAAAGCCCATTCATATGAAACCCTAACCCTAATCCCCTACATGGCCGGCCACCACAGCCCAATTATAACCTAATTTCAGCCTATATAATGTCTCTTCATGACCACTTACCTTTTTTAGAAATTTCTCTTTAGGAAACCCTAATTTCTTCCCTTTTTCATCATTCCATCACCAAATTGATCCCAATCTTTTGCATTTGATTCGAAATCTGGAGTAGAAGAAGAAGGATGCTAGCTTGCAAGGAGGGGAGCTCATTGGGACATTGTTTGAGGAAGGAGACTTCACTATTTAGGGCTTTTTCTTGGAGATTGGCTCTCTATAGGTAATCCCTTCAAATTACCTTAAAATCCTGATTTCTTTCCATAGATGCATCCATCTAGGTGTCCTCCAGCTGTAGGAAAATTTTAGTGAAAATTTGTGTTGATTTGGTATCCGTATCGGACACGTATCAATGTAGGCTTATAGGTGTTCGATGGAATACCACAATGAATTTTATTTTATTATTTTCAAAATGTATTTGAACAATTTTGTAGATGTTCATATGTACTTTGATTTTCGTAAGGACTGAGCACACTTTCGAGTCGGATTCGTGTCTAAAATTGGACACGAACCTGTGCACGATGACCCTGCACTGTGTCCTGCTACCCGACACTGATTTTGGATACGACACGCCACGTGGTGGCCTGACACTTGACTGGTAGGCCGGGGCAGTTACTGACAGGTCATCCCAAGCCATGTATGGCCACGTGTCGTATCGGATACGTTCACACGCACGCACGTATTTTGCACAGATACTGTTCAGTCGATTTCCTTCGACCGATACGTGTGTCGTGTCACACACAGATACGTTTTGGACCCAAATCAGGGTGTCGACCCTCTAGCCCTATCCCTGGCAAACACATGGATACGAGCACGAGGTGTCACGTATCGTATGTCGTGTGCACGAACCCGTATCCTCGTCGCATGACGCTGTGCTGTGCAGTTGTACCTGTGCATGTTTAAATTGTTCTAGATACTTTGTGTCCACTTGTGTGGACACGAAAGCCCCTTCTGACACACGAACACATGTGCCTAACACCTCTGCATACATTGGTTTAAGATTTATTTGGTTTTCGTTTGGATTTGGGTTCTTGATGTTGACTGAACCTGAGAATCGGTTTCCTTTACTGTTAACTGAGTTTGTGATTCGAATTTATGATTCAATGTTAAGTTCAGAGGTGTTATCATAGCTGGGTACATAATGATTCATGTCTAGGTTTGTGTTTTGGGGTTTTCATTTTGAATTTGGGTTTGATTTCGAAAAGAACTATTGATTTACTGATACTAGGTTGTGTATTTCTGAAATGAAGGGTTATGCATATATATGTGATGAACTGAATGAGGGATTACATGGTATTTTTCCTGAGATGTAACCATTACACTACTGTACACACAAACCCAGACCTCAACTCTCCCCCACCATGTTCTGGACACACACTATGAAACTGTATAAACACACACACACATGCCACTCACTAATGCACTCTATAACTTCCAATACACACACACACATATATATGCCACTCACTGATACACTCATAACCTGTACACACACACACTATGAAACTGTATACACACACACATGCCATTCACTAATAAACTCATAACTTGTACACACACACATTACACAGGTCTGCCTACACACACACACACACACACACACACACACACACACACACCCATCCCATATCAATATCCACTACAATATGTGACACACATTCACCCTATTTATATGTATACCATGTTTGTGCCTTGCTTGTGTATTAGGCACTAGCCTATATGAATGCCTATATATATATATATATATATATATATATATATATATATATATATATATATATATATATATATATATATATATATTATATAAAAAAATATAAAAAAAAAATATATATATATATTATATAAAAATATATATATATATATATATATATATATATTATATAAAATATATATATATATATATATATTATATAAGTATATATTTTTATAATATATATATATATTTTATATAATATATATTATAATATATATAATATTAGGCACAAATATATATATATATATATATATATATATATATATATATAATATATATATATATATATATATATATATATATATAATTTATATAATATATATATATTATATAAAAAAAATAAAAATAAAAATATTATATAAGTATAAATATACATAGTTTGTATTTGTGTGTGTGATAACTTGTTTTGCCCTTTGATTGTGTTCGAGTGCTAGCTTAGGATTGGTTAGGCCTAGTGAGACTTGATTGGACTAGGATTGACCTAGTTGACCTAGTTTGACTAGTGAAGTTGACCAAAGTTGACCAAGAGTTGACTTTAGTCTAGAATGACCTAGAATTCTTATAGATGTATTGTAAAGTTTAATATTACCATTCTGGACATGTTGTGACCTGTGTTGCTCTAAATAGGACTGATCTACTCTGTCTGGACATACATACTCATCGGATACTCAGGATATCACGCGAGTACATTCTCTGACCGTTTCATACTTGATAGGATTTATATTTATGCTCTAGATTACTTTACTTGATGCTGTCACGTTGTTAACACGGATTGGTACTATATGGATCCCTTCATGAGATGTTATCTCCCTTGGGAGCATCGGGATACGTCATGTCATGTGTTTTTCACGTACATCATGTATTCATGTGCTTTCACCATTCATGTGCACTCTTGTGAATCATGTACTCTCATGCTCACAGAGCCCCTCATGTATACTTCATGTGCACCCATTTATGGGCCCCATGTGAAATCATGTACAATAACATAACTTATCTGGATCCTTGTGTATTGATCGGGGTACGGAGGGTATAAATGGTCATGTGAACAATTCCAAAGTAGTGTAATCATGTGCAAACTCTTAGTATAATCATATGCAAATTCAAGCCGTTCATATGTCTATCTTGTACTCTACATCACTAGCCACTGTTAGGTCTTTACTTATAGTAGATATTTACTTACAGTCATATCTTTTACTTCATATATATTCTTCAGCGTTTCATGTATCTTACTCTATAGCATGCTTATATTTTCTGTCGTATTATTAACTGCGTGAGATGTATTGTGCTCGTTCCTGTCCTGACTGGACTTGTTGAAATATTACAGATGACATTGAGGAGTTCTGTCCTACATACTACGGAGCAGGCCTAGATGACACCTGCGAGCTGGACTCCCAGGAGGATCCAGTCCTTGCAGAGGACATTACCCCAGTAGTCTAGGTTAGTTAGCTAGACTAGTTTCTTACTTTATTGCCTTGCCTTATTTGGGATACATTATGTACTTATTTGGGATATTGTTATTTTGGATTTTGTGGAGATGTTATCTTTGACTCTTAGACTTCTTCTCATGTTGTAGTTCATTTGGCGACTTTTATATCTATCTATCTATCTATCTTATCGTATTTTCTACCTTAGCTGTGATTGAGTTGTACATTTCTATATTGTCCTCCGTTCGGAGCGTATATATTGTATAGCTACCTTATAATAGTTAGATGTATGTGACCTAGGATAGCGTTCTACTGCCGATACTGCGGCGTAGGCTGGACGTACCTACTTCTCGTGCCCCTACATTGGGTGTGGGTCGTGACACGTTTTTAGTGGTGGCCCATGCAGGTCTAGATTGTAGTGGTATTCGAACTAGAACATCACTATAGCCTGCAGTAGGATATAGGATATAGTTTTGAGGTACTTAATCACATTAGGAAAACTCTGATCCAATACTTGACATCCAAATTCTTGTTGATTAAATGCTTTTCTTTGAATAAATAAAGTATCATTCTTTGATTTTTTGCTTCATTCTTAGTAATTGATTCTTGTTTTGATCTGTCTTCAGGATGGTTATGGAGACACGATCTCATCGCTCCGGTCCGGGGGATACTATCTAGAGGTCGGCCACTTCTTGTCTTGTTCAGCAGAGCCTCGAGACCGCAGCTCCTGTTGTGCCAGCTCAGGTTGACATTTCTGCTGCATTTGGACGTGCACCTCCGCCAGTACAGAGACCTTCCCCCGTCATTCTTGATTTCTCTCGGCAGCAGCCACCTTCCGGATCGGTTGACGCAGCACAGTTGTTCGACTTCTTTCAGAGGATGGTAGAGGCCCAGCGACAGCAGTCCGCTCATTTCCAGCAGGGCATAGAGAATGCCCATTAGCTTGTCCTGACGACGGTGGAGAGAGTTATTGCACAGCCCCAGGCAGCCCAGATGCAGCCGTATCAGCCGAGGACACCAGGGATCCAGGACTTCCAGAAGATGCATCCGCGGGACTTCCACGACACTGAGGGGATTCTGTATGCAGATGACTGGAGAGAGCACATCGAGGAGATCTTTCGGCTGGCGGAGATTCCAGCACGACTGCAGATTGAAGCGGCAGGTAGTCAGATATAGTACCTGGCCCGCACATGGTACCAAACGGACCCGAGGGTCGGTACAGATGGGCAGACTTGGGCAGCCTTTAAGAAGCTGTTCAAAGAGAAGTTTTTCCCTGACACAGCTCTTGGCGCCCTGGAGACGCAGCTTGAGAGCTTAGTTCAGGGCAGTCAGATTGTCGAGGAGTATGCTGGAAAGTTCTGCCATCTGGGTAGATTTGTTAAGGGACTCAGTGAGACGGTGAAGGCCCGGAGATTCCGGAAGGGGTTAGTCAAGGAGGTTAAGTCCTTGACCAAGAGTGACCGGAGTGCCACTTTTAAGAAGATTCTGGTGGGTACCCAGCAGAGGATGATCTTGAGCTGAGGCTCAAGAGGGGACGAGACGCTCATGGAGACAGTGGCAGCGGAGGACTGGCTAAGAGGCCTCACTTTCAGCAGCAACATCAACAGTTCAAGCCACAACAGTTCTAGGGGCAGGGCCGTGTACCATTCCAGCCGGTGCAGCAGCAGCAGCCAAGGTTTCAGCCGCAGGCAATCAGGCAGTAGCCCGTTAGTTGTGGCTTCTGCAAGAAGCCAGGGCATGTGTGGAATGACTGCAGGAAGAGGCTCGGGAAGTGCCTATTCTGCAGTTCGACGGAGCACCAGCTGAAGGAGTGTTTCATGTCTTCAGGACGAGCAGCTCAGGGAGCGGGAGCCAGAGCTCCAGCAGTACAGCAGAAGGGACCCTTGCCGACTCAGCATCAGAGGTTCGCTCAACATCATCAGCAGGCCAGGGGAGGTCAGCAGAGGCAAGCTTTTGCCATGGCAGCTGAGGACGCAGAGGCTATCTGTGAGCTGATCACATGTTCTATTTTTCTCGACGCCATTCCAGCTTTTGCATTGTTCAATTCAGGGGCTTCCCACAGCTTTGTGTCTGTATCTTTTGCTATTAGACACTACCTTGTATCTGAATCGTTGCCTAGGACTTGCAAGATCACGACCGGGGGTGGTATTATCCTCGTTAGTGATATGTGCAAGGGTCGGAGAGTTGAATTGGGAGGCCAATAGTTGGATGTGAGTCTGCCCGTGATGCCATTGATGAACTATGATATCGTACTCAGTATGGATTGGTTGACAGGCACCACGCCAGTATAGATTGTCGCGGGGGTAGAGTTCTTTTTAGAGCACCAGGAGAGCCAGAGTTCGAGTTCACCCGACAGCAGGCGAAGCAGAGCAGCGAAGTTTTTTACGGAGTATCAGTTGAGGAGCAGACAGTGCTACACCCTTTGATAGTGGAGTTCATGGACGTCTTTCCGGAGGATTTGCCAGGACTACCACCGGACAGAGACATGGAGTTCTCTATAGACTTAGTTTTCGGCACAGAGCCGATATCTCAGCACGTCTATAGGGTGAACAACAGCGAGCTGGTAGAGTTTAAGAAGCAGGTGGATGAGCTGCAGGACAGGGGCTTCATTCGATCGAGTTCTTCACCATGGGGTGCACCGGTACTCTTTGTACTGAAAAAGGATGGGTCGATCAAGATGTGTATCGACTATAGGGTACTCAACAACCTCACGATCAAGAACAAGTACCCGTTGCCGAGGATCGAAGATCTCTTCGATCAGCTGAGTGGGGCGAGGGTATTTTCTAAGATTAATTTGAGGTCACGTTACCATCAGGTGAAGGTGAAGAAGTAGGATATCCCGAAGACCGCATTCAGGATGCGGTATGGCCAGTTTGAGTTCATGGTGATGCCATTTGGGTTGACTAATGCCCCGACGGTATTCATGAACCTGATGAACAAGGTGTTCCACCAGTACTTGGACAAGTTCGTGGTAGTATTCATCGATGATATCCTAGTGTACTCGAAGACTGAGGAGGAGCATAAGGAGCACTTGAGAGTGGTTCTAGAGACTCTCAAGAGGGAGAAGCTTTTTGGCAAGCTCTCGAAGTGTGAGTTCTTTCTGGACAGAGTTGACTTCTTGGGTCATGTGGTGACTGGAGATGGGATCTCAGTTGACCCGAAGAAGATCACGGCAGTTGAGGCTTGGACAGCAACACGTTCAGTAGCAGAGATCAGAAGCTTCTTGGGATTGGCAGGCTACTATAGGAGGTTCGTGCAGGATTTCTCTCGGTTTGCAGAGCCATTGACTTGGCTGACCCGGAAGGCTGCAGAGTTTGTTTGGTCAGAGGAGTGTCAGGTCACTTTTGATGAGTTAAAGAAGCGGCTAACAACAGCTCTGATTCTGACATTGCCATCAGGATCAGGAGGGTTCACTGTCTACAGTGACGCCTCAGGAAAGGGTTTGGGTTGTGTCTTGCAGCAGCATGGGAACGTGATTGCCTATGCTTCCAGGCAGTTACGTCCCCATGAGAAGAACTACCCTACCCACGACTTGGAGTTGGCAGTAGTTATATTTGCTTTGAATTTGTGGAAATACTACTTATACGGAGAGCGGATGGAGATCTTTACAGATCATAAGAGCTTGAAGTATGTGTTTACACAGAAGGAGCTCAACATGAGGCAGCACAGGTAGTTGGAGTTGATGAAGGACTTCGACATTTTACTGCAGTATCACCCAGGGAAGGCCAACGTGGTTACCGATGCCTTGAGTAGGTATCCGACAGCCATGTGTTTGATAATGGATCATCACTTGCTAGCAAATTTGGAGAGCCTGGGATCGAGGTGGTTGTGGCAGGAGTTCAGATACAGATGTGGGGCCTTCAGATTCAGTCGGACTTGATGGAGAGGATCAAGTCAACACAGTTCAAGGATGTTGCTCTGCGGTGTATCCGAGAGCAGGTTCGAGCAGGATTGGTGGTTGATGAGTTTACTCTTGCAGAGGATGGCGCATTGAGGCACGATTCTAGATTGTGTGTGCCCAGTTGAGAGCTCCGGGAGCAGGTCATGCAGGAGGCCCACCGATCTCAGTACTCTATCCAGGAGCCAACAAGATGTATAGGGATCTGAGGGAGCACGTTTGGTGGTATGGGATGAAGCAGGAGGTAGCTCGCTTCATAGCTAGATGTTTGGTCTGTCAGCAGGTCAAGACAGATAGGCAGAGGCCAGGAGATTTATTGCAGCCATTGTCCATTCCAGAGTAGAAATGGAAGCACATCACGATGGACTTTGTTTCTGGATTGCCGCGTACACCATAAAGAAAAGATGCGATTTGGGTCATCGTAGACAGGTTGACCAAATTGGCCCACTTTTTGCCATTTAAAGTGGGTACGTCTACTGAGAGGCTAGTAGAGATGTATATGCGGCAGATTTATGGAGTTCCGGTGAGCATGTCTCGGACCGGGATAGTCGCTTTACTTCCCATTTTTGGCCGAGTCTATAGACTAGTTTGGGCACTCAGCTTAAGTTTAGTATTGTATACCACCCTCAGACGGACGAATAGTCAAAGAGGACTATTCAGACACTCGAGGACATGTTGCGGACTTGTGATTTAGATTTTGAAGGATCCTAGGAGGATCACCTGCACTTAGTGGAGTTTGCATACAACTACAATTTTTAGGCCAGCTTTGAGATGTCACCATTCGGCACTATACGGGCGCAGATGCCGTACACCCTTGTCTTGGTATGACGTTGGAGAGCGAGCTTTATTGGGACCTGAGATGGTTGTAGATGCAGTAAAAAAGGTGAATCTCATTAGAGACCGGATTCGCGTGGCACAGGACAGACATCGGCACTGGGCCGATAGCCACTGCAGACCTTTGGAGTTTGAGGTACAGTTTAGGGATAGGATTATAATTAGGAGTTGTTTTGTTTGTGATTTTGTTTGATCATGTTTGAATATATTAGTAATTCAGACCTTGTTTGTGATTAGGTTGGAGATATGGTTTTCTTGAGGATATCTCCGACACGTGGTATAATACGTTTTGGTGGAGGTGGAAAGCTTAGCCCGCGCTTCATCGGACCTTTCGTGATCAGCGGGAGAGTCGATGACGTGTCTTACAGGCTAGACTTGCCACCTGAACTAGTGGGAGTCCATAACGTGTTCCACGTGTCACAGCTGAGACGGTATGTGGCAGATCCTAGCCATGTACTCGATCACCCAGAGATTGAGGAGGGACATACTCTTAGCTATCCAGAGCAGCCTGTGAAAATTTTGGATCGACGAGAGAAGGTTCTGAGAAACCAGGTGATACCCTTAGTTCGTGTCGCATGGAGGCATCATTCTCCAGGAGAGTCTACCTGGGAGCGGAAGGATGAGATGCGCGAGCGATACCCATATCTTTTTTGGACCTTGAGGTATGATTGTCTATCCTTCTCATCAGTTCAGTTTCGCCTTTCAATTTCGAGGACAAAGTTCTTTTAAGGAGGGCAGATTTTTCACTACCACATTTTAGTTTGACGGTATTTTGGTCATTTTAGTTTTATGAATTATTTTTTATTATTTATTGCATTGGTGTTGTAATTTTTAACTTTTGCTAGTTGTGACTTTAGAGACTAGCCTAGAGTTTGAGTTTGACTTTGTTGACTTAGTTAGCATGGTGCGGGACCCTAATATAACTTAAGTTGGTCTTAGTTGACTTGAGTGTGGCTAGGGTTCATAAGAGAATTAGGAGAGTTTTGTTTTGGACTTATGGCTAAGGGGTTGAGTAATCTAGCTAATGACCTTGGCCTAAAGCCCATTCACATGAAACCCTAACCCTAATCTCCTACATGGCCGGCCACTACAACCCAATTATAACCTAATTTCAGCCTATATAATGTCTCTTCATGACCACTTGCCTCATTTAGAAAATTTCCTTCAGGAAACCCTAATTTCTTCCCCCTTTCATCATTCCTCCACCAAATTGATCCCAATCTTTTGCATTTGATTACAAATCTGGAGTAGAAGAAGAAGGAGGCTAGCTTACAAGGAGAGGAGCTCATTGGGATATTACTTGAGGAAGGAGACTTCACTATTTGGGGCTTTTTATTGGAGATTGGCTCTCTATAGATAATCCCTTCAAATCACCTTAAAATCCTAATTTCGTTCCATAGATGCATCCATCTAGGTGTCCCCTAGCTGTAGGAAAAGTTTAGTGAAAATTCGTGTTGATTTGGTGTCCGTATCGGACACGTATCAGTGTAGGCTTATAGGTGTTCGATGGAACGCCACAATAAATTTTATTTTGTTATTTTCAAAATGTATTTGAACAATTTTGTAGATATTCATGTGTACTTTGATTTTCGTGAGGATTGGGCACACTTTCGAGTCGGATTCGTGTCCAAAATTGGACACGAACCTGTGCACGATGACCCCACACTGTGCCCTGCTACCCGACACTAATTTTGGGCATGACACGCCACGTGGTGGCCTGACACTTGACTGGTAGGTCGGGACAGTGACTGACAGGTCACCCCCTAAGCCACGCATGGCCATGTGTCGTATCGGATACGTTCTCACGCACGCACGCGTTTTACACTAACACTGTTCAGTCGATTTCCTTCGACTAATACGTATGTCGTGTCACACACAGACACGTTTTGGACCCAAATCATGGTGTCGACCCTCTAGCCCTATCCCTGGCGAACACGTGGACACGAGCACGAGGTGTCACATGTCGTTTGTCGTGTGCACGAACTCGTGTCCTCGCCGCACGACGTTGTGCTGTGCAGTTGTACCTATGCATGTTTAAATTGTTCTGGACACTTCGTGTCCATTTGTATGGACACAAAAAACCTCTTTGACACACAAACACATGTGCCTAACACCTGTCCACACATTGGTTTGAGATTTATTTAGTTTTCGTTTGGATTTGGGTTCTTGATGTTGACTGAACCTGAGAATCGGTTTCCTTTACTGTTAACTGAGTTTGTGATTCGAATTAATGATTCAATGTTAAGTTCAGATGTGTTATCATAGCTGGGTACATAATGATTCATATCTAGGTTTATATTTTGGGGTTTTCATTTTGAATTTGGGTTTGATTTCGAAAAGAACTATTGATTTACTGATACTAGGTTGTGTATTTCTGAAATGAAGGGTTATGTATATATATGTGATGAACTGAATGAGGGATTACATGGTATTTTTCCTGAGATGTAACCATTTCACTACTGTACACACAAACCCAGACCTTAACTCTCCTCCACCATGTTCTGGACACACACTATGAAACTGTATAAACACACACACATGCCACTCACTGATACACTCTCTAACTTCCAATACACACACACACACATGCCACTCTCTGATACACTCTCTAATTTCCAATACACACACACACATGCCACTCACTGATACACTCATAACGTATACACACATACACACACACACACACACACTATGAAACTGTATACACACACATGCCACTCACTGATACACTCATAACTTGTACACACACACACTACACAGGTATACCTATACACACACACACCCCATGCAACTGTCCACACACACACCCCCCATATCAATATCCACTACAATGTGTGACACACACTCATCCTATTTATATGTATGCCATGTTTGTGCCTTGCTTGTGTATTAGGCACTTGCCTATATGAATGCCAATATATATTGTATAAGTATAAATATACATAGTTTGTATTTGTGTGTGATAACTTGTTTTGCCCTTTGATTGTGTTCGAGTGCTAGCCTAGGCTTGGTTAGGCTTAGTGAGACTTGATTGGACTAGGATTGGCCTAGTTGACCTAGTTTGACTAGTGAAGTTGACTAGAGTAGACCAAGAGTTGACTTTAGTCTAGAATGACCTAGAATTCATATAGAATGCATTTTAAAGTTTAATATTACCATTCTGGACATGTTGTGACCTGTGTTGCTCTAAATAGGACTAATCTACTCTGTATGGACATATATACTCATCGGATACTCAGCATATCAGGCGAGTACATTCTCTGACCGTTTCATACTTGATAGGATTTATATTTATGCTCTAGATTACTTTACTTGATGCTGTCACGTTGTTAACACGGATTGGTACTATATGGATCCCTTTATGAGATGTTATCCCTCTCGGGAGATCGGGATACGTCATGTCATGTGCTTTTTACGTACATCATGTATTTATGTGCTTTCACCATTCATGTGCACTGTTGTGAATCATGTACTCTCATGTTCACAGAGCCCCTCATGTATACTATATATGAACCCATTTATGGGCTCCATGTGTAATCATGTATAATAACATAATTTGTTTGGATCCTTGTGTATTGATTGGGATACGGGGGAGTATAAATGGTCATGTGAACTATTCCAAAGTAGTGTAATCATGTGCAAACTCTTAGTATAATATTGTACAAATTTAAGTCGTTTACATGTCTAACTTTTACTCTACATCACTAGCCACTGTTAGTTCTTTACTTATAGTAGATATTTCCTTACAGTCATCTCTTTTACTTCATATATATTCTTCAGCGTTTCATGTATCTTACTCTATAGCATGCTTACGTTTCCTGTCATATTATGAACTATGTGAGATGTATTATGCTCGTTCCTGTCTTGACTGGACCTGTTGAAATATTACAGATGACATTGAGGAGTTCTGTCCTACATACTACGGAGCTGGCCTAGATGACACCTGCGAGCTGGACTCCCAGGAGGACCCAGTCCTTGCAGAGGACATTACCCCAGTAGTCTAGGCTAGTTAGCTAGACTTGTTATCTTATTAGTCTAGGCTAGTTAGCTAGACTAGTTATCTTACTTTATTGCCTTGTCTTATTTTGGATACATTATGTACTTATTTGGGATATTCTTATTCTGGATGTTATGGAGATGTTATCTTAGACTCTTAGACTTCTTCTCCTGTTGTATTTTATTTGGCGACTTTCATATCTATCTTATCGTATTTTCTACCTTAGCTGTGATTGAGTTGTACATTTCTATATTGTCCTCCGTTTGGAGCATATATATTGTACCGGTACCTTATAATTGTTAGATGTATGTGACCTAAGATAGTGTTCTACCGTCGACACTGCGGCATAGGCTGGACGTACCCACTTCTCGTGCCCCTACACTGGGTGCGGGTCGTGACACAGACAAACGATTACACCTCTTCCATCAGCGAACTTTGTGTAAACACACTTGTCCATCTCGCTGACCCTGTAGCCGTTTGACCTTATAACCTTGTCAAACTTCTCATGCCATATCTTGGGAGCCTATTTAAGACAGTACAAGAATTTTACCAACATGCAGACTTTGTCTTCATGACCCTTGACGACAAATCCCTCAAACTGTTACATGTAAATCTCTTCGGTCAGCTCGCCATTTAGGAAAGCCGTTTTCACATCCATCTGATATATCACCAACTTATGTATTATTGTGTGAGAAATTAACATTCTGTTGGTGGTCATCCAGGCTACTAGAGCATACATGTCAAAGTAGTCGATCCCCTGCTTCTGAGAAAATCCCTTGGCTACCAACCTAGCCTTGAACTTGTCAATAGTTCCATCTGATTTCATCTTCTTCTTGAAGATCTATTTGCATCCGATGGGTTTTGCTCCTTCAGAAAGATTTACCAACACCCAAGTGTTATTTGAGGTGATTGAATCAATTTTATTGTCTATCGCCTCCTTCCAAAAAATCACGTCTCTGGTCTTCATCGCCTCATCATAGGTAAGCGGATTTGCTTCCATATGATAGGTGACAAAGTTATTTCCGAAGTCCTTCGGCCTCCTCATACGCTTAGCTGACGGCTCAACGAGTTCTGGTTCAACCGTTGTTTCAACAACAACATCTTCTTGGACTACATTCTCATTGAAAACTTTATTATCCTGTGCACTCTCATTGTTTTTCGGAACATTCGCTAGAATAATGTTCTTGTGCCTTGCAAATTTGTCTTCAAAATATTCTGTGTCGCGAGATTCAATGATATGATTTGACTCAATATTAATAAATCTCCGAGCATCACTCTTCTCGACATAACCAAAGAAGATCGTCTTTGTAGTCCTTGTCCCAAGCTTCTGAATCTTCAGATCTTGAAGCTTCACATATGCCAGATACCCCCACACTCGAATGACATTCAAGTTAGGTCTGACCTTGAACCAGAGTTTATGAGGAGTAACGTCTGAAGTTGCATGAGGCACTCTATTTAGAATAAAAGTGGCCGTTAATGCAGCTTCTCCCCAGTAGCATTTTGGAAGACCCACAGTCAACAATATTGAGTTTATCATTTCTGTCAACGTTCAGTTCTTCCTTTCTGCTACTCCGTTTAATTGAGGAGAGTACGGACCCGTAATCTCGTTAAGAATTCCATGTTCTTTGTAGAACGATGCAAATTCATGAGACCGGTACTCTCCACCTCGATCACTTCTTATTCTTTTGAGTTGTTGTCCAGTTTGCCGTTCAGCCTCGGCCCTGAACTCCTTGAACTTCTCGAATGCTTCGTCTTTAGCCTTCAGAAGGTAGACAAACGCATACTTTAAGAACTTATCGATGAAGGTTATGAAATACTTCATCCCGACCTTTGTAGAGAATTGTTTGAAGACACAGATATCGGAGTGTACTAACTCTAGAAGATCTGTGCTTCGATTAACTCGAGGAAAGGGTTTTCTTGTGATCTTCACTTGAGCACAAACTTCACATTTCTCTACCTTACCCCCACATTTGGAGAGAAGTCCTAGACTAGACATTATGTTTATTCTTTTACAATGAACATGTCCTAGTCTATTATGCCACAACTCAAGAGTATAAGCAGAATGACTGATTACATTAACAACATTGGACTAATTTACAAGCTGAATTTTGAACATTCCTTCGGCATAAAAAACTTTCCCGAAGTATGTTCCCTTTATGGACATCACAATCTGACCATCATTGATGTCCATCCTGAGGCCTGCGTTGCAGAGTAGACCTCCAGATATCAGGTTCTTGGCAATAGCAGGTACATACTTCACACCTTGAAGTGTCAGAGACTTCCCAGAATTCAGCTTCAATACTACCGTCCCGATCCTTGTACCTCAGCTTGTGCTTGGTTTGCCACCATAACAACTTCAGAAATTGGTGTATAGGTGGTGAACCACTCCTTGCTTGAGCAGACATGGCAGGTGGCACCAGTGTCTACCCACCAGTCAGAGTCAGCTCCTACCGTAGTGACCTGCGTAATCATCGCAACAACATCAGTGATCATAGAAACCTTGCTAGGCTCACCTTGCTCTGATTGCTTGGTCTTCGCTTTGTGTTCACTCTTGAAGTGGCCCTTCTTGCCATACTTGAAACAAGGCATCTGAGACTTTACCTTCTGTTGTTTGAAGGAAGTCTCCTTAACTTTTAGATTGTTAGGTTCCTTCTTCTTGCTGTGGGAAGCCGCCTTCTTCCCTTTGAATGCTTTGGTGTGAACCAAATTAATGTTAGCCAGCTGTTTGGACAAACCTCCACTTTCAGTTGAGCCCTCATCTGGTCCTCAATGTAAATTTTTTGCAGGAGATCTTCCAGACTGATCTTCAACTTCTTCCTATGCATGTTTGCATAGAACTTGCTCTACCCAGCAGGGAGCTTAGAAACGATCCCTATAACAACAAACTTGTCGGTGAGGGGCATCGCTTCATCTTCCAACTTTTATCGCAGCTTCAGCAACTCCTTCACCTGTGGCAGCATTGGCTTCTCGTCTTAAAAGAACTACTTGCGATATTTTTCAACTAAAAATATTTTACTTCGATTCTTATCATCTTCGTACAGTTTCTCCAGAGACTCCCATATCCCTCTGGTAATAGTCTTCTTTGAATATGATTCCGCCATGGAGTCTTTCATAGCATTTAGGATCATAATCCTACAATGCTATTGTCCCTTCTCCACTTGGCCTGGTTCTTAGTAGCAACAATAATTGCGGCTACAGATCTAGTTTCTGGAATAGTAGATTCCTCCTCAATAAGCACATGGTCAACATCAGAAAATTGAATATTGAGGCTAACCATCCTTTTACAGATTTGATAGTGCTCACCATCAAATTGTTCTAACTTTGTGAAGTTATTATTGATTAGTGAAGTATGAAAGTTTTCCATCTTGTGGACTCAAGCTTTGAGATTGTTAGTCTCGGAGCGTAGTTTTCGATGGAAAACTGAGAAATGAAATGATTGTAAAATTATGTTTTGTAGCAACACTTCAAAGAAGATGCACGACAGAGATCCTTGGAGGATTCTGGATGACAAAAATCTAAAAAGATTTCATTATAGCAGCAAACGAATGTAATGCTTCTAAAAAGAAGGTACAAATCAAATTTCTAGCAGCAGCAACAGCAATTGTCCACTATCAGTTTCTGATTAGATCAGAACAGTTCTCGTTCAGAATGAGTTGAATTGGATGACATGCGATGAAGTGGATAGAAGAACAGCCTGCTGGGGTGAATAATCACCGGCGCTCAAAGCTTGATTCACCCCACACGAACAGCTTCTAGGAACCAGCAAATTCGATGGGGAACTTCGGAACACTCCGCTCTTCTGACTCCTCGGATGGCCCGGACTCCTGCGCTAAGTGGAGCTGGTGCACTTCTTCTCTGATCTCTGGAACTTTGTGGAAATTCGTAAGGAATTGTGTTCTGAACACCTGTACACTTCTGTACTGAGAGAGAGAGAGAGAGAGAGAGAGAGTAGAGAAGCTTATATAGGCCCCCACTGTAACCGTCCAGTTAGCACAATGTTCGGACGTAGAAAAAAACTGTCCCGAACGTTCTGTAACTGCTGAAATCGTGCACTGACATGATTTGAGCCAACTGGCGCACAGTGCACGCCAACTGGGCCATACGCGCACAACGCTCACTGCGCACCTATGCCACCCATGCCAACAAAGCGCCACATTACGCCTCATGAGCCCATGAGCCATGAGCCCAAGTCCGAGTCGCTAAGCCCCTACGGGGCTTAGCTCCAATGGAATAAATTGTAATAGCAAAAAGCAAATGCTTTACAATAGAGTCTTATCCTTACCCCTTAGTAAAATCACCCACATGGTTTCCTCCTTAGGATCACCACCCCATGTGCATATCTCAACAACACATAGCAAGTATATATATTGAGATACCTTATGATGCTTTTCCAATGTGGGACTAAAGTTACTAGGCATATTGAGAGCAGGCTCTCTACATGCAAAGGAAAAGCTCCAACACTGTTAAGATACGATGAATTTAAGATTAGATTCAAATATATCTTTTCGTGTCTCTATGGTTACGTATTTCTTTTTCTATACGAATGTGGATCTGTTCTTCATCCCTATATTCATAGTTGTATATTTTTTATAACATCAATTAATAAAATTAATATTGTTGATTTGTTTTATGGTATCAGAGCATTGGATTTTTCAATCCTATTGTTGTCGCCAGTCACAGTTGCTTCTCCACAGCCTTGGCAACTTTCAAAGCCTTATTGGCTTTGCAAAAGCACTCCCCAATTCCTCCTAGGCGGTGATCACCGCTGTGACAATTAAGGAGACCGTCGAAGAGGTCACCTCCACTATGTCGTTCTTGCCATTCTTTTGTAATTTAATAATCAATTCAAACCTCTATTGACCAAAACTATAGGTGTCTGCTTCCTCTTTCTCCATCGCTTCAGTCTCAGAAGTGATAACAGAAGACCATAAAGCATTTACAACCTATTATATTTCCAGATGTCAGCAGATTTCAGTTTGTTGTCAACTTTGCCATACTTGAATAGAAATTCTAATATTGGATGTTATCCTAATATATATATAAATATAAATATAAATATAAATATATATATATATATATATATATATATATATATATATATATATATATATATATATATATGGGAAAAAATATATATATTATATATATGGGAGCGGATCGGAAGCCCCGTCTATCTCGACCGTTGGATCAAGCGGACGCGCACGGGAGCCCCACGCGGTCCGCTCGATCCAACTGTGCACGAGGGGGGGGGGGGGGGGGGGGGGGGTGGGGGCGGGCTCACGCGGGGCTTCGGGGGTGGTTCTTTTGTTCCGTTCCCTCCCCCCCACACACACACATATATATATATATATATATATATATATATATATATATATATATATATATATATATATATATTGAAGCAATTGGTAATTGTGGCGAACTCGTCCTACTGGGGATCGAACTTCGACCACTTGGGCCGCATGCATCTCTCTTAACCACCAATTGGTAATTGTGGCGAACTCGCCCCCACTGGGGATCGAACTTCGACCACTTGGGCCGCATGCATCTCTCTTAACCACTTGGCTAGAGGTCATTTGCATATATATATATATATATATATATATATATATATTGAAAGAAGGTAATTGTGGCGAACGCTCCCACCGGGATCGACGAACGCTCTCACCAGGAATCGATCTCCTGACCACTTGGGTCGCATGCCTCACCACTACCACCAATATATATATATATATATATATATATATATATATATATATATATGATTTTGTAAAAGAAATATTATACGAGACTGCTATTGCTGTTGCAAAACCTAGCTCCTTCTTCTTCCACTTCCGAGAAGGCTCGTGCTCCCATCACCAGAATTTCTCATCACCCTCCAAGTACCTTTTGCGGAAAGCCTGGTCATTCTGCTACCTCCTGCAATGCTCATCAGCGGTCTAGTCTGATTTTTTCCCACTACCATAAGCCTGGTCACTCAGTGGATGATTGTTTTCTGCTTAATCCATATAAAGTTCTCAAATAGATGAAGACAAAGGGTTCCTCCTCGAATCGTTCTCCGGTACCTCAAGCTCACATTATTGATAGTACACAAACATCAACATCTTCTTTTCTCTCTTCCGTTGCGGCAATTATTCAACACCGTCTTACTTAGTTAGAGCTCAGGCTCTAGTATCAACCTGTCTTTGTTGGCCCTTCTGCATCTGATTTTTTTTTGCCTCTATTGATACGTCTACTTCTTGGATATTAGACTCTAGTGCTTCTCATCATATAACTTTTAATATTAGTCTCTTATCTAGTATTACACCTTTACGATCCTATTTTTTCCTTTTTACATATTTTGAGTCTTCCTTTTATTTTACATGTTTTCTATCTTACTATAAACCTCATATCGGTTAGCAGTCTTTGTAAGAGTAAGTTTATTATTGTAATTTTCTTCCCTCACTTGTTATGTGCGGAATCTTCGTAAGGTCTAGACGATTGGTCATGTTCGGAGGAATGGGTTGTTTTACCACTTAGAGTTTTTTCATTTTCTACTATGTCGACCTTTGAGTTCTCGTCATGTTGCTATCGTCATGTCTTCTGTTGACTTATGGCATAGACACTTAGGTCATATTTCAGAGTCCTTCCTAAAGAGTTCATTCCCTAGTAGAGCTCTTGGGCATACTTTTTCTCTTTTCTATCCACATATACGGATTGTAAGTTGGTAAAACATAGTCTTATCTTTTTCTAAGAGTTTATCTAAGTCTAGTAGTATTTTTGAATTAGTTTATTATGACATATGGGGACCTGCTCCTTTTTTTATCTATGACTGGTTTGTTATGATTACACTCGTTATACTAGGTCTATCTTGTCTGTCTCCGTTCTGAACTTCTTGCCATTTATAGGATGTTTACTGCTATTATTCATACTCAATTCAATACTAAGATTAAGATTTTTCACTCTTATTGTGCTCGTGAGTATTTCTCTGCTATAACGATATTTATCTTGCAATCTCATGACACTCTTTTTCAATAGTCATATCCTTACACACTTGAACAGAATAGGGGTAGCTGAGCGCAAACATCGGCATATTCTTGAGACTAATCGTGTTCTCTTTTTAACCACTTTTGTTCCTCAAATAATTTGGACAAATATTATTCTTATCTTCGTTAATATTATCACTATAATTTATTATTCTGTTTGTCAATTCGAACAGCTCATGAGAGTATTTTTTCGTATCCTTCTAATTATAATATACTTTGCACTTTTTGGGTGTACTTGCTTTGTTCTTCTTTTTTTGACTGAGCACACGAAACTGATAGCTCGATCAACCAAGTGTGTCTTACTTGATTTTAGTTCTGAGCATAAGGGATACCGTTGTAATGATCCCATGGCTCGTCGTCTTCGTATATTTCGACATGTCATATTTTTAGAGGATACTCCTTATTTTATTTTCCATCTCCGAATGTTCATTTCTTGTACCCCACATATCCACCATATAATGTTTACATTGGTCCTACTCCTTTGCTTCCCGTTCCTAGTACAACTCCTCCTACGATGCCTTCACAGTTGCCTCATAAGGATCCTCCACATATTCCACCAGCCTCTACTATACCATCTCCTCCATCGTCTATACCACGACCACAACCTTTTTGTCAGTCCTAACATACTCACCGACCTCCTGCTCATTTTACTCCCGACTATTCTAGCCCACTAGACAAGTATAGTTTTGCTACCTTAGTCTCATAATCTCAATTCCATTCCTTTTTTACTGTTATCTATACTATCCAAGAGCCTACTTTTTATCAAAAGGCAATTCAGTAACCTGAGTGGCAAGAGGCTATGGCAGAATAGTTTCAAGCATTTCAGTAGACAAATGTTTAGGTTGTTGTTCCACTCCCAAACGGGGTCCAACTTGTTAGTTACAAGTGGGTCTTCAAGGTCAATTATCAACCTGGCAGATTTATTGAGTGAACGAGGCTCGTCTTATTATCTGAGATTTTACACAGGAGCATGGAAGTGACTATGATGAGACATTTTCTCCCGCCGCTCAGATGACCACAGATCGTACATTACTAGTTGTTGTCGTTTGTCAGTGGCCACTCTATTAGATGGATGTCAAGAATGCCTTTTTCACAGTTCTTTATCCGAGATTTACTATATGTACCCACATTCAGGTCTTTCTACTCAGTTAGACATATTTGTCGCCTTCGTCGTGCTATCTATGATCTAAAGCAAGCTCTCCGAGGTTGGTTTGAGTGTTTCATGAGTGCTATTTACGAGGCAAGTTTTCAGCGGTATTCTCATGATCATTCTTTGTTTGTGCGACCGTCACCATATGGGAAAGTTCTTCTCTTACTCTATATGGATGACATAATTTTGACTGGGGATGATTCAGCAGGGATTGTAACTATTCAGAGGTACCTTCATTAGTAGTTTAAGATAAGGACAATGTTATCTTTGCTATTTTTTGGACTTGAGATTATACAAAGTGAAGGATACTTAATTTCTCAACAAAAGTATACTTCAAAGATTGTTGCCTCTGTAGGTTTACGAATATTAGGACAGTTCATACTCCTTTCAAGCTTCATATGGATTTTTGCTCCATAATGGTGATCCTCTCACAGAACCTACTCACTACAGACAGCTAGTGGGTCAAATTGTGTATCTCTATTTGACTTATAACGCCCCAGTCTCAAAATACGTAGGACTAGGGTACATACATATGTCAGCTACATATCAAGTGGACTCAACCCTAACTCGAATATGTATAAGCTGTCTAGAGGTCAAATTTAACTAATCTAGCAAGTTCAACTATATTTCAATCCACAAGATATCATCTCAAGTGAGAACCAAGTGTACCAATGTTGATCAAACAGTAATACACCGTTTTCACAAGAATAAATATCAAGAAAGACAATATGTAATAAAGTTGGCCAGGCCTTAATATAACTGTCTGAACAAGCTCATAACAAAGAAGTAAAGCTTATAAAACTAGGTTATATCAGCAGAATAATTAATGATAATAAAATATGTTAATGGAGGAATATGATAAATACAACTACTAATATACCTAAAATCCTAAAGAGTTAACCGTCAACTACCAATTATTCTATAAAGCTAGCTCTGCAATAATCTCGAGAGATCACCAGGTCCACAGGGGACATAGCAAGGTACATAATATACATGCCAAGTAAGAGTTAAAAAAATCCATATAATGAAAGATAATTGCCATAACCATATAAGTGCAAAATTCAGTTGAGGTCAATCCTAATATCAGGCCTAGCCAACCAGGCAATCACTCATGACATCGTGTCGTGATACCAATGAGTGAGTATGAAAAAGCTCCAAGACTTTGCTATAGAGACCGAGGCAACGCAAATAACCAAGATCCACATGTTCACGAGTCACGACAATAGGGTACTTCGGTAGAGTCCTCCCTACCTCATGCCCTAGAACTATCCAGTCAAGTCAAGTATGAATCATGTACAAGTAACAAGTCACGCGAGCTAGTACTACATGCTATCACAGAGTCCATAGTGAAGGACCGTTAGACAATTCTAGAGGCGGGTGAATAGACTGCAACGAAAATATCTATCCAATAAATATTATTCTAAGTGAAGGCATAATGCAACCAACATAATAATATAGGTATGTGTAAGAAAATTATTAAAAATAGCAAAGTTTGCAGAGCAAACACAAACATCGAGATTTTATCCTGGTTTTTCTCTAAGAGGACTAGTCCAGGCCTGAGAACGCTTGCTCGGAGTTGAATTCACTATAGTCACAATAGTGAAATACAAGCTTTGAATCCGAAGCGCTTGTAGCTTCTTACACCTTGTGCTTTTATCCGAAGGCACAACGACTTCACAACCACGAGCTTTTATTCGAAGGGCTCGTCGACTTCAAAACAGAAGAGAAGCTTTTATAGACCAAGCTTTTACAACTCATTTCAGACTTTTAACCGAGATCGCACTTGGAACAAGAAAACTGAGAGAGTTGATCTTGGAGACGAGAAGGTTAAAGCTTAGAGATCACTCTATAGGATATGAAAGATGAGAAGAGTGAGTGAATAAGAATATGGAAATCTATGCCTATTTATACGATTTTTGTGCGCAGAGTTTAGACAAAATTCGGGTGTATATTTGAATTTTTCTGAATATTGGGAACCACAATATTAGGTATTACATAGCTATCTAAATTTTCCAGAATTATCAAGCCCGAGTTCGGCCAGAGCTCGGTCCGAGTTCAGTTGCTAGAATAGGTATGAATTTTTGGTTTGTTTTAGAATAATTTTGGTTTGAATCAGTTGGGCTTTGGTTTGGAGGCTGTTTGAGTGGACTTGTTGGATTAATATTAGTGGACTTCTGGTATCAAGTGCGACTTGATGTACATAGGTTGTAGACTCAATAAAATAGAAAATTACATGATTTGACCACAACTACAACCCTCATGCACTTTAGCGTTATTGAATCTTCATGTGAGTCATATTGCATCATACCGAGACATGGTTTAGTTAGTTATCAAAATCAAGTTGACTGAGACCGAATAGGCCAACAATCTTTTCTATTTTGAATAACATGACTAGCAAAGCTCCCCCATAATTTATGGAGTGATAACAATTTGATGAGCGTCAAATTTTCGTATATTTTGTCCCCTTAGTCATTTGATCGAAATGGCGTGCCCCCTGTTTGCCATGACAAAAGGTTATATGAACTTTTTGTATATTAAACGTAAAATGGAGTACAATTGATTCCTAAATAGAAGATCTAAATACAAAGTTTTCTGGGAAAATGTGACGGTGGAGATCGAGCACTGCAGAGGCTCCTTTACTCCGTTGACGATCTGACGACGAGTTGAACTTGCTCTGGCTTTCTGGCGCTTGTGATTGGAACTCTGGGGTTGCCAATCAAGAGGATGCCAAATCTGTGAAGATTTCGAAGCCTCCTTATCGAAGGAAAAATCCTTCTATTTATAGGGAAGCACATATACGATGTGCATAAGGATTATACAAGAACGCTGCACGTAGAGATATGAGAGAATCTTGAAGTTACACGGTGAGGGATGCTGCTGAGCTGACACATGGCAGATGCTGGGATTCTTCTTTATCAAGATCTTGGGAGGAATTGTCAATATGATCGAATTAACGACACGTGGCGTGTGTTTACTGTTGATCGGATGAACCTGAGCAAATTCTGTTCTTATCCCTGAAGTTGGATTTTGTCTTATCTTAGGGGGCCATTGGTTGAAACAAATCAATTAGATATGGCCCTCGTCTATAAGAACATATTCTATCCTTATCTGTGGTATAAATAAACCGATAGAATATTGCTCTTATCAACAGAATCAAATTATGTCCTATCTTAAGAGCAGTGGTTTTTATACAAACCAATCTGAAAAGGACATAAACACCCGTCTGGCCACGAAGAATTGCGTCACCCCGTAAGACTGTGCTTCTATACGATCTGCGCTTCTGGTGAGGCTTTGAGGTCACTGCGCTTTTGGGCGATAAGTAGACTGTCCTTCAGGTGACTAAGTTACTGCACTTTTAGAGCGACGAATGGACAAGTGCTTCAGGTGACTGAGTTATTGCACTTTTAGAGCAACGAGTGGACAAGTGCTTCAGGTAACGGAGTTACTGCACTTTTAGGGCGACGAGTGGAGTTGTGCTTGAGGCGACAAAGTCACTGTGCTTGAGGGCGATGAGTGGACTTGTATTTGAGGCGATGGAGTCACTGCGCTTTTAAAGCGACGAGTGGACTTGTGCTATAGGCAACGGGGTCACTGCGCCTTTAGGGCGACGAAGTGGACTTGTGCTTTAGGCAACAGAGTCACTGCACTTTCTGGGTTGAAGCGAGAGCACATTGAACTTGGCTGCCCTTCTGAGTTGAAGGGAGGGCGCAGTGGAAGGAATGAACTGGCTGCGCTTCTGAGTCAAAGGAGTTAGTTTTTGTCAAAGTTATAATAGCAATTAATAACTGCTATTTTTATGGATGAGTCGGTCATCCTCTTCATTAATTAACACCGTCATTTGGGGAATTCAAAAAGTCTGTACCCTAGGATTCAGTCGAATGAACCTATTAAATGAGATTCATTGTGCTGAGTCTTAGGTTCATCCTATTAATTTGGGAGTCTTTGACCGATAGCCACGTGGCATGTGGGTTAGACCACACTTACCCTATATAAAGGGAAGATTTTCTGAAGGGTTGTGTCTTCTATCACTTAACATTCCTATCGTTATGCTCGATCCTGACTTAGCTTCGAACGGCCATTGGCCTTGCACAAGTCGACTGTTGGTTGTGGATTCCTTCGTTCAAAGAAGCTGTGTCCTTGTAGAAGAACTGCTGTTGAGTTTTGAGACACACTTGAGTGTTTGGCGTAAGGAGTTCGAACCTGAACAACAACTTGGAGGTCTTCGAGATCCAAGCTTTCGAGTTTGGATTGATTGTCAATTCGAAGAGCCACAGGTTGTGCTCTGCCCTACTCAATGGCGGTGGCACACCCTATGCTATGGACTGAGTTCTTGCTCGGGCCAATATCTGCTTCAGGAAGTGGCTCGCTCTGACGAAAAAGTGCTGCGCACCCGGGGGTCTGTACGCGTGTTGAAGATTAACCCCTTGTAGACTTCTTTTAGGTGGTTTTGTCCTTTATATGTAATCATGAAGAATCTGTAATAGATTTTTAGTAGACAAAATTTTAATAAAGAATTGTTTATGCACCACTTTTGTTTGTCTGTGTGACTTTAGTTATCTGTCTGCACTTTTGGGGTACCTACGCTTTTGTGAAGCCATGTGTAGTAAGAACGCCACCTACGCTTTTGATATTTTTACGCTTTTTTCATGCTTCTATAAGACCCCCTTCAACGTGTTCCGAACTTGAGGCAAGCTCAGAATACTTTGAACAGAAGCATGACACGTGTCCTTTGCAAGCGAACGCCCGTCATGCTTACTGACATGCTATCGTCACGCTTAGCCTTCGGCATTAAATGGCTTGAGCCGTCACTTCATTAAAAGTTGATCACAACTCCTCGTTTCTAGGCAACAGTCATCATGATCTTTACTCTTAATTCCTACATCGTCCGAAGAGTTTTCTCGTTCACGAAGCATTTTATCTTCTTTAGCTGACGTAGTTGTACCCTATAAGTAGGGTCTATTAGGAGAGAGAAAAGCTTTCTATCTTTCTTTTCTTCTCACAAAAGCTTTTCATCAGAGTCTTCTTCCTCTTTAAAACCTTAACTTTTCTCGACATTGCCCCCAAGAAAACAAGAACCCCAAAAGCTCCTGCGGCGAGCTCCAAGAAGGCCAGTGGGTCAGTGGCTAGCCCTAGACCGGCTGTAGTGAGTGCGAGACAGACTAGAGCATCGTCAGCGATGCAAATTGGAGAGGCCACGACGAGCACTCGACAGGCCAAAGGGAAGTAGTTGGCTTCCGAAGCCGTCGTCATTGAGCAGGCTCCCATCGTAGGAGTCTCAGTGCACGGAGATGTGCGGCCACCCATTGCTAGTGGGTGTCTGACTGTCATTGATTTCTTGATTCACTGATGCATATGAGCGTCGACTCTTAGGAGCGTCGTCTTGAAGATATACTGATGCTTTTTCTTGCTGATGCGCATGGGTGTCATTCTTCAGAGTGGTGTTCCGCAGATGTGTTGAAGCTTTATTAACTAACGTGTATAGTTGTTACTTTTTACAAAGTAACAACTTTCAATGTGCTGAAGTTTCTCGTAGACGCACATCCATTCTTCCTGCGCAATTCTTTTTATAAAGTACTATAGAAGCATGGAAAATATGGGGTTCATGCGGATCATAATTTTTCGCATATATACTTTGGGCCAAACAGGTCCGCATAAAGGAAAAGCCACATGATAGATTCAATGCCATATGCGGCCCGTCGACAACCAGCTGAAAAAGGAACATATGCGGCCAAGAGAATCAATTCGTCTGATAAAGCTGACAAATTCTGTCAAAACTGACAAAAATGACAGCTCTGACACTTTGACAAAAAGATAAGACGAGAGACGTCGTCCAAGAGCAGGTCCGTACGCTTTCACCATGAGGCCAGAAGGAGTGTCACCTAAGCCGCATGAACCTTATGCGGCTCAAACATATGCGGCCCCAAAGTCTTCGAACTTCATGCGGCCAAGAGTAACTGTGATCCAAGCCGCATGACCTTTATGCGGCCAAAATACAGAATCTATGCAGCTTAAATCCTTAAGCTATGTCTGGGTTAAGGAAGTCTACGACTTAAGCCGTATGAGTCTCATGGGGCCCCACATGGTTAAAAACTGAGAGATCTATGCGGCTCAAAATGATTCCTGCGACAGGACACGTGGCAGGCTGACCAAGTCCTAACTGCCCAGATTTGCTGCAACAAAATTCCAACAAATTGATAGATGGCGGCCAAAGAGCGGGTCTTCACGTGCTATTTAGCCACGTGGCTACAGGCCATCTATGCGGCTCAACACACATACCACTATATATAGCAGGGTGCCACACCTCTGCAAAAGGCTGGCAACCTTCAAGAAAAAAGCAATTTCTTCAAGGGCTAAAGACTGCGTCAGATAGTCCAAGGAGTAAGGCAGAGTTGATAGCACTTTCCCGAGCCTCTACCGTCACCCCCCAAAATCAAAACTATACAATTGTACTTAGATTGTTTCATAGGATTTCTTTCTAGGCTTTTCTTTGTACAAGCGAGTTTGCAATCAATTTCAGTGTTCTGTAATACATGTCGTTAATTTTTTTATGGCAAACACGATGGCGACTCTGCTGGGGATGTCCTTCTCTTCTGATGAGAAGTTGGTGACGCAATCTGACGCGTCCAAGCTCGGCTCTACACAGCAGATGCACGTAGTTCATTTTGACCAACAAGCCTTCGAAGAATTGATCTCTGAAGGGAGCGCCAGCCCGTCACAGAAGCGAGCCAACCCAAAGAGGACTCGCAGGACGTCAGCGCGCAAAACTGTTGCCCCCGACCAAGTTCTCGAAGAAGCTCCTTCTGTAGCCCAAGATGGTGACCAAAGCTCTCCTGCGGCTTTGCTTCCGACATTAGAGGACCCCACTGCCCCTAAATCCAGCAGAGGAAAACACTATGATGCTGAGTTTTTGGAGGCACAAAGGAAATCCATGTGGATAAAGAAGAAGCCGCATAAGAGAGATGGACAGTCTGTCCATGCGGCAGCCAACTCTGGCCATATGTAGATGACTCATGCGGCAGCCAACTCTGGTCGCAGGAAGACAACTTATGCGGTAGCCAGCTCTGGCTACAGGAAGACAGGCCATGCGACAACCAATCCTGACCTCAGACAGGATGCCTCATGCGGCCCTGTCAGAAGCTCGGTGTTCAACCGTCTCTCATGCGGGCTCGACTCCATAAGGCCCATTGCGAATGTAGAATTTATCAAACTGGACTCTTTTTACTATGCACCTTCGGGCGCTAAGTTAAAAAAGTCTGGCAGTACGGGCCGAACAAGCCCAGTCAACTGTCCAAGTTACTGACTGTCAGTGGGCCCTGTTAACTGTTACACGGGCTCCTGATGGAAAGTTGTACAGAACCACCCGTATCCAGTCCCCCAGGGCTAACGAACAGGGTGGGTCTTTAAAGTCTCCCTCCAACGATCTAGAGCAAGTGCTGTTACTAGCCACTGATCAGGGAGCAAACACGATACCTAAGTACCCATGCACTCGGGATTCCCGAGTCCACAAGTTTGGTGCAAAGGTAGATCAGCTTGCTACCGACTTGCGTGAGGTGATTACTCACAAACATAAGGTGGCAACATTGGCATGTAATGAGTCCCTCTCAGGACGTCCTTGCACTCGAGTCATCATCAACTGCTGCTGCGACAAATCAGCAGCACCTGAAGGTCGGCAGTCAGTTTTTCGATGACTACAACAGCCAACACCTGCCCGACAACAACTCAAGAAACATGTGCAAATTCCAGGAGATGAGGAGTTTCCTTTCGCCTCCTGTAATTCAACTCAAAAGGTTCCTCCTAAAAGGGAGGAAAGAAGATAGGCTCTTCCAGCCCGGCCATCTCTGTCAGTATGGCAAGGAGACCCTCATCCGGGGGTTTTCCATCAACAACCACAGGGGGTGTCTATTTAGACACTCGATCCAAAAAGAAGCTTCCGTCACCCGGGGTTGCACCTTCGGCCTCCTTGAGAGTAGATGAAGCTGGGGTAGCAGTCCCCTCAATATATGCAACAACTCGGTATACCAAGAGCATATACAGGGGTAGAGGTCCCCCAGAACTGTGCAACAGACTTGGATTTCTCTGAGGATCACCACCCTCACCAAGATAATGCGGCTTCCTACACAGGGGTAGTACCCCTTCCGAGTCCGAGGTGGAAGACATTCCGACATTCCCCGATAATTTCTTGGCACCGGGGTATGACACAGAGAGCACCTCTGCTATGATCTCTTCCACCTCTACCCACGTACGAATAGTCTTTATGGTCGACGACGATCATGAAGCGCCTTCTGATCGACAACGTCTAGAAGTACTCGAAGCCATGCTCCTGCCCTTGGTCAAGTCCGTGGACGAAATCAAAGCCGCCTAGCCAACCCAACCGGCAAGGACGCCCGGACAAACAAGTTTGGGACCCGCAATCCACGCGAACTCCAATACGACCGCCCCTCCTTTGGGTGATGATCCCTTAGGAGCATCTGTTCCTTCAGCCGCAGATGAAGCCAAGGAGGCAAGGAGGGAAGTCCTGGAGCTTCGGGCAATGTTCAATGCCCGAGACTCTTCTCGGGACCTCAGAATATGCCAGCCATATCCCGTTGCATGGAGCCTTTTCTACCACGGTACAAGCCATTCCATTTTGATTCTTATGACGGGAAGACCTCTGCTAGTCGGTACATGACTTACTTTGAGTTCACAACCGACCACTTGCCGCATAGTGATGCCATCCTCATGCGATTATTCATAGGAGCATTGGAGGGGATCGCATTCTACAAGTACCGCAACCTTCCCGACAACTGCATCTATTCTTTTGACGACTTCAAACACATGTTCCTGGAAAGATTCTATGAAGTGGGGCATGATGTAACGATGTCGTCTCTCATGGACATCGTTCAGGGAGAAAAGAAGCTAACAAGGAACTATATTGAGCGGTTCCACCAAACCGCGATGAGATTGCCCCAAGGTAATCCCGAGAGCTCCTTGATTGAAATTTGCCAGAAGAAGCTGCTCCCTGCAATTAGCCTCTGGATGGGTGACGATCAGTTCAGGGATTGGACGACCTTCATCATAAGCGCTACCAATGCAGAGGAAAAATTGAAAAAAGCTCGCCGGTTGGGATTACATATCCCAGATGGAGAGGATAAAGGCAAACGTCCTAGTTCCACCCCCAGCAACAACAATAGTGGTGCCACCACCAATCGGGATAATAAGGGCAAACAGGCCATGGTCGCTGATGCGACTCAGAAGCCCAAACAAAAATAGGCGGAAGGTCCGTGGCCCAAGGTTAATTACTCATTTGAAGATAGTCATGTCAAACCTATCTTCGATATGCTCTTACAAGGGGGTAGGGTCCAGCTCCCACCACCAAGATGCGAGCCCCGAGCAGCAGAAATAGAGGACCCAAAGTATTGTCACTTCCACCGCTATGTCCTTTATGACACTCATAATTTCTTCCAATTGAAGCGGTACATTCAGAGTCTTATCGACTCCAAAGCCCTGTCGATAGACTTTGAAGAGGTTACCGTGGTGGCAAACATGGTTTCTATTCAGTTCGGCAACTTCCCTCTAACAAGCACTCCAGACAGGGTCATACCTGTCCCCCAGGCAATGATGGAGGTTACTAATCTTCCACCCATCCGGAGCCAAACATCTGGATTGGTACCTCTCACCACATTGTGAGGAGAGATCATGTGGGTGCATCCAGACTTAGTACCCGAAGTTACCCAGGAGGTGTCATCTCCTACCAGCTAAAAAAGGACAGGAAGTCTAGATCCTGTCATACAATTTCAGCCGAGGTTAAGGAATCTGCAGCCATTGTTACCTGGTTTGGAGCACAAGTCCAGCCCGCACGAGATAGTTCAGCCAAAGATCCTCAGCAGGCAACGTTGCCTCCCTCTAAGGTTCCAAGGCCATCTCATCCACCACTGGCGGATAAGTCCAAAACAAAGGAAACCCGCTTCGACAGGCCACTCCGCAATAATGTACCTCAGGGACTGGAGAGACCGTACAAATTTGACATATTAGCACAATTGGCTAATATGCCAGCAAAGTTGTCGTTATACGAGCTCCTAAGGCTCTCCAAGGATCTTCGTGTTGCATTAAGCAAAGCACTCAAAATGCTGATGCCTACTTAGTCCAGGTCAAGCCTCCAGGGAAAAACCAACAAGCAGATCTACAGGGCGGCGATAGCACAGATGCAATGCCCAACATCTTATTTACTCCTCAGGACATGTTGATCAAGTCTAATTTGCATGATCGCCCCTTGTACTACACTGGATACATAGGCGACATCAAGGTAGATCGGATGCATATCGACCCTGGCTCGTTATTAAGCATCATCTCGAAAAACTTGCTCCAACTTCTTGGCATCCTTATGCATCGGATAGCAGCAACCAACACTGCCATCAGCGGTTTTAACTCGGAAAGGAGCTATCCCCTAGGGAAGATCTGGTTGAAGTGCCAGATTGGTGAACTGAAGACGGAAGTTACCTGCTACGTCATAGATGCAGACACCTCCTATAATATCCTCCTGGGACGTTCGTGGATACATGACTATATGATCGTGCCATCCATCCTTCACTAGTGTTTCAAGTATGTCAGTAAGCACGGTTCCGTGAAAACTAAATTCGTCGACATTGATCCCTTCAAAGGGGTTGAATCTTATTACTCTTCGGAGGCTTGTCTATATGACGAATCTATAAAACATATAACTGACGAGTTGGAAGCCACGATAGGGCCAGAAGAACCCTTCCGAATTCGTCTCCAATCCTGCAAACTGGGCAAGGCCGCACCCCTTGTCACAACCTTGCATAAAGAGGTGCTCGGTTCTCCTGCCATACCTATATAGTTGGAACCAATGGTCATATGTCTCCCGAGATCCAGTCAGGAGCCAAAACCTGTCATAGGGCCAATGGTGATCCGGCTGCCAAGTCCAATCAAAGGCAACAGGAAGATGTAAGGCCCTCTGTAACACTGATGGTAATCCGATTGCCAAAATCTACTCAAAGGCGACCGGAAGACACAAAGTCCCTTGCTGAGCCAATTGTCATCCGTCTTCCCAAAACGAGCCAGCAGCCAAGTGTCGATCCAACACTTTCAGGCAAGTCAATACCTCAAGCGGAACCCTTGGTGGTCAAGTTGCCCAAGACAGCATCCCGACCTCTAAATTCGCATGGGGTAGACAAGGAGGACGAAGAACTCGCCAAATACTTGGTTACACAGGTGGATAGCCCCTCTCCTGATGATGTAATTTCTGTGGATAAAATTCCTTATTTCATCAATAAGAGGCTACCGTTAGACTATTATGAGTATGATAAGCCTAATCTAACGTATGCCGCACGGGACTGTTTAGACGTTAGCCTGTACATACGGGTGACAACCGTCCATACCCCAAATCGACTTGCTTCCACAAAAGGCACTTACTTTTCGGTCCCAGACAGAAGAGGATGTGATCACACAATCATCTTTGGCCGAAAACAAGGTCCTCAATCTTTCACGCCACAAGAGTTCAACCTCGAACCCGACGCTGGAAGACTACCGCTCTACTTGTATAGTCCTCAAGCCAAATACTTCATGCAAAAGCAGGGGTACGACATGGAGGCTACCCCGGGTCTAAATCATGGCAGTGGTCGGCGATTGCCTCTACAGCTACCGGCACCGGCAAAAAAATCTCAGGATCATTATCACAAATCCAGACGCGGCCTCGAGTATGTTACTCCATCAACAACGCCCGAAAGTTCTGATAAAGAATATGAGTGGCACCCTTATTTGTCCGAGTCACCCATTTACGACTCTGATAGCAGTATTGGAGATATATTCAGACAGACATTATCTGTCAACATGACATCCGCTCATATCGAAGAGGAAGACGAAGACCTACTTGAACCACTTGAGTTGGAGCCGTGGGTCCAGCAACTAGAGGCATAATAGGAGAAATGCTTTGAACTTCGTGATCCTCCTACTGAGGATGAGGTTATGCAAGTTAACTTCGGCGATGAAACCTCTCCAAAGCTAATCTTCATTAGTAAAAGCCTGACAGACGACGAACGGGAGTCGTTGTTACAACTCGTCAGAGAATACATCGACGTCTTTGCCTGGAGCTATGAAGACATGCCAGGGCTAAATCCCAAAATCGTACTTCATAAGCTCAACATTTATTCGGACACAAAACCAGTCAAGCAACAGCAACAACAATTTCGTCCAAACATCATGAATTCCATCGAAGCGAAAGTGAACAAGCTTATAGCTAGCAGTTTCATCCGTGAATAGCAGCATCCAGACTGGGTAGCCAACGTAGTACCGGTCATTAAAAAGAACAGAAAGATTCGAATTTGTATCAATTTTCGCAATCTGAATGCGGCATGCCCCAAGGATGAATTCCCGCTTCCGATCACCGACATAATGATCGATAATACATGTGGTTTCGAGCGCATGTCCTTTATGGATGGATTTTCAGGATACAATCAAATCAAAATGTCTCTTGATGACGAGAAGCATACATCATTTCGAACGCCGATCGGCGTATATTGTTATACGGTCATGCCCTTTGGCCTAAAGAACAATAGTACGACATATCAACGGGCTATGAGTGTCATCTTCAGAGATCATTTGTGCAAGACGGTGGAGTGTTACGTTGATGACATCGCCGTCAAGAGACGCTCCAAAGATGATCACTTACATGATTTGAGGACAGTGTTCGACCTCATGCGAGCACACAACCTGAAGATGAATCCCACCAAGTCTTTCCTGGTGGTGTCCAGCAGAAAGTTCTTGGGCTTTGTCATTACTTCTCGGGGCATTCACATAGATTCCGACAAAACAAAAGCAATCCTGGAGATGAATCCACCAAGGAATCTTCGCGAACTCCGCGGCCTTCAGGGAAGACTAGCCTATATCAGGAGGTTTATATCTAACCTCTTAGGGCGATGTCAACCCTTCACTCAACTCATGAGTAAAGGTATCTCTTTTGTATAGAACGAGGAATGTCAGCATGCCTTCGATGATATTAAGGAGTACCTGATGAATCCGCCAGTTCTGGTAACCTTGGTCGCCGGAAAGCCCTTCCTGCTCTATGTACGAAAGATGGAACACTCCCTCGGTGCTCTGTTAGCATAAAATAATGATGCGGGACATGAACAAGCCATTTACTATCTCAGTCGGATGATGGTAGGACCGGAACATAGGTACACCGCCATGGAGAAGGAGTACCTTGCCCTAGTGTTCGCTATTCAGAAAATACGACACAATATGACAGGGCAGACCATCCATGTTGTTTCATAAGTTAATCCTCTCAGGGTTCTCATGACCAAGCCAGGCGCACTCAGTTCTCGTCTAGCCACCTGGGTGATACTATTATCCCCATACGACATGGTTTTTGTTCCGCAGAAGGCTATAGAAGGTCAAGCCCTGGCTGACTTCTTAGCAGCCCATCCAGGCTCAGAAACAGCCAAAATTTATGAAGAAATTCCCGATGAAGTCGTCGCCTCTAACATGACTTCGCACGATGCTATTTGGCGAATGTACTTCGACGGTGCTTCAAAAATGGGGCCATAAGTTGATATCGTCGTTGGAGTCGGGGTAGTATTAATTTCTCCCTCTGGACTAGTAGTCAATCGGGTGTATTCTCTTACAGAACCCTGTTCAACGTAGCCAAATATAACGCTCTAGTCATCGGACTCCAACTCGCAAAAGAAGTAGGGATCAAGTACCTGGAAGCATATGGTGACTCGCAGTTGGTTGTTAACTAGATCCGAGGTTCATACGAGGTTCGCAACGAGGACCTGATTCCCTATTATCAGAAAGAAATTGCCATCATTACAACCTTGGAGGGGTTTTTTTTATAGAGCACGTTCCTAGGATCTAAAATATCGAAGCCGATGCCCTAACAGGTCTCGCCGTTTCCTTGGCGCTTCCAAATGACACTCACCATCTAGTCGACATAATAGGCCACGAACTGGTCTACTCCAGGAACAATCTTCAACTGGGTATGAGTTACTCCGCCCAGATAACCAATGACATACAAGACTGGAGACGCCCGCTCATCGACTTTATAGTCTATGGAATTCTGCCAGAGAATGTGAAGGAAGCAACTTCAATCAGAAGACGCTCCCTCATATTCTTCTACGATACAGAGACAAAAATTTTATATCGACGATCCTACGATGGGCTACTATTAAGATGCCTGTCAAATGTAGAAGCAAAAGAAGCCTTACGTGAAGCTCATGATGGCACTTGTGGGGCTCACCAACCTTGCCCAAAATTGCAAGATCGTCTCCGCTGGATGGGTTATTGCTGGCCCACAATGGTAGCAGATGCAGTTGAGTATGCAAAAAGGTGCAAGGCTTGCCAGATTCATGCAGATTTCATACACCTGCCAGCTGAATTCTTGCATCCGACAGTGGCCTCTTGGCCATTTGAAGCATGGGGAATGGACATCATTGGGCCAATCACCCCGCCGTCATCTAGAGGGCATCGGTTCATACTTGCAGTCACCGATTACTTCTCCAAATGGGCGAAAGCTGTTCCATTGGCAGAGGTTAGGACATCGAACGTGATTAGCTTCATAAAATATCACGTCATCTACCGTTTTGGACTGCCCCGGGGATTATTCACGACAATGGTCTGCAGTTTGCAAGCCAAGCTTTCTATCGATTTTGTGACAAGAATCAGATTCAGAATATGGCCTCGACAGCATATAACCCATCGGCCAATGGTCTGGCTGAAGCTTTCAACAAAACCATAATCAAGCTCCTCAAAAAGTTCGTGTCTGCAAACAAATACGACTGGAATAAAAAGCTTGGCAAGTGCTTATGGGCGTATTACACGACAATTCGGACGGCTACAGGAAATACACCGTTCTCCTTGGTTTATGGGAGCGAGGCAGTCCTCCCATTGGAGACTCAGATCCCCTTACTTACCGGTTAATGGCGGACGGTAACTACCGCCGACGGCTACAAGAGTTGGAAGCATTAGATGAGAAGCATTTACAAGCTCAACAAAGCATAGAGTTCTATCAAGCGCGCATTTCTCGGGCTTTCAACAAGAAAGTCAAACAGAGAATATTCCAAGTCAGCGATCTTGTCTTGGCCATTCACAGACCAATGGTCATGACTCACAAGACCCCCAGCAAATTCCAGCCCAAATAGAAGGGTCCGTTCATCATCGAGGCCGTATTCTCCAACGATGCGTATCGTCTCACAAAACAAAATGGAGGCTTGTTTATGATGCCCATCAACGACAAGTTCCTCAAGAAATACTATGTCTAAACGACATCTTCTAACTATCTCCCAGATTGTTAAGTGATATACCCTCCGGTATCACTGAACTTACACTCTAACCTCGAATCTCCCAAATTGTTGAGTTATGTACCCTCAGGTACCACTGAACTTACTCTCTGACTGCTTTGAATAGGTTCATATCTCATCTCCTAGTCATAACTATGAACCTCCACATTAAATGCTTTTCTCCTCCAGAATTTGCCTCAAAATCTATTACCCGCACCATCAGTGCGCAGAAGGGTAGTAGGTCCTTAAAACTTGTCCTAATCTATTACTCGCACTATCAGTGCACAAAAAGGGTAATAGGTCCACAAAATTCTCCAACGAAAATAAAATAACCACGTCCATATTACCTCTGAGTTGTTTTCCCATCCATCACAAACAAATCACCCAATATATAGAACTACCACGTTAATAGCACCTCTGAGTTGTTCTGTGTACCCTATTATGCCTACTCCTACTATGTCCTCATTACCTCTGAGTACGAAGGTTCTGTTTTGACCCATATTTACCACGTCCTCATTACCTCTGAGTAAATATATCGGTTTCCTCTCCACTTATTTTCAGTACTCGCATCACCAGTACACAAAAAGGGTAATAAGTCCATAAAAGTTATCCTAATCTATTACTCATACCATCGGTGCACCAAAGAGTAGTAGGTCCACAAAATATTATTTAAATCTATTTGCTCGTATTTTCAGATGCCAAAAGGGTGATAGGTCCACAAAATCCCCCAGTGGGATGTCCTTTATCAAACACAAATGCTGTATTAGGCCCTCTAGTACAAGCACCACAAAAATACTAAAAATAAAGAATGGAGTGAACGTATTCTGTTTATTCAAAATCAGTTACATTCATAGGACTACACCTCTAGTAAAGGATGACACCGGTATCCAAAAGAAGCAAAATATGAAAGATAGATAGAAACACAAAGACAAATACACAGCAATTATATGGCATCCCATGGACCATTCTCTCAGCCATTTCGCATATGAAAGATCTATTTGATTAAGGTCTTCGGCGAGAGCAGGAGGGTCAGAACTCCCAGTACTGCTCCCCTCAGACTTGGGTTCCTCCTTCATAGCAGCCCCAATCTTGGGAGTAATTCCCTTTCCGGTGGACGCCAGCTCTTCTTTTACCTCAACTTTTGGTATCACCTCCTCTTTAACAAACGGTGACTCTTGTTTGATGAAGGGGGTAGCATCTCATCCTTCACAATGGTCTCAGCCTTCGACACGGATGCTACAAAAATCAAAGAAAGAAGATAGTCATATAAAAACAAAGGACTCTATTTTTTCAGTCATAAAGTGCTCATGCGGCTCAGTCATGAGGCAATTATGCGGCCCAGTCATGAAATACTCATGCGGCCCAATCATAAAGTGCTCATGCGGCTCAGTCATGAGGCAATTATGCGGTCCAGTTGTGCAGTATCCATGCGGCCCGATCATAAAAGTGCTCAAGCGACTCGATCATGAGGCACTTATACGACTCAGACATGATGTGTTCATGTGGATCAATCTTGAAGCACTTATGCGGTTCAAGTTCAAATGAGCAGCGGTTGTACGACTTGGCCTATGCGACCCTATAAGAACACATGCGGTCCAAATGAGATAGGGCATGCATCGACCAGGCTAAAAGCACAGAGGCAGTATATGACAGGCCCATACATGAAATATGCGACATGGCAATTCAAAATTTCAATCGTCGTCTTCTTACCGTCCTTATTCTTGAAAGGGGTTGCACATCGGGATGAATTGAAGGAGCATCTGCCGCTCTCAGCGGGGAGGCAAGTTTCCTCCTTTTGGCCGTCGTACCAGTCGACTTGGAAGCCTTTGGAGCCATAACGAAAAGAATGATGAAGTTGAAGGAGAAGAAGGAAAATCTCTCTCTGAATGATCCCTATTTATAGTGTCGCTAAAAAATGCCTCTTCAGTTCTCGAGATCATTTAAGATAATAACGACATTTGGGGACTTTATCCCTAATAACCGTCGAGCGCCTCTTCGATTCTCGAGATCATTAAAGATAATGTTGATGTTTGGGGACTTTATCCCTAGTAACCGTCGGCTTTATCTAAAAAAAAGAGATCTACAAATGAATCGAAGAAATTAAATACAGCGGTGACAGCTAGCAGGCTGATGGGTTTCCCTGCGGCTCAAGATTTCCCTGTAGCTCAAGATCTCTCTGCGGCTCAAAAATTCCCTGCGACTTGAAGACTCCCTGCGGCTTGACATATCCATGCTTCTTATTCAAAGTATTCCAAATTTGCAATTTGAAAACTTTGAAGGGGGTCTTGTAGAAGCATGAAAAATATGGGGTTCATACGGATCATAATTTTTCACATATATACTTTGGGCCAAACAGGTTCACATAAAGGAAAGCCGCATGACAGATTCAATGCCATATGCGGCCCGTCGACAACCAGCTGAAGAAGGAAGATATGCGGCCAAGAGAATCAGTTCGTCTGATAAAGCTGACAAATCCTGTCAAAACTGACAAAATGACAGCTCTGACACTTTGACAAAGAGATAAGACGAGAGACGTCACCCAAAAGCAGGATTCGTACGCTTTCATGCGGCTAGAAGTAGTGTCACCTAAGCCGTATGAACCTTATGCGGCTCAAATATATGCGACCCCAAAGTCTTCGAGCTTCATGCGGCCAAGAGTAACTGTGATCCAAGCCGGATAACCTTTATGCGGCCAAAATACAGAATCTATGCGGCTTAAATCCTTAAGCTATATCTGGGCTAAGGAAGTCTGCGACTTAAGCCGCATGAGTCTCATGCGGCCCCACATGGTCAAAAACTGAGAGATCCATGCAGCTCAAAATGATTGCTGCGACAGGATACGTGGCAGGCTGACCAAGTCCTAAATGCCCAGATTTGAAGCAATAAAATCCCAACAAATTGACAGATGGCGGCCAAAGTGCGGGTCTTCACATGCTAATTAGCCACGTGGCCACAGACCATCTATGCGGCACAACACACATACCACTATATATAGCAGGGTACCACACACCTGCAAAAGGCTGGCAACCTTCAAGAAAAAAACAATTTCTTCAATAGCTAAAGACTGCGTCAGATAGTCCAAGGAGTAAGGCGGAATTAATAGCACTTTTCTAAGCCTGTACCGTCACCCTCCAGAATCAAAACTAAATAATTGTACTGTCACGACCCTCACCCACTGTGAGGGTACGAGAACGTAACGACGCCCAGCCTATGCCACAGTGTCGGCGGTAGAACACTGTCCTAGGTCAACAATCAACTAGCAATATATCTCTAAACAGTATATACTCCCCGAATGGGGGTGACATAGCAGTAAAACTCTATCACAACTAAGGAAGAGATAGCACGATATGAAATAGATCTCAAGGAAATAATTAGATAAAAAGTAGTCTAAGATAATCCCAGCAATATCCAGAAGTACATGGTCTCAGATACAGAATGAAAGAATATATACAACTCTGCACTCCAAATAAAGTCTAGCTAAACATGTCTCAAGACTGCATAAAGTAAGATAAGCCTAACTAATCTAGTCTAGGCAATCGGGGTGATATCCTCAGCTAGAGCTGGGTCCTCCTGAGAGTCCAGCTCGTAGGTGTCATCTAAGGCTGCCCCGTAGTAAGTATACAGGCAAGCCTCCTCCTCGTCCTCTGTAATATTTTTAACAGGTCCAGTCAGGACAGGAGCGAGTACAGTACATCTCAACAGTTCATAGCAGGTTAGAAAATATAATCATACAGTAAAGTAAAATATGAGTACTAAAAAAAGTGCAGTATGTAAACAGGGAGAGAAAGCTGTAATAGAAATATCTACTATAAATAAAGAGCTAACATGTGGCTAGTGAGTCAGAGTACAACATGGACATGTAAATGGCATGGGATGATTCTGATAAGATACTACGGAATGATTCTGATAAGGTACTACTGGTGTATTATTCACATGTCCACTTCTACTCCCCCGTACCCCCAATCAATACACAAGGATCCAACCAGGTTATGTTATGATTCCATGTACAGCCCCCGAAGGGTGATAAGCCTCCGAAAGGTGATAAGCCCCCGAAGGGTGGTACATAGTAGACCCATAAATGGGATAAGGATTCCAGGAAGACTCTGTGATCATAAGAGTATATGTCACAAGTAATCGAAGAATCAACGAAGCATAGTGATACGCCATGTAAGTGAAATGCACAGAACATAGAGTACCCGATGCTCCCTAAGGATAACATCTCAAGAAGGGATCCATATAGTACCAATCCGTGTGACCAACGTGACAGTACAAGTAAAGTAATCTACTGCAGGAAATAGTTCTAAGCAGGATATGAAATGATCAGAGAATGTACTCGCCTGGTATCTGAGTGTCCAATATGAAGGGTACTATCCGAGGAGTGGTGTCTGGCTCCTAATCAGAACAGCACAAGTCACAACAAGTCCAAAATAGTAAAATGAAGCCCTACAATACTTTTATATGATTCTAGGTCAATCTAGGCCAAAGTCAACTCTTGGTCAACTCTGGTCAACCCTAGAAGTCAAACTAGGTCAACCAAGTCTAGACTAGGTCAAACTAGTCTATACTAGTCCACATTAGTCTATACTAGGTCACTATGGTCTAAACAAGGCTATACTAGCTAACTAGACCCATTACACAAGTCAAACCTATATCTAAAACTTATCAATATATATATATATATATATATATTATTTTTTTTATCAATATATATATATTGATAAAAATAGGTATATATATATATTTTATCAATATATATATATATATATTGATAAAAATATATATATATATATTTTTTTTTTTTTTTTTTTATCAATATATATATATATATATATATATATATATATTTTTTTTTTTTATCAATATATATATATATATATATATATATATATATATATATATATATATATATATATATATATATATATATATATATATATATATATATATATATATTACATACCTATATGGTATCCATATACAAATAGGTATTCATATCCCATGCACTCACAATACATTACTAACTTATATAGGAAACACAACTTACATTATATATAGATACATACACTAGAGTTAGCATTGTACATACCTATATATATATATACATACATATACAATAGGATAAACATAAAGGGGTGTGTGTGTGTGAGTGTCACAAGAGAGTGTCAACAGTGATTGGGGGGAAACTGAACATGACAGGAATTGGGAATAGGGGTGAAGGGTGTGTGTGTGATGTGTACACATGAAGGCAAAGTGTGTGCTAGCAGTGGTGTGGGCCTATGGAACCTGTGTGTATGAGTGTGTCACTAAAACATGGGGAAATCAGTGAGTGACAGGAAGAGAGAGGGGAGGACTGTGTGTCATGTGTGTGTGTAAAAACAGTGTACAGGAATAGAACAGTGAAGAGAGGGTGATACAAAGGCTGTGTGTGTGTGTGGATCATACAAACAATGTGTGTGTTAGCATGGATGTAAATATGGAGAGGGAAACTCAGTTTTCAAACACTCTTGCATTCTCAGTTCTGTGTGAGGGTTCATGTGTGTGTGTGAATGCAATTGGGTGTGGTGTAAACCTCAGGTTCAGCCACAAAACAAAAACCCAGTTCCGTCCAATCTAACAGTCCTTACTCCTACAACAAATTGTTAAACCTATTCTTCACATTCTAAGGTTCAACCTAATCTCAGTTTTCACATGAACAGTCAAACCCCAATATACTCTACATTTCGTATTGAAAACAAAGCCAAAACACCTAAAAATTAACCTACAAGTAGAATATATATAGAAGAACTATATTAGGATGTAAACATGCAATTAGGAGCATTACATTAGATAAAAAATAGATGCCAAAGTTTATTTTTGAAAACTGGAAATAAACAGGATACATAGGACTGTTCACAGTTATAGGGAAATAGGGAAATTGGAATTTAGCCTACAAAATCAATTTAAAATACTAATCCAGTAGTTGGTAAAGTATCTACAGGTTGTATACGTGTCACACAAAAGTTTATGTCCACTGAGGTGGACACAAACGTGTCCAATTCATTACAAATCACAAAACAGGAAAAACTGGACAGAACAACAGTAAGCAGCGTGTACGTGTTCACGCCGCTCGTGTGCACTACACGACACGACACAACCCACGTGGTTGTGTCCCAGTGTCGACCTAGACTAGGACTAGGGTTAGGACACCCTGAAACGTGTCAGTGTGTGTCGTGTCCAGAGTTATAGGGCCGTGTCAGTGCCTATTTACACTGTGCACTGTGACAGTGGGTTTCCCTGTGCGCGGTCGATATCTCGCCAACCAATGCACGAAGTCCCATAAAACTTGGGGAGCATGGTGACAGTGGGTGCCCCTCTGCTCCTACAAAGTTTCGTGTCAGGGCAAGCCGTGTCGTGTCCTGTAGGGACCCCGATAGGCAGGGGATTACTGTAGCCGCGCGCGCGCGTGTCCGAGTGCGTGTGCACGAGTGTCTAAACGACACGACACAAGCACAAAATCAACTCAGAGCAATGGAAATGAGTAAGCGACATCAAAACACAAATTTTCATTCAAAAATATTTCGAAAATATCACAAACTAATCCACAGTGGCATTTCCACAAATACCAAGCAAAGGACATTGATACGTGTCCAGATTGGACACGAAACGACACGAAAACCTAGGGTTTCCTATTCCTACTGTTAGGTTAGGTCTAGGGCTCCCTAATGATGAAGACAAAATAAAAATCCATGGAGTGTAGAGAAAGTTACCTATTGAAGAACAATGGGTAAAAAATACCCAAATGGAATGATTCCTCAAGCCACCAAAATCCCACAAATTGTTTCCTTCCTGTGAACAATCAATATCAACAGCAAGAACAATGAATTTAGGTCCTAATGGAATTGGTTTGGGGGAAAAAGGATTTAAAATGGATTTATAATGAATTTCTAAAGATTTGAAAATACCTTTCTTCTCAACATGTTCTTTCCTAAAGAGGCTAGCCCTAAACTAAGAGAGTACTTATAGGGGTGTGGTTCCCAAAGCTTTAGGTGGCTGGCCAAGTCAGGTAGGGTTAGGGTTAGGTTGATTTTTGGGCTTTGGGCCAAGTCACATAGGCTAAGGCTAAGTTGTTTTATTAAATGGTTCAAACCATAAGTCATGACTTATGACTTATCTAATTTCTATAGCTAAATAGGTTCTAATGACCAAACCATAGATTAGACTAGGTTAGACTAGAGTCACATAACCTAACCAAGTCCATACTAACTAGGATTAGCTCCTAGATTGGTCTACATGGGTCCAAACTAGCCAAAAATCAATTTAGTCCAAACAAATCCAAAATAATTCCTAAAAATTCCCATAAATTCAAATAAATTCTAATAAATTTAAATTACCCCAAAAATAAAAAAAATACCCTCATACTAGAAATGTGGTAGTGATAAATCTACCCTCCTTAAAAGAATTTCGTCCTCGAAATTGAAAGGCGAAATACAACTGATGAGAAGGATAGAAAGCATACCTCACGGTCCAAAAAGATAAGGGTAGCGCTCGCGTATCTCATCCTCCCGCTCCCAGGTAGACTCTCCTAGAGAATGATGCCTCCATGCGACGCGTACCAAGGGTATCACCTGGTTCCTCAGAACCTTCTTCCGTCGATGCAGAATCTCCACTGGCTGCTCTGGATAGCTGAGAGAAGGCCCAACCTCTATCTCTGAATGATCGAGCACATGGCTAGGGTCAGCCACGTAACGTCTCAACTGTGATACATGAAATATGTTGTGGATCCCCACTAGTACAGGCGGTAAGTCTAGCCTGTATGCAACGTCACCGACTCTTCCGCTGATAACGAAAGGGCCGATGAAGCGCGGGCTAAGCTTCTCGCCTCCACCGAAACGTATCGTACCATGAGTCGGAGATATCCTCAAGAAAACCTGGTCTCCGACCTAATCACAAGCAAGGTCTCAATTAATTATAATAAACAACATGATCAAAAATCACAAACAAGGAAACCTAAATCTAATCCTACTCTAATCTGTACCTCAAACTCCAAGGGCCTCCGGTAGCTATCGGCCCAGTACCGATGTCTGTCCTGTGCCACGCGAAGTCTGTCCCTGATGAGCTTCACCTTCTCGGCCGTATCAACAACCATCTCTGGCCCCAGTAAAGCTCACTCACCAACATCATCCCAGGATAAGGGTGTACGGCACCTACGCCGGTACAGAGCCTCGAAAGGTGACATCTCAATGCTGTCCTGGAAACTATTGTTGTAAGCAAACTCCACCAAATGAAGATGATCCTCCCAGGAACCTCCAAAGTCCAGGATGCACGTCCGCAGCATATCCTCAAGGGTCTGAATAGTCCGCTCTGACTGTCCGTCCGTCTGGGGGTGGTATGCAGTACTAAACTTGAGCTGAGTGCCCAAGCTGGTCTGCAGACTCCTTCAGAAATGGGAAGTAAAACGGCTATCCCGATCTGAGACGATACTGACTGGAACCCCGTGAATCCTGACTATCTGCCGCATATACAACTCCGTCAGCCTCTCCGTAGACGTACCCACCTTGAATGGCAAGAAGTGGGCCGATTTGGTCAACCTGTCAACGATGACCCAAATCACGTCTTTCCCTCTTGGAGTATGTAGCAATCCTGAAACGAAGTCCATAGTGATATGCTCCCATTTCCACTCGGGAATGGGTAGCGGCTGCAACAATCCACCGGGCCTCTGTCTCTCTGCCTTAACCTGCTGACAGACCAAACACCTAGCCACGGAGCGAGCCACCTCCCGCTTCATTCCTGACCACCATACATGCTTCCGCAGATCTTGTTACATCTTGTTGGCACCCGGGTGTATAGAGTACCGAGATCTGTGGGCCTCCTGCATAACCTGCTCCCTGAGCTCTCCGTTGGGCACACATAATCTGGAACCGTGCCTCAATGCACCATCCTCTGCAAGAGAAAACTCGCCCTCCAGCAATCCTGCTCGAACCTGCTCCTGGAGACACCGTAGAGCAACGTTCTCAAACTGCGCTGACTTGATCCTCTCCACCAAGTCTGACTGAATCTGCATCCTCCATAGCTGCATCTGTACTCCGGGCACGATCACCTCAATCCCAAGGCTCTCCAAGTCGGCAAGCAAATGTCGATCCATGGTCAAACACATGGCTGTCGGATACCTACTCAAGGCATCGGCAACCACGTTGGCCTTCCCGGGGTGGTACTGAAGTAGGATGTCAAAATCCTTCATCAACTCTAGCCATCTGCGCTGTCTCATGTTCAACTCCTTCTGAGTGAACACATACTTTAAGCTCTTGTGATCTGTGAAGATCTCCACCCTCTCATCATACAGATAATGCTTCCACAGCTTCAGAGCAAATATGACTACTGCCAGCTCCAGGTCATGGGTAGGGTAGTTCTTCTCATGGGGACGCAATTGCCTGGAAGCATAGGCAATCACCTTCCCGTGCTGCTGCAACACACAACCCAACTCCTTTCCTGAAGCATCACTTTAAATAGTGAAACCACCCGATCCTGAAGGCAATATCAGAATCGGAGCTGTCGTAAGCCGCTTCTTCAACTCATCAAAAGCTGCCTGACACTCCTCTGACCAAACGAACTCAGTATCCTTCTGGGTCAATCGAGTCAACGGCTCTGCAACCCGAAAGAAATCCTGTACCTATCTCCAATAATACCCTGCCAGCCCCAGGAAACTCCTGATCTCTGCAACTGAAGTCGGCGCTGCCCATGCCTCAACTGCTACAATCTTCTTGGGGTCAACTGAGATACCATCTCCAGTCACCACATGCCCCAAGAAGTCCACCCGGTCCAAGAAGAACTCACACTTGGAGAGCTTCCCGTAAAGCTGCTCCTTCCTGAGAGTCTCCAGCACGATCCTCAAGTGCTCCTCGTGCTCCTCCTCAGTCTTAGAATATACCAAGATGTCGTCAATAAACACCACCACAAACTGATCCAGATACTGGTGGAACACCTTGTTCATAAGGTTCATAAACACTGCTGGTGCATTGGTTAGCCCAAACGGCATAACCAAAAACTCAAACTGCACGTACCGTATCCTGAAAGCGGTCTTGGGAACATCCTCCCTCTTCACTTTCACCTGGTGATATCCCGACCTCAGATCAATCTTGGAAAATACCCGAGCTCCGCTCAACTGGTCAAATAGATCGTCGATCCGCGGCAGTGGGTATTTGTTCTTGATCGTGAGGTTGTTGAGTACCCTATAGTCAATACACATGCGTACTGACCCATCCTTCTTCGGCAGGAACAACACTGGTGTACCCCATGGCGACAAACTCGAGCGGATGAAGCCCTTGTCCTGTAGCTCATCCACCTGCTTCTTCAGCTCCACCAGCTCGCTGTTGTTCACCCGATAGACATGCTGAGAGATGGGTTTCGCTCCTGGAACCAAGTCTATCGAGAACTCTATGTTCCTGTCTGGTGGCAGTCCCGGCAACTCCTCTGGGAAAACATCCATATAATCTGCTATCAAGGGGTGTGGAATCGTCTGCTCCTCGACCGAGACTCCACAGAAGACTCCGCTGCTCTGCTCTGCCTGACGTCTGGAGTACTCGAACTCTGGCTCCTCCGGCACTCTGAAGAGAACTCTACCCCCTCTGCAATCAATGCTGGCGTGGTGCCTGCTCAACCAATCCATGCCTAGTACTATATCGTAGTTCGGCAATGGCATTACGAGCAGGCTCACCTCCAACTCACGGCCTCCTAAAACTACTCTCCGATCCTTACAAACATCACGTACGAGGATAATGCCACCCCCGGTCGTGATCTTGTAAGTCCTAGGCAACGATTCAACTATGATACCGTGTCTAATCGCAAAAGATACTGATATGAAGCTATGCGAAGCACCGGAATCAAATAATGCAAATGCTGGACTGGAGTCGAGTAGAATCGAACTTGCAATCAGCTCTCCGATGACCTCCGCATCCTCTGCTGCCATGGCGAATCCTTGCCCCTGCTGGCCTCCCCTGGCCTGCTGCTGGTGCTGGACGAACCTCTGCTGCTGCGTCTGTAGGGCTGGTCCCCTCTGCTGGCCGGCTGGAGCCCTGGCTCCACCTCTCGGAGCTGCTCGTGCTATACGGCACTCCCTCATCTGGTGGTCTGCTGATCCACATACCAGGCACTGGCCCAGCCTCTTCCGGTACTTATTGGCGACATGTCCAGGCTTCTTGCAGTAGGCACAAGTAATACTCTGCCTCTGACCCTGCTGGTACTGCCTCGGCTGCTGCTGATGGACTGGCCTCTGCTGAATCGGCTGCGGCTGAAACTGCCTCGGCTGCTGGAACTGAAAGTGGGGACTCTTGGCCTGGCCTCCGCTGCTGCTGCTGCCCCCAACTGGATCTCGCCCCCTCTTGAGCCTAAGCTCAAGATCATCCTCTACAGCTAGTGCGTCCACCAGGATCTCCTCAAATGTAGCACTGCAGGCGTTCTTGTTATAGGACTTGACCTCCTTTACCAAGCCATTCCGGAACCTCCGGGCCTTCGTCGTCTCTGACAAGTCCTCCATAAATCTGCTCAGGCGACAGAACTCTCCTGCGTACTCCTCCACGGACCGGCTCCCCTGGACTAGAGCCTCAAACTGGGTCTCGAGGGCTCCCAGCGCTGCATCTGGAAAGAACTTCTCCTTGAACAGCTTCTTGAATGCTGCCCAAGTCTGTCCTGCTGTACCGACCCTCGGGTCGGTCTGGTACCATGTACGGGCCAGATCCTGCATCATGCTGGCCGCTGCCTCTATCTGGAGCCTCGTCGAAATCTCAGCCAGCCTGAAGATCTCCTCCATATGCTCGATCCACTCATCGGCATACAAGATCCCCTCTGTCCCCCGAAAGTCTCTAGGGTGCATCTTCTGGAAGTCCTGGATGCCCTTCTCCCGTGGCTGGTGCGGCTACGGGACTGCCGCTGGCTGAGCTATGACTCTCTCTACTGCAGTCACTGCCAGCTCAATGCCTCGAGTGAGCTCCGCTGTATGCCTATGCTGCTGGGTCTGCTGACCCTCCATGTACTGCCGAAAGAAGGCTAGCAGCTGCACTACGTCCACTGTCCCTGCAGGTGGCTGCTAGAAAGGATCCTCTGGAATGACCGGGTCCTGCCTCCGAGCGGGTGGAGGCATACCCCCTGCTGCTGCTGGAGCCTCAATACGAACAGAGGTGGCAAGAGCTGCAGTCTCCTGTCCCTGCTGAACTGACTGAGAGGTAGCAGATCCCTCTGTAGCATCTCCATGAATGGTACACTGCTGACAAGTCTCTACCATCCTGAAGATAGACCAAACAAGAGTATCAATTTCTGAAAAAGAAGCGATATAACAAAGGCGGACAGTTAAAAATTCAAAGGATCAGCTGACAATAAGGATTTAGATGGCAATAAAAGAATTTTTCCTAAAATGATTGAGTACCTTAAAATTAATGTTCTATATCCTACTGCAGGTTGTAGTGATACTCTAATTCGAATACCACTACACTTCTAGTCTGGACCTGCATGGACCACCACTAAAAATGTGTCACGACCCGTACCCACTGTGAGGGTACGAGAACGTAACGACGCCCAGCCTACGCCACAGTGTCGGTGGTAGAACGCTGTCCTAGGTCAACAATCAACTAGCAATATATCTCTAAACAGTTTATACTCCCCGAATGGGGGTGACATAGCAGTAAAACTCAATCACAACTAAGGAAGAGATAGCACGATATGAAATAGATCTCAAGGAAATAATTAGATGAAAAGTAGTCTAAGATAATCCCAGCAATATCCAGAAGTACATGGTCTCAGATACAGAATGAAAGAATATATACAACTCTGCACTCCAAATAAAGTCTAGCTAAACATGTCTCAAGACTGCATAAAGTAAGATAAGCCTAACTAATCTAGTCTAGGCAATCGGGGTGATATCCTCAGCTAGAGCTGGGTCCTCCTGAGAGTCCAGCTCGCAGGTGTCATCTAAGGCTGCCCCGTAGTAAGTATCCCGGCAAGCCTCCTCCTCGTCCTCTGTAATATTTTCAACAGGTCCAGTCAGGACAGGAGCGAGTACAGTACATCTCAACAGTTCATAGCAGGTTAGAAAATATAATCATACAGTAAAGTAAAATACGAGTACTGAAAGAAGTGCAGTATGTAAACAGGGAGAGAAAGCTGTAATAGAAATATCTACTATAAATAAAAAGCTAACATGTGGCTAGTGAGTCAGAGTACAACATGGACATGTAAATGGCATGGGATGATTCTGATAAGACACTACGGAATGATTCTGATAAGATACTACTGGTATATTATTCACATGTCCACTTCTACTCCCCCGTACCCCCAATCAATATACAAGGATCCAACCAGGTTATGTTATGATTCCATGTACAGCCCCCGAAGGGTGATAAGCCTCCGAAAAGTGATAAGCTCCCGAAGGGTGGTACATAGTAGACCCATAAATGGGATAAGGATTCCAGGAAGACTCTGTGATCATAAGAGTATATCACAAGTAATCGAAGAATCAACGAAGCATAGTGATACACCATGTAAGTGAAATGCACAGAACATAGAGTACCCGATGCTCCCTAAGGATAACATCTCAAGAAGGGATCCATATAGTACCAATCCGTGTGACCAACGTGACAGTACAAGTAAAATAATCTACTGCAGGAAATAGTTCTAAGCATGATATGAAATGATCAGAGAATGTACTCGTCTGGTATCTGAGTGTCCAATATGAAGGGTACTGTCCGAGGAGTGGTGTCTGGCTCCTAATCAGAACAGCACAAGTCACAACAAGTCCAAAATAGTAAAATGAAGCCCTACTATGCTTTTTACATGATTCTAGGTCAATCTAGGCCAAAGTCAACTCTTGGTCAACTCTGGTCAACCCTAGAAGTCAAACTAGGTCAACCAAGTCTAGACTAGGTCAAACTAGTCTATACTAGTCCACATTAGTCTATACTAGGTCACTATAGTCTAAACAAGGCTATACTAGCTAACTAGACCCATTACACAAGTCAAACCTATATCTAAAACTTATCACTATATATATATATATATATATATATATATATATATATATATATATATATATATATTACATACCTATATGGTATCCATATACAAATAGGTATTCATATCCCATGCACTCACAATACATTACTAACTTATATAGGAAACACAACTTACATTATATATAGATACATACACTAGAGTTAGCATTATACATACCTATATATATATATATATATACATATACAATAGGATAAACATAGAGGGGTGTGTGTGTGAGTGTCACAAGAGAGTGTCAACAGTGATTGGGGGGAAACTGAACATGACAGGAATTGGGAATAGGGGTGAAGGGTGTGTGTGTGTGATGTGTACACGTGAAGGCAAAGTGTGTGCTAGCAGTGGTGTGGGCCTATGGAACCTGTGTGTATGAGTGTGTCACTGAAACATGGGGAAATCAGTGAGTGATAGGAAGAGAGAGGGGAGGACTGTGTGTCATGTGTGTGTGTAAAAACAGTGTACAGGAATAGAACAGTGAAGAGAGGGTGATACAAAGGCTGTGTGTGTGTGGATCATGCAAACAATGTGTGTGTTAGCATGGATGTAAATATGGAGAGGGAAACTCAGTTTTCAAACACTCTTACATTCTCAGTTCTGTGTGAGGGTTCATGTGTGTGTGTGAATGCAATTGGGTGTGGTGTAAACCTCAGGTTCAACCACAAAACAAAAACCCAGTTCAGTCCAATCTAACAGTCCTTACTCCTACAACAAATTGTTAAACCTATTCTTCATATTCTAAGGTTCAACCTAACCTCAGTTTTCACATGAACAGTCAAACCCCAATATACTCTACATTTCGTATTGAAAACAAAGCCAAAACACCTAAAAATTAACCTACAAGTAGAATATATATAGAAGAACTATATTAGGATGTAAACATGCAATTAGGAGCATTACATTGGATAAAAAATAGATGCCAAAGTTCATTTTTGAAAACTGGAAATAAACAGGATACATAGGACTGTTCACAGTTATAGGGAAATAGGGAAATTGGAATTTAGCCTACAAAATCAATTTAAAATACTAATCCAGTGGTTGGTAAAGTATCTACAGGTTGTATATGTGTCACACAAAAGTTTGTGTCCACTGAGGTGGACACAAACGTGTCCAATTCATTACAAATCACAAAACAGGAAAAACTGGACAGAACAACAGTAAGCAGCGTGCACGTGTTCACGCCGCTCGTGTGCACTACACGACACGACACAACCCACGTGGTTGTGTCCCAGTGTCGACCTAGACTAGGGCTAGGGTTAGCATACCCTGAAATGTGTCAGTGTGTGTCGTGTCCAGAGTTATAGGGCCGTGTCAGTGGCTATTTACACTGTACACAGTGACAGTGGGTTTTCCTGTGCGCGGTCGATATCTCGCCAACCAATGCACGAAGTCCCATGAAACTTGGGGAGCATGGTGACAGTGGGTGCCCCTCTGCTCCCACAAAGTTTCGTGTCAGGGCAAGCCGTGTCGTGTCCTGTAGGGACCCCGATAGGCAGGGGATTACTGTAGCCGCGCGCGTGCGTGTCCGAGTGCGTGTGCACGAGTGTGTAAACGACACGACACAAGCACGAAATCAACTCAGAGCAATGGAAATGAGTAAGCGACATCAAAACACAAATTTTTATTCAAAAATATTTCGAAAATATCATAAACTAATCCACAGTGGCATTTCCACAAACACCAAGCACAGGACACTGATACGTGTCCAAATTGGACACGAAATGACACGAAAACCTAAGGTTTCCTATTCCTACTATTAGGTTAGGTCTATGGCTCCCTGATGATGAAGACAAAACAAAAATCCATGGAGTGTAGAGAAAGTTACCTATTGAAGAACAATGGATGAAAAATCCCCAAATGGAATGATTCCTCAAGCCACCAAAATCCCACAAATTGTTTCCTTCCTGTGAACAATCAATATCAACAGCAAGAAAAATGAATTTAGGTCCTAATGGAATTGGTTTGGGGGAAAAAGGATTTAAAATGGATTTATAATGAATTTCTAAAGAATTGAAAATACCTTTCTTCTCAACTTGTTCTTTCCTAAAGAGGCTAGCCCTAAACTAAGAGAGTACTTATAGGGGTGTGGTTCCCAAAGCTTTAGGTGGCTGGCCAAGTCAGGTAGGGTTAGGGTTAGGTTGATTTTTGGGCTTTGGGCCAAGTCACATAGGCTAAGGCTAAGTTGTTTTATTAAATGGTTCAAACCATAAGTCATGACTTATGACTTATCTAATTTCTATAGCTAAATAGGTTCTAATGACCAAACCATAGATTAGGCTAGGTTAGACTAGAGTCACATAACCTAACCAAGTCCATACTAACTAGGGTTAGCTCCTAGGTTGGTCTACATGGGTCCAAACTAGCCAAAAATTAATTTAGTCCAAACAAATCCAAAATAATTCCTAAAAATTCCCATAAATTCAAATAAATTCTAATAAATTTAAATTACCCCAAAAATAACAAAAATACCCTCATACTAGAAATGTGGTAGTGACATGTACTTAGATTGTTTCCTAGGATTGTTTTAGGCTTTTCTTTGTACAAGCGAGTTGGCAATTAATTTCAGTGTTCTGTAATACCTGTCGTTGATTTTTTTATGGCAAACAAGTACCTGCATGGATGCTTGTTGGCTGACGAATGTTGCACTTTGATAGTGACTGCACGGATGTTCACGTAGTGACTGTGCCGATGCTTTCCTATCCTGGTGCAGTGCTTTTGCTCTCTGTGTTTACAAAAAATATTTTGTGTCTTTCTGACATACTTTGTTTATGTGCAGTTCCTGTGTTTGCGTCTCTTTACAGGGATATCCTTTTGAATGCGGCAGTCTCTGCCTCAGGCATGAACATTGATGAGGCGCTCACTACTCCTTTCAGGCAGCTGATTGCCCAAGGTCAACCAAAAGGACGAATAGCCATGATACGGGATTAATAGCTCATATATTTCTGTCGTATGATGGATCGAGGCAAGTTGTCTCTCCTTTCTGATCCTGCAAGATATTGAAACCTTCATTTCTCTTTGGCGATCGGCTGGTCTTGGAACATACCAAGCTTTTGGAGATAAACGAAAACTGATACTTTAAGAATGACGGTCTCTTTGTACGTTTCGTCGATCAAGCGACACATCCTGCTCTCAATTTTCTTTTGCTTGGCCGAGAAGCATCTTATGAAATAGAATCTGACCCCGAAACGAGGGGATTTCATGACCAGCCATATCCAAGTGGAAGGGTATTCTAATCAGATAGATTCTTTTAAGAGTACTCTTGATGGTCTATCATGTACGCTGCGGGTGTTACTCCCTGGTCGTTTGCTCATAGACTTTACCACGAAGGTGCATCCGTTCTGAGCCTTTCTTTTCCCTAACAGGCTTCTGGCCACAGGCTATACATATCCGAAGGATATCTTCTGAGTCGAATGTTGGATTTATCTTAAGGGGGAATGGTGCGAACTAACCCAATGGGTGGTGGACAGGTTCAAGAAAGACTTGCTAGGTACAGGCCTGCATCGTGCCATCAAGGCCACCGAGCATAGTATAAAGATCAATCGGCCTCTGTTCATGGCTTTGCTGAAACTATTTAATCACCACACCAGGACTTTCTTTACCCCTCGTAGAGAGATGGGTTTAGCCCTCCATGAGATGCATGCCATTTCGAAGTTGCCGTGGGGGGACGTGCCATATGAGGAATATACCCTTACAAGGAGGAGTTTCTAGGGTTGGAGAATAAATGTCCCGAGATGATGGCTGTATATAAGGAATTGCTTTGCTACCACCAAGTATGCACGCGCTTGGGTAGGAACGAAGGCGCCTCCATACATTAAGGCCTGGACGGATTATATCTTCACAAAGCATCCATCGATGTTGGAGCAGGTTCATTTTATCGCACGTCGGGTATATACTGCTGACGAAGTGGACGATTTGATGGCTGAAGCGGGGGTCTCTGCTCCCTCCGTAGATGCCGAGGAAAAGCCCACTGTCACCCCCGATTTTCAGAAACATGGGTATTTTTGTCATTTTTTATTTTAGAATATTTTTGAAATTATTTATTTATTTATAATATTATTTTGGGGTTATTTGAGTCGGGTTCGAATTTCAGCTCAATCCGACTTGAAACAGGGACCCGGGGTAGTTTTGACTCTAGTGGACCCACACACTAGTTAGCCATGGCCCACATGCTAATTATTTTAGTTAGTGAGTTAGAGTAATTTTCATGGGTAGGTTAAGTTTAATTAGAGCCTTTTAAACTAGACTAATTTAGCCTCAACCCAAGCCCATTCCTAATTTAATTCAAATAGGACAAATGGGGGTATTTTAGGCATTCAAATAGGGGATACCTCACCCCTTTTGGGCAGCCACCTATGGGGGGGATAAGGAGTGAGTCATCATCACTTTTATTTCATTTCTATCCATTCCTTTCTCTCTCATGTTCTTTCCCAAATTTTAGAGAGCAACTCCATTGATTTCATCTCCAAATCCATCATTTCTTCCATCAAATCTTCTTCTTTCCTTCTCTACTCAAGCCAAGGAGGAAGCTAGCCAAGTTTGGGAGGATTCGGAGCTCGTTCGTGTCCTTTTGGAATCTCTACGTGTCGGTGTCGTGTCGGAAGGGTTTTTCTTTGAATCTCTCTCCCGGAAGGTATAATCCCTCCTCTAATCCACCCCAACATGCATATAGGATTATTTTGAACCCATAGGAATGATCCCCATGGTTGTATCTCCATTTGTGTCCATTTTGTGTCCATTTGGAGGTCATAGGAGTGTCCTTTGTGTTGTGGTTGTGTCCAAGTGGAAAAAATCCTATTTGGACACTTGTATTAAATATTTATATTGTCTAAATGATTTATTAGAGATTAATTCCAGATTTTCTATTGTTTAGAGATTGTGTTTCTAATGTATCATATCGTATCATATTGGTTTATCTATATATTGTATATATAATTGATTTTATATATGTTAGTCTCTCTGTATATATATATATATATATATATATATATATATATATATATATATATATATATTATATATATATATATATATATATATATATATATATATATATATATATATATATATCTATATATATATATAGATGTGATATTGTGTCTTATTTATGTGTTTGGGTAGTGGGGGAATTCGGCCCAGGGAATGGGTATTGATATGTGTATTGATATGTTGAGAGAGTGATAGAGAGTTGTGAGGAATTAGAGAGTTTGAGACTAGAGGGCTTGAGAGAGGGACTTGGGAGTGATAGAGGGAGTGGATAGGAGTGATAGGAAGGGGAGGGAAGGGGCTGTGAACAGCAGCAGTACCAGGGCAGTACACCCCCTTGGCAGCCCTCCAAAACAGTCCCCATAGCCCATCCCTAAACAGTCCTTAAACTGTCCTTGTTTCAGTCCAAATTAGCAACCCCAAAACACCCCTTAACAGTCCCTAAACCTATCATTGAAGCAGCCTACATAGCAGTCCCTACCACCCTTAACTCAGTCCATTAGTTGTTCCATTGCTGTCCTTAAACTAGCCTAAAACCTGTCCAAAACCACCCTCTATCAGCCCCTACAAAGCCCCCATTTCAGCCTACAATTTGTCCCATATTCTAGCCTTGACAGCCTATTGAAACCCTACATTTCAGTCCTATCCTAGCCCCCAACATGTCCTATATTTCAGCCTAGTAGCAGTTCAAAATCAGTCCCTTAAGCCCCCATTAGCCCCCTAAAACCTGTCCTAAATAGGCCATTAAAATAGCCCCTTACATGTTCTAAATGGACAGCCCTATACACCTGTGTGTGTGTGTATGTGAGCTTATAATAGTTAGCTAGTAGCCTATAGGTGTTAGCCTATATGTAAGCCTATAGGTGAGAGCCTATGAGTGTGGTATCATGGGTGTTATGTGTAAGTGAGTGAGTGAATGAGTGTTTGTGAGTGAATTAGATTTTAGTGAGAGGGTGATATTGAGTTAGGAGCGTCGGAACGCATCCAAACTTGAAGGGGACCTAGCTAATATAGATTAGAGTTTGCGGGTAGGCTCCTAGGTGGAAATCGGGACTTCGTTTGGGATTAGGAGAGTGGTATCACGCGATATCGTCGAGTATCCTACGGTACTCGAGATAATGGGTAAACGACCAACATGGACCGTAAGATGGACTGGATGTCCACTTACCCTAGGAAACTTTGTAGGTAATGGTTGTATAGGCTAGTACCCTACTACCCTAGGAAGCCCGAAGTGAAATTCCTAAGGAAAGGCCACTTGGCGTCAAGTTAGAATGGTTTAAGGGTAAGTGTATTAAAGGGGTAATCGGGTAATTTCAAGACACAGGGTTCGGGTATTCGGATTGACTTGAAACTTAGGTGACTTGTTATGTACACCCTACAAATGTCATTTTTGAACCAATTTTGGCTCGGTTGACCCAGAGTTGACTTTTTATCCAAAAGTCAACAATGAGTCAACACTTTGTCTAAATTGGACCAAATCCAAACCAGAGTTGACCAGTTGACTGAAAGTAAACTGTTGGTCAACAATTGACCTGTTAGACCTAGGGTTGACCTAGAGTTGACCAGAGTTAACCAGGGTTGACCAGTTGACTAAAAGTCAACTGTAGGCCAACTCTTGATCCCGTTTGACTTGTTTCGACTTGTTTTGACTTGCTATGACTGGTATGACCTAGGGTTGACTTAGTCTGACTTAGATTGACTTGATATGACTTAATTTGACCTAAATTGACTTGACAGGACTTAGTGTGACTCAGTGAGACCTAGTTTGATCTAGATTTTATATCATTTATCATAAATCATTCATAACCTTGTTAAACCTAAATTAACATGAAATATCTCATCTTTAGGTTTCTGATTACCACTCTGAGCATTGATATAACCTACAGCTCAGGACAGCAGGCGAGTACATTCACTGATAGTTTTTATTGTCTTGATATCTGCTATATTCGATTCAATTGTAGTGTCTTACTTGATTCCTAACACGATGGTTCACGGACTAGTATATGTCGGATCCGGTCATGAGATGTTGTTCCCGGGTTACTTGGTATATTGGTACATGATTCGACTTGTTACTTGTACTTGTATAGACATGGACTTGGGAGTGGGCTGATCACCTACTTTTGAATCCCGTGTCATGACGTGTTATGTCCGGATCCTTTATACTAATCGGGGATGGGGAGTTATTAGTGGTTGTGTGATCAAAATTCCCACATTGTTCTATTGTACACATTGTTCATAGCTATACCGTCGCCTCACGACGGGTAAAGCCTTACCCTACATCGTTCATAGCTTTCCATGGTGACCGGCCTTACCGTTCTATTGTACACATTGTTCATAGCCGATCGGATGGAAAGCCTGATCATGTTTCCCAAGCCGATCACATAACGCTCTAATAATTCAAGGCACATTTTATATTTACTTATCTTATCATATATCCTGTTCTGTTCTATATTCAGTACTTTTTCACCATGCTATGATATTCAGTTACTCACATGTTCTATATGTCTTTATATTGTACCTTAATTGGAGACTAAGTTCTGCTCAGAAGAAAAGTTACAACCCCGGTCCTTGTTTGGTTTAAGGGTTATAACTCAGCTTCCGAACGGTTCCCAAGTCTTCATATATCTTTGACTTGTAGTTTATTATACTGTCTCTTATAGAATTTGTCAATTCACATGGAACTGCTGTTAGTGTTTGTACTTGCTCATTTTCCTGACAGGATACCGTTATGACATATTACAGATGACTCTGAGGCAGACCGCTCGACCTATTATGGGCTCGAGCTAGATGGAGTAGTCCAGGACCGTGGCCTTATAGTAGAGCCACTAGAATTTGTTCTCCCGGAGTAGTGTAGCTTAGTTGGGTTGCCTGGACTGCGATCCAGCTAGTATTATGGGACAGTAGTATTTTATATTATATTCTGTGACTCTGTGGTGTTGTGTATAGCTTTGGGCTTGTGTGGATCTCGAACTTATTTCCTGCTTTCATCTATCATATTTTCTTTCATGTTATCTATCCTAGTTTGCTTGTGATTGAGACTGTATTGCTATGTCACCTCCATTCGGAGTGTATATACTTTACAAGTACCTTTATCTGTTTAGTTGTAGTATTTATAGATGACCTAGACAGCGTTCTACCGCCGATGCTGCGGCGTAGGCTGGACGTAACCACGTACTCGTGTCCCTAATCAGGGTGCGGGTCGTGACACATTTTTGTGGTGGCCTATGTAGGTCCTGTGTCGCAATTAGTGTGATCTCGTAATGGTGCTCGACTTAGAGTACTAATTACGAGCTTGCAATTAGGACGTAGGACCTAGGATACGATAGGAGTTTCTCAATCACACCTAGAAAAAATTTCTGATCTTTTGATTATCATGATAACTCCCCTTGTATTAAATTAACTGTCCTCATTTGATAATATATTCTCATGTGCTATATTGATCTCCTTGTTTCAATTCGTCTCCAGGATGACGAAGACGCACCCGCAGGCCACTGGATCGAGTAGCTTGCCCGAGAGATCTGACCAGGCTGATGAGGAGGTTCACGAGACTGCCCCCAGTGATTCCACTATCCTGGAGGCCGTGGCAGTTGCACAGGGAGGTCTACCACCTCCACTCCAGAGGGTTTCGATCGTTGTTCCAGAGATACTCTCGCTACCACCTCCGATACCGACGGATACACACCACATGTTCCTTCTACTTTAGCAGATGATGGAGACACAGCGAGCCCAGGTAGAGGTGTCGCAGCGCCAGACGGAGGTGTCACATCGTCAGATTGAGATGCTGAGGCAGAGCATGGAGAACTCGCATCAGCTTACACTGGCAGCCGTGGAGAGAGTGGCACCGGGTACTGTGCAGGGCCCTACTGGCCAGCAACCGTACCAACAGCAGTCCAGGCCAGGGACAGTATTAGAATTTAGGAAGATGAGCTCCAGGGACTTCACAGGCATGGAGGGCATCCTTTATACAGACGACTGGCTAGAGGACGTACAACGGAGTATGGAGCTGACAGAGCTTCCTAGAGGACTTTGGGTTTCGGCCGCAGCCAGCCGATTCTTCGATATCGTGCTGACATGGTACCGCACGGATCCTCGTGCGTCGGTGAGAGGGCTGACCTAGGAGAACTTCTGAAGGCTCTTCAAGGAGAAGTTCTTCCCGGACGTGGCTCTTACAGCATTGGAGGGCCAGTTCGTGGGTCTAGTGCAGGGAAACTCGTCGGTGGACGAGTATGCAGCAGAGTTCTTCCGCCTTAGCAGGTTCGCTCCCGATATGATCCAGGATGAGGGGCAGAAGGCTCATCAGTTCCGTAGGGGACTTATTCATGCAGTGCGTACCCGCACCTCGGGTCACCGTGACGCGACGTTCGATCATATATCGATGGACGCGCAGATTGCAGAGAAGGATTTCGGCCTCAAACCGAAGAGGAGCGATGATACCATGAGGGCGAGTTCCAGTGCGGGACCGGCCAAGCGCCCCTATATTCAGCATCAGCAGAGGCCATTTCAGCAGCAGCCTCTGTTGCAGATTCAGCAGGCACCAGCACGTGTCCAGCAGCACCAGGAATAGGGCCAGAGGCAGGCCATCCAGTGTGCCTTCTACAAGAAGATGGGACACACCCGGGAGGTTTGTAGGATGAAGCAGGGAGTTTGTTTATTTGTGGAGCTCCAGACCACAAGGTGAAGAACTGTGCTGCCCATGCAGCCAGACAGGCAGGCCAGGATGGAGTGCAGCAGGCTAGAGGAGGCCAGCAGGGGCGAGCTTTCGCCATGACTGTTGAGCCCACTCAGGCAGTAGCAGAGCAGATAGCAGGTTCCAATCCTTCGATCTCATTTCCGTGTTTGCCTTCTTATAAACTGTCTTGAAATTTGATTCCATCTGTTCCTTGATCGTTTGATAAAATTTTGTCCTTGTGATGTGATATTCTTCTGAGATAAGTCATATGGGCTAGGTCGCCTCGATTATGAGATTTTAGAATCCTCTAGGGTCAGGCTAGCAGGCAGAGTGAGGACATATAGTCGGATTACGGACGTATTTCTCGGGTGTGGAAATTTAAGGTTTTCGCTGCCAAGCTAGCGGCACTGCAAAATTTTTAAATACCCTAATTCTAGAGGTATGTACCTTAGTCGAGAACTCTGTGATTATCGTAGCCTTGCTCACTGGCATGACGGAGATTCTGAGTATCATGATGATTGGACAAACGCATACGATTATCGAACTGCATGATTTTTCTGTGTTTACTTTGTTTTAATTTTTGGAGGATGAATTCTTTTAAGGTGGATAGACTTATAGCACCCAGTTTCTATTTGAGAGTAATTTTAAATTTTATCATTTCAGTCATTTAATTCATGCTTTGATTTTGAGATTTTAAATCATTTTAATTTTAAGCCATGACTTGTGATTTTGATATTTTACTATTGTTTGGTTTTAATTTCGAGGACAAAATTTTTTAAGGTGGATAGATTTGTCACCCCCAATTTTCAGAAACAGGAGTATTTTTGTCATTTTTCATTTTAGAATATTTTTGAAATTATTTATTTATTTATAATATTATTTTGGGGTTATTTGAGTCGGATTCGAATTTCTGCTCAATTCGACTTGAAACGGGTACCCGGGGTAGTTTTGACTCAAGTGGACCCACACACTAGTTAGCCATGGCCCATATGATAATTATTTTAGTTAGTGAGTTAGAGTAATTTTTATGGGTAGGTTAAGTTTAATTAGAGCCTTTTAAACTAGACTAATTTAGCCTCAACCTAAGCTCATTCCTAATTTAATTCAAATAGGACAAATGGGGGTATTTTATGCATTCAAATAGAGGACACCTTACCCTTTTTGGACATCCACCTATGGGCGGGATAAGGAGTGAGTCATCATCACTTTCATTTCATTTCATTTCTATCCATTCCTTTCTCTCTCATGTTCTTCCCCAAATTTTAGAGAGCAACTCCATTGATTTCATCTCCAAATCCATCATTTCTTCCACCAAATCTTCTTCTTTCCTTCTCTACTCAAGCCAAGGAGGAATCTAGCCAAGTTTGGGAGGATTCGGAGCTCGTTCGTGTCCTTTTGGAATCTCTACGTGTCGGTGTCGTATCGGAAGAGTTTTCCTTTGAATCTCTCTTCCGGAAGGTATAATCCCTCCTCTAATCCACCCCAACATGCATATAGGATTATTTTGAACCCATAGAAATGATCCCCATGGTTGTATCTCCATTTGTGTCCATTTTGTGTCCATTTGGAGGTCATAGGAGTGTCCTTTGTGTTGTGGTTGTGTCCTAGTGGAAAAAAAAAAATCCTATTTGGACACTTGTATTTAATATTTATATTGTCTAAATGATTTATTAGAGATTAATTCCAGATTTCCTATTGTTTAGAGATTGTGCTTCCAATGTATCATATCGTATCATATTGGTTTATCTATATATTGTATATATATTTGATTTTATATATGTTAGTCTCTCTCTCTCTCTCTCTCTCTCTCTCTATATATATATACATATATATATATATATATTGTAAAATAGCAACTCTTATTGAATAAAACTGCGACAGTACAGGCCGGGTCCCAACACCCGGAAAGAAACACTAGCAGAGAGGACAAAACAGGGGGGGAAGCGTTTGAAATTCAAAAAGAAAGGACAAAACGTGGGGGTCGGCGCCCACGAGTCCCAAAGGAAGCGCAGGGCCCGAAGGGGGCTGGCGCCCACGCGCGGCACGTGGGGGTCAAGGGACCCGGCCCGAGGAGAAGCATCGGGATTCCTGCGCGCATCCAGCAGGAGATAGGACGGAGCTTGCCCGGGCGGCCACGGCGGACAGCAACGCTGTGGCGGGGGAAGAAGTCCACGATGGCGGTGGGTCTGCGGGGAGGATCCGTCGGAGGCCCGATACCGGCGTGAACGAGGCCGGTCCACGCGGGATCTGAGGGGGCAGAGCCAGGCGAGGGGCCCGGGGAGACAGGGACTCGACCGGAGGGGACACGGCCTGCCGCCGAGGATGGCGCCTGAGGGTGGGAGGGGATCCAGTACCACTGGTCGGAGCCAGGAACTTGCCAGTAAGCGCCGTGCGAGGCGGAGGGCTCAGCCTGGCAAGTTCCTGGCTCTCTTTCTCTCTCTCTCTCTCTCTCTCTATATATATATATATATATATATATATATATATATATATATATATATATATATATATATATATATATATATATATATATGTATGAGTTTGTGACTTATATATATATATGTATATAGAGGTGATATTGTGTCTCATTTATGTGTTTGGGTAGTAGGGGAATTCGGCCAAGGGAATGGGTATTGATATGTGTACTGATATGTTGAGAGAGTGATAGAGAGTTGTGAGGAATTAGAGAGTTTGAGACTAGAGGGTTTGTGAGAGGGACTTGGGAGTGATAGAGGGAGTGGATAGGAGTGATAGGAAGGGGAGGGAAGGGGCTGTGAACAGCAGCAGTACCAGGGTAGTATACCCCTTTGGCAGCCCTCCAAAACAGTCCCCATAGCCCATCCCTAAACAGTCCTTAAACTGTCATTGTTTCAGTCCAAATTAGCAACCCCAAAACACCCCTTGACAGTCCCTTTGGCTATCCCTAAACCTATCATTGAAGCAGCCTACATAGCAGTCCCTACCACCCTTAAACTCAGTCCATTAGTTGTCCCATTGATGTCCTTAAAATAGCCTAAAACCTGTCCAAAACCACCCTCTATCAGCCCCTACAAAGCCCCCATTTCAGCCTACAATTTGTCCCATATTCCAGCCTTGATAGCCCATTGAAACCCCTACATTTCAGTCCTATCCTAGCCCCCAACCTATCCTATATTTCAGCTTAGTAGCAGTTCAAAATCAGTCCCTTAAGCCCCCATTAGCCTCCTAAAACCTGTCCTAAATAGGCCATTAAAACAGCCCCTTACATGTTCTAAATGGACAGCCCTATACACCTCTGTGTGTGTGCATGTGAGCTTATAATAGTTAGCTAGTAGCCTATAGGTGTTAGCCTATATGTAAGCCTATAGGTGAGAGCCTATGAGTGTGGTATCATGGGTGTTATGTGTAAGTGAGTGAGTGAATGAGTGTTTGTGAGTGAATTAGATTTTAGTGAGAGGGTGATATTGAGTTAGGAGCGTCGGAACGCATCCAAACTTGAAGGAGACCTAGCTAATATAGATTAGAGTTTGCGGGTAGTCTCCTAGGTGGAAATCGGGACTTCGTTTGGGATTAGGAGAGTGGTATCACGCGATATCGTCGAGTATCCTACGGTACTCGAGATAACAGGTAAACGACCAACATGGACCGTAAAATGAACTGGATGTCCACTTACCCTAGGGAACTTTGTAGGTAATGGTTGTATAGACTAGTACCCTACTACCCTAGGAAGCCCGGAGTGAAATTCCTAAGGGAAGGCCACTTGGCGTCAAGTTAGAAAGGTTTAAGGGTAAGTGTATTAATAGGGTAATCGGGTAATTTCAAGACACGGGGTTCGGGTATTCGGATTGACTTGAAACTTAGGTGACTTGTTAGGTACACCCTACAAATGTCATTTTTGAACCAATTTTGGCTCGGTTGACCCAGAGTTGACTTTTTACCCAAAAGTCAATAATGAGTCAACACTTTGTCTAAATTGGACCAAATCCAAACCAGAGTTGACCAGTTGACTGAAAGTAAACTATTGGTCAACAATTGACCAGTTAGACCTAGGGCTGACCTAGAGTTGACCAGGGTTGACCAGTTGACTAAAAGTCAACTGTAGGCCAACTCTTGATCCCGTTTGACTTGCTTTGACTTGTTTTGACTTGCTATGACTGGTATGACCTAGGGTTGACTTAGTCTGACTTAGATTGACTTGATATGACTTAATTTGACATAGATTGACTTGATAGGACTTAGTGTGACTCAGTGAGACCTAGTTTGACCTAGATTTCATGTCATTCATCATAAATCATTCATAACCTTGTTAAACCTAAATTAACATAAAATATCTCATCTTTAGGTTTCTGATTACCACTCTGAGCATTGATATACCCTACAGCTCAGGACAGCAGGCGAGTACATTTACTGATAGTTTTCATTATCTTGATATCTGTTATATCCGATTCAGTTGTAGTGTCTTACTTGATTCCTAACACGATGGTTCACGGACTAGTATATGTCGGATCCTGTCATGAGATGTTGTTCCCGGGTTACTTGGTATATTGGTATGTGATTCGACTTGTTACTTGTACTTGTATAGACATGGACTTGGGAGTGGGCTGATCACCTGCTTTTGAATCCCGTGCCATGACGTGTTATGTCCGGATCCTTTATTCTATTCGGGGATGGGGAGTTATTAGTGGTTGTATGATCAAAATTCCTACATTGTTCTATTGTACACATTGTTCATAGCTATACCCTCGTCTCACGACGGGTAAAGCCTTACCCTACATCGTTCATAGCTTTCCATGGTGATCGGCCTTACCGTTCTATTGTACACATTGTTCATAGTCGGTCGGATGGAAAGCCTGATCATGTTTCCCAAGCCGATCACAAAACGCTCTAATAATTCAAGGTACATTTTATATTTACTTATCTTATCATATATCCTGTTCTGTTCTACATTCAGTACTTTCTTATCATGCTATGATATTCAGTTACTCACATGTTCTATATGCCTTTATATTGTACCTTGATTGGAGACTAAGTTCTACTCGGAAGAAGAGTTACAACCCCGGTCCTTGTTTGGTTTAAGGGTTGTAACTCAGCTTCCGAACGGTTCCCAAGTCTTCATATATTTCATTATACTGTCTCTTATAAAATTTGTCAATTCACATGGAACTGCTGTTAGTGTTTGTACTTGCTCATTTTCCTGACAGGATACTGTTATGATATATTACAGATGACTCTGAGGCAGACTGCTCGACCTATTATGGGCTCGAGCTAGATGGAGTAGTCCAGGACTGTGGCCTTATAGTAGAGCCACTAGACTTTGTTCTTCCGGAGTAGTGTAGCTTAGTTGGGTTGCCTGGACTGCGATCCAGCTAGTATTATGGGACAGTAGTATTTCATATTATATTCTATGACTCTGTGGGGTTGTGTATAGCTTTGGGCTTGTGTGGATCTCGAACTTATTTTCTGCTTTCATCTATCATATTTTCTTTCATGCTATCTATCCTAGTTTGCTTGTGATTGAGACTGTATTGCTATGTTACCTCCATTCGGAGTGTATATACTGTACAGGTACCTTTATCTGTTTAGTTGTAGTATTTATAGATACCTAGACAGCATTCTACCGCCGATTCTGCGGCGTATGCTGCATGTAACCACGTACTCGTGCCCCTAATCAGGGTACGGGTCGTGACACCCACCTCTATTGTTCACCACTATTTCTTTCAGAATTTGACTGTTTTAAGTCCGAAAGCAACCTTAGCCGCTTTTCTGATGATATAGTTGCGGAAGGCCGCGGTTCTAGGAGGTTCTGGGCCTGCAGGACGGATTAGTCAGGAACTTATTCTGCCCGCTGTAAGGCTTGCCTTCAAATATTCTTTGGCTCTGCTGCCGGCGATGGTGTGTGACATCCTGTGCGGTTTACAGGAGTTCTCCATGAGGATAATAGAGTGTCGCAGGAGAACGATGAGTTTCCTTAGGTTGGACTCCCTTACCACTACTTGATGGGTTGGTTGGCTTTAAACCGCCCTGGTTTGATAGGCCCCAGCACACTTGAGGGTTACGAGGAAGGGGATGCGACACTGCGTAACTATCACCGTGGGAAATGGCTCCATCAGGAGGTGCCCGTCTGTAGGTAGATGTTGGGCCGTTTAGACGGATATGCTTTCAACAAGGTTTCGTCTACATAAAAGGGTGTTCTTGCAGATGATGAGTTAGTGGATAGTGATCTAACTTTCGGTGCCTTCCATTTGTTGCAGTCCATCCGTCCTTTCCATTTGGTGTATCGAAACCAGAATCGGGTGTACTTGGAGCCTTATTTGCTGAGCCGAGCCGATTTGCCCGTCAGTTTGGCTATAGTCAGACCATGATGGGCAATCCAAGCTCCTGTCTTGGTTATAAAGGGAGTCTACTGGATGGTGCCAGGGCATGGTGTTATTATACTGCTGGTGGTACTGGAGCAAATTTTACGATCCCCTCTATGCATGAGGAGACTCATATCTTGTATTCCGCTGCGAAGTTCTACTGCATTGCGAAGAACTTCTCACCGGAGTACGATCAAGAGCAAAGTTTGCACGAGGGGACGAAGTTCGAGAATCCTCGATTGGCTTCAAAGCGTCTTCAAAAGCCTGCATTATCGGAGAGCAGATCCGCCGATGGCTCCAGCTCATCGCGGGAGGGACGAGAGGAGGAAGTCCTACTGAGTAACCCGCAGAAGCGTCAGGTTTCTTCAGGGGTGAGCCCTCCTCCTGTTAAGAGAGAAAGAATAGTTGTGCCTCGGCGGGGTGGACCCTCCCAATAGCCTTTATTAGAACCGAGTGCTCTACCTATTGGGTCTCCTTTATGGGTAAGCCTTAGTGTTTTCTTTTTGGGGTTTCATTCTGTACTTTCTGTTTATCGCTGCTTTGCTTGTGTAGGCGGGACCCACATGGTCTGAAAGACTCAGGGATCTTCTTGAGAAACCTGTCCCAGAGGTGTCCCGAGTCGTAAGGACCGAGGGGGAGTCTACAGCTAATAAAATTATCGACCCGGAAGGTATCTCTCCTCCTGCTCCCTTCGAATATGAGACTCGAGGCTCTTTAGAGTCATTGGCTTCGCTCAACTAGGAAACTTTCACGGGGCCGATTAAGGACAAGCCCTTAGAGGTCCTAGAGGTTGGCCTGGTGGCAGCCGAGGGCGGTATTCCAGAGTCTGTACCCGTGATGGGCCAGGTGGACGTGGATGCTGAGGACATTACCCAGAACCTTTCCATCGTACCTCCTCTCCATGTCGGGAGAAGGGTTGAGGATAATCCCGATGCACTGGGAGACGAGGAAGATCGTCCGACAGAGGAGCTACCTTCGGCGAATTTTGGGGACTTATCTCATCGGCTAGTTGAAGATCCCCTGAAAGGGTTGACAGAGAAGGCTGTCGAAGCATTGGCCAGTCGAACTGTTGAAGGGACGACAAGAATGACTGTCAAACAACTGGTTGACGAGGTTATTCTGAAAGTTTTTGAGGAGGCGATTGAGGAGTTGGCTGATATGGTCCTCGGAAAGACGACCGAGGAGACTAATGTAGAACAAGTCGATACGACTACTAACGAGCCGATAACTGAGGTTCCAGCCGAGGTGGTCTTTGAGACGATGGTCGATAGTACTGCTGATGAGCCCACCGATGTAACTACCAGGAGTTTGGCCAAGGGGACTATGGAAGAATCGTCCGAGAAGATTGCTGACGAGCCGGTTGGTAAAGCGCCGGTTGAGAAGACCACTAAGGAGTTGGTCACGCTGACAGTTGAGAAAACGATCGCTGAGGTTGCTCATACTCCGGTTCATACGACCTTAGTTTGCGGAGGTGGTTGAAGCACCAGCGAGGAAGGCTGTTGAAGAACTAGTTATACCTTAGACAGTGTTGGCTGCACTGTCGATGGCTTCTGTTATAGTTACGGTGCCACCTGTTCCGACTGCCATACCTAGATGCATGTTGGCTGCCGTTGCCGCCTCAGGGCCTTCAATTACGGCATCTCCGGTGACCCCAACGGGTTTGGCTGACAGTACGTACTATATCAATCTCATTCTGGGAACCATTCATCAAGCTTTGATGCACAACATAGAGGGTGTCTTGTGGGGTAGCCAATCGCTTAGACGGGCTCGACCTATAGTGGGGGCCAAATTGGTGGCCTTGTGCGACTATCCAGAATGTGAGGCAAAGGCGGATGCGATAGACGAGCTGCTGGCAGATTTAAAAGGTGCCATCTCAGAGCTTTAAAATCTTGAGCGCGATCTTCCGGCCCTAGCTGCTGCAAAGCTAAAGAAAATGGCTTCTGAAGCATCCTAGCATGAGCAGAAACGTCGGTCCTTGACTTACAGACTTGCCGAGATCGAGGCCGAAATTGAAGAAGTGATCGACACCGAAAAGGCTCAGGTCTGCTGTCACGCAGCCTCGGAGGAACAGTACGAGTCCCTCCAGGAGAAGATCTGAAAGCTAGAAAAGACTTTGGCCCTTGCAGAGAGCGAGTTGGATAAGTCCAAGGACCAGTAGGAGGTACTGCGACAACGCTCCGAAATCCTGATCCGGGATGAGGAAAGTATTGGCATGTGCCAGACAGAACTGTCTCTTGTGCGCCAAAACCTGTCCCAAGTTGAAAATGAAGCTGCTCAACGTTAGAAGGCCGAGCATCGATCCCAAGCATTGGTTGGCCCCCAGATTGCTCTTTTGAGGGGTCGACTAGAAGAACTTTTGCATCGGTCTTCGCAGTTTTGACCTCCTTTTTGTTTTTATGTCTCTCGCTTTTTGAGAGATTCTTTTTGTAACCAAAGAAAAATCTTTCCATTCTATAAATGAAAATTTGGTTTTGCTTCTCTGCTTGTCTTTTTGCTGTATACTTTTTTGTACAAGAGTAAGAATTCCCTAAGAGGTAGTACAACATGAGGGAACGGAGATAACTCAGCCGGGGCTAGGGTGTTTTACTCAGAGGTAATATGGATATGGTAAATACGGAATTTTTTGTGGTAGGATCTTCCTTACTCAAAGGTAACATGGACATGGCAAGGATAGACTCTATGGGTGTATAGAACGATTCAGAGGTAGTATGGACGTGAAAGGTTCAATGGATAATTATGATAATCACGGGGTATTATCATGGAAGGAACGTCTACTCATAGGTAATATGGACATGGTAGGCACAATCTTCACTAGGGTGTAGAATAACAATTCAGAGGTAGTATGGACGTAAAAGGTTTTCTTGATAGTTGTGACAACACAAGGTTATCATGGAAGGGACGACTACTCAGAGGTAATATGTACGTAGTAGACACGAACTTCATTGGGGTGTAGAATAACAATTCAGAGGTAGTATGGATGTGAAAGGTTTTCTAGATAGGGGAGTTATGAAAGAGGTGAAGTCAGTAATAGAATTCACGGGCACCCGTAGAGGATGTGGGAACCTATGCTGTTTGAAATTCAAACATAGTATTTTTTCAGGAACTTGCCATTGATTGGCATCATTAACAAGTCGCCGTTAGGTTTGGCTAGTCGGTAGGCCCCATTGGAGTAGACCGTCTTTATGACGAGCGGTCCTTCCCACTTGGGTTCGAACTTTCCAGCTGTCTTGTGAGTCACCACCATTTGTTTTCAAACTGATAAGACGAGGTCACCCACTTGGAATGTCCTTTCCCGGACCTTTTTATTGAAGGCCCCAAAAATTTGAGCTTGGTAAAGCTCGATTCGTTGCTAAGGTAGCATACATTTTTTATCCAACGCCTCTAACTCCTGTAGCCGCCGGTGTTGCTTATCTTCGCCATTCAACTGGTTGGTGATAGCTACCCATAGAGATGGGATCTGGATCTCCAGGGGAAGCACCACCTCGATTCCATAAACCAGAGAGAATGGTGTGTTGGGGTGTCCAAATAGTTGTATGGTAAGCCCACAAGCATTCGCCGAGCTTGTCATTCCAGTCGCGCTTATTAGAGGAAACGAATTTCTTGAGCAGCTTGACGATAGTCTTGTTGAATGCTTCGGCTAGTCCTTTTGCTGCAGGATTGTAAGCCATTGATGCCACATTTTGTATTCGGTCTTATCGCAGAACCGATGGAATGCATGGCTCACGAACTGAGGACCGTTGTCGTGGATAATCCTTCTGGGAACCCCGAAGAAATATATGACGTGATGCTTGAAAAAACTAATCACGTTCGAGGTTTTTAACTTGGCCAGAGGTACTGCTACTGCCCACTTAGAAAAGTAGTCGGTGATGGCGAGTATGTACCGGTATCCTTTGGAGGATGGTGGACTGATCGGCTCGATAATATCCATTCCCCATACTTCAAATGGCCAGGCGACCGCTGTGGGGTGTAGAAACTCAGAAGGTTGGTAGATGAAGTCAGCATACAACTGACATACCCGGCACTTCTTTGCATAATCAACGGCCTCTGCCATCATAGTGGTCTAGTAGTAACCCTTGTGATGCAATCAATCCTGTAACTTAGTACCAGGCTAATGGGCTCTGCAGGTACCATCGTGCGCCTTCCGGAGTGCCTCTTGTACATCTGTCTTGGATAGACATCGCGGAAGAAGCCCGTCGTATGAACAACAATACAACATTTTGGTAGCCGTGTCGTAGAAGAACCCAGAGCGAGCGTCTTTTGACAGAAGAAGCTTTCATCGGGTCTTCGGGTAGGACTCCGTAGACTGCGTATTCTATGAACGAGAATCGCCAGTCTCGAACGTATACATTAGTGTCTATTTTTACTAAGTAACTAAGACATGTATGTAGGTTATTCTTTGGGTAAACTAGCTCTTGACCTATCACCATGACGGTATATTGGGTTCCAGCAGGAGCTGCCAGAGAAGCGGCGAGGCCAGCGAGTGCGTCGGCCTCCAAGTTTTGCAACCGAGGTACATGTTCTATAAAGAACCCTGTGAAGGTAGAAATAATATCAATTGCTGCCTGGTGGTAAGGAAACAGATCTTCATGACGGACCTTGTGTTGTCCTCGAACCTAGTTAATGATCAGTTTTGAGTCGCCATAAGCCTCGATGTAGTCAACCCCCAACTGTTTAGCGAGTTGGTGTTCAATGATGAGAGCATTATACTCAGCTAAGTTATTCGTACATGACTCTACGAGAGAATATGTACGGTGGATGACCAGGCCATCGGGAGTGATGAGAACGACTCCGACCCCTGCGATAATCTCGTCTTTGGGTCCTGTTCTTGAAGCGCCGTCAAAGAACATGTGCCAAACGGAGTTATCTGAGATGGCATTAGATTCTAGGACTTCATCGGGAATGCCGTCGTAGAGCTTTGATGTCTCTGGCACAGCGTGTGCCGCCAAGAAGTCGGCCAATGCTTGGCCTTTGACCGCCTTTTGTAGGACAAATACCATGTCATAAGGAGTCAAAAGTATCGTCTATGTGGCCAATCACGAGTTTAAGGCCCCGGGCTTAGTCATGAGGACCCTGAGGAGGTTGACTCGAGAGGTGACGTAGATTGTCTGTCCGGCCACGTAATGTCGCATCTTCTGGATGGCGAAGAGCAGAGCAAGACACTCCTTCTCCACAGGAATATACCGATGCTTGGCCCCAATCATGGTCATGCTGAGATAGTAGATCGCCTGTTCGTGGCCTTTATTGCTTTTTTGGGCTAGCAAAGCACCGAGAGAATGGTCCATAGCTCGGACGTATAGCAGGAAGGGCCTTCCCACGACCGGTGCTACTAGTACTGGAGGACTAGCGAGGTACTTCTTGATGTCGTCAAATGCGCGCTGGCATTCTTCGGTCCATACATAAGAAACCCCTTTCTTCATCAATTTGGTGACGGGTTGACGTCGACCAGAGAGATTTGCTATGAAGCTTCTGATGTATGCCAGGTGTCCTCATAGTCCTCGAAGCTCACGGAGATTCTTCATGGGAGCCATGTCCAAGATCGCCTTAGTCTTTTCAGGGTCAATATGAATACCTTTGGTTGTGACAATAAAGCCCAGGAAATTGCCACTGAAAATCCTTAGGAAAGACTTAGTCGGGTTCATCATTAGTCGATGTGTCCACATTAAGTTGAATACCGTCCTTAGGTCATCCAAATTACTGGATTTCTTTTTTCTCTTGACGACAATATCATTAACGTAACATCTACCGTCTTTCGGAGCTGCTTGCGGAATATGGTGCTCATAGCTCGCTGGTATGTTGCTCCCGCATTCTTTAACTTGAAGGGCATTACTGTGTAACAATATACCCCTTTTGGAATCTGGAATGAAGTATGCTTCTCATCTTCGGGGAACATTTTGATCTGGTTGTAGCCTGAAAAACCATCTATGAAGGACATGCTATAAAACCCCAGAATTTTTGGATTATTTTTTTAATTATTTATTTGGCTTAAATAGGATTTTATGGAATTTATGAATATCTTTAAATGAAATAGTTATTAATTCGCAACTTGGCCTGGTTTCCTCCGCTGATGATTTATTTATTTAATTATTAGATTATTGACTTTCTAGGAGACCCGGTTGTACCAATTTAGCCCCGACTTGACCCGAACCAAATCCAAATCTAAATAGACATGTAGTACTCTCAAATACCTTCATGTTGATATATATTTTGTATTTATATTTTATTAATATTAATATTTTTTTAATTTTGAAAAGTTTCTATTTATAGAAAGTGTCTACGTGTAATCCTAGTTGGCATTAGTTTTCATTTGACTCAAAGTCCAACCCAATCCTAAGTAGGCATGTTGGGAATTAATGAGTATTAATAAATACATATATTTTGTATTTAATTCAGATTTTGGATTGTGTTTATATAGATAGATTTAATTAGTCTATATTAGGAAAGGCCTTTTTAATCCTCAATCCAATCAATTAGCCAACTCACCAAACAACCAAACCATGCCAAGTGGACCCTCACCATGGAGTATTCGGCCAAGCAAACCCCCCATGGTCGAACATCTCATAGGAATAGGATTCTCACTCCTTTTCAAGCATGCAACCCAAAAGGCCCATATATGTATATCAACTTAACCCAAACCCTAACCCTAACTTAATTCTTCCTTTCTCTCCCTCCCCATAGCCGACCAACCCCTTTCCCTCTCCAAATTTCGGTAGCACCTCTCCCCCATAGCCCTCCATACATCATCTTCTCCATTTCACATCTCTTTATCCTTCACAAAAACTCATCTCCTCCACCATACATCTACCCAACCACTCAAAACAAACCCTAAAAACTCCATCTTCTCCATCCAACAATATATAGACATTGCAAATCCTTCCAAACACACCAATAGAGTATTAGCAAGCAAAGATAGCAAGAAAAATTGGAGCTTTGGCAAGAAGAAGTCTTCACAACCTCTCTAACAAGGACTTTTGGTAAGAAATCCTAATTTTTCCATCTCAAACCCTTACTAAATCTCTGTAGAAAATATGTTATTAAATCTGTAGAAATCATATTTTGATGGCTTTTTATATGTATAATCATCTATAAAATTTTCATAATTTATAGTCATAATATTCATGTTTCAGTATGATCAAATTAACCCCGTTGTGAAGGAACTATAAGTTATTGGTGGTTATTTTTGAAACTAAATTTTATGTGTGTTCATATATATAAATTAGGATTTTTAATTATTTTTTCATGAATTTAGCAACTAAAATCTGGTCGAGAAAATTATAGGTCAAAACAAGCTATTTTCGGGTAACCTGCTGACCTAAAATGTCCCAAACTTGTAGCATAACTTAACCCTTGTACCCATGATGATATTCTATGAAACAAGGTAATTAAATTCTCTTTAAAATATATTTTTGGATATTTTAGCTATTTTGAGTAATTGGCCATGTTCATGACGAGTTTCGGTTAGACTAGGTGACGTAGTAGTCAACTAGTCACATAATTCTTTATAAATCATAATTCTAGAATTTCAGAGTTAATAATGTAGAAAATAGTTTTAAATATTATTTTTAGGAATTTAATATGATTTTTAAGTGTGTTATTGACGTGGGGTCATAACCGATTAATTGGAAGGTCGAAAACCCTAAAACTGTGTTCTGAGGTCTCGTTGGATACGTATGTATGTTATACAATTTAAGTAGTCCTACGAGATATTTGAGTATAGTTAAAGTAGTTTTAAACATTAATTTGGTTAATTAAGTTCTGTTATAAGTTTCATAATAGTTAAATAAATTATTTAGGAGCATTGGATTCTGGAGGCGTGGACACGGGAGCGAAATAGCATTCTCACATCGCCGAACCAGACAAGTATTCCTTGCCTTCCTCTACAGTTTATTTACATGCTTATTTCTATTATTATCTAGTTTTACTAGTTGATTATTGACATGTGATTTGTATATCATGCGTGCTAGTATAGATATATAGTCCTTGTTCATAATTAGCTTTGTAGTTCATATTGGATTTGTTTCTCCCGTGTATCTTGACTGAGTCGTATCGTGTCGTCACCTGTACTTCAACTTAATCATATCATGTCATAACGGAACTGTTGTACCTTGTATTCTTGAAGCTAACCTGTGAGTCTACACTAGGGGCGAGGGTTAGTAGTTATCTGTACCTTGATTCCTGAAGCTAACATGCGAGTCCACACTAGGGGCGAGGGTTAGTAGTTATTTGTCCACACTTGCGAGTCCACATTAGGGGCAAGGGTGATTCTTGAAGCTAACCTGCGAGTCCACACCAAGGGCGAGGGTTAGTAGTTGTTCAAACCTGCGAGTCCACACTAGGGGCGATGGTTTGAGTATTCGATTGGTTATCCGTTGACATCGTGAAATCACGTTCTCTTATTCTCCTCCAGCAGTTCGTTTATGCATAGTAGTTCTCCCAGTCGTGTATAGTCATGTTTTCGTGTTGATTGGTCTTTTCTTATTTATATCCTGTATTTTCTTTAGTGCATGATAAACTGTTAGATAGACATGTTTTTATGTATCTTTCTATGTCCCCTGAGGACTTGATGATCTCTTCAGGTTTAGCGATTACATGGAGTTAGTTAGCAGGGCAGGATGGTCGATGGTTATGATGCACTTGCAGGATCCAGGTATTGATATTACGTTTATTATCCATTTGTGCTTTCATTCCTTATCATGATATACTCTGCTTGTTAGATTACTTTATAGACTCATGTTATTTCTTGGAGTCTAATCGGACATGTATGCTAGTGGACTGCACACCACGACCCATAGTGTTCATTCATGTTTTATATTCTTGTTGTGGATTGAGATATAGATTAGCCTTGCCATGATTAGGCATGATACCATAGTTTAGACAGTATTTACGTATTCGAGATGGGCTGGAGTCCGCTCGATACGTAGTTGCCTTTCTCATGCACTTGCATCCCAAAATACGGGTGCGGGTCGTGACACATGCGCTCGAAGCCACACGTGTTGTCGATCATCACGTCGGTAATCGGGAAGGAAAACTCGTCTTTTGGATAGGCCGAGTTGAGATCCCTGAAGTCTATGTAGACCTAAATTTTTTCGTTCTTCTTAGTGACTGGGACAATATTGGCCACCCAATCCGGGTGTTGCTCTTCGCGAATAAAGCCATTCTCTATGAGTTTGTTGACTTCTTTCTCAATAGCATCCATGACGTTGGGGCAGAAACGACGCTGTTGCTGTTTGACCGGCTTAGCATCGGGTAAGATGTTGAAATGGTGCACGACGACTTGTGGGTCCAGACCCGACATGTCCTTACAGCTCCAAGCAAAGACATCAATGTTTTCTCGAATAAGCTGTATCAGAGATTCCTTATCTTCTTTCGTCAAGCTTTTGCTGATGAAGATGGGTTTTGTGAAGCCTAATCTCCTAGCTCGACTTGGACGACTTCATCTTCAGTAGGAGGTTCGCGCTATTCGAAGCGCCATTCCCATTGGGATCCCAGGCGTTGAGACCAGGGTTCATCTTCCAAGAATTCAAGTATTTGGTCTTCCTCATCGATTGGGGAATCTGTAGAGACCATATTGACGGATAATGTCTTCTTGAAGGCTTGGCCGATACTAGTATCGGTGTCCCAAGTTGAGGAGTCGGAAGAGTGTGAATGCATCAAGACCTCTGGCTCTGAACTCTCCGAAGTTGTTGTAGGTGTAACGTAACCCAACCCTCGCCGAGTGTCTTGGTAGTAATTTTGGAACTTTCCCTTTGGAGCACGAAGTCGTAAGGAAAGGCGTCGGCTTTTGCCATAGTTCAGCCCTCTGTTGCTGTTCAAGTCGTATCCCATCTTCTGGATAAGATGTTTGGCTTGTGTAGTGTAACGGTAGAGTTGCATCCTGCCGTTATCGGGTTCTGGTTCTGTCGGAGCCAGCCACTGAGTATGCTCCAATCGATCGAAGATGATGGGTTCCTCCTCCTTCTTCCTTGCTGGAATTAAGAAGTAGGTACCTTAAGGGGGGACAACTCGGCTTGCAAGACTAGCGGTTGTCACTTGTGTTTGTAACATATATAGAGCGTTGTCTAAGAAATACCTAGTGTTCCAATACGCACAAGAGTAATTCAAAGACAACTTTCTATTAATGAAATGCGAAATTTTATCTTTAGGGATTACATCATCTAAAGAGTGCGCCTCAGTATTGGCATAGACATAGTCTCCTAACTCTTTATCTTTGAGCACTAGGGCTATCGCGGAAGAAGGTGGAGGAGGGTTTTCCTTCAACTTGACTACCAAGGGAGGTATAGTCAGAGGTTCCTGCGATTTCAGAGTCAGCCTTGGGGCCTTTTGGAGAAGCCTTATTTGCATGGGCCCTTGCATAACGGTTGATATTGTCTTGGATTATCGAGCCGGAGCCTTGCCTCAAAGCTTGATGACGAGAGGAGCTGATGTTTTAGGAAGTTTTCCCTTCAATCGAACCTTCAATGGTTCTTTCGCGACAGCTATGCTTTCCGATACAGTATCTGCCTCATCGTCGGCATCATTGGCATCATCGTCCCATGGGACTGACTTGTACAACTCATCATCTGTACAGTATGCTTCGAGTCCTCGAAATGGGTCGATGTCAGCAAACTCGATTTTGATGGTCCCAGCGCTGGCCACATACTTCATGCATTGATGGAGAGTGGAGGGCACGATCATGTACTCATGAATCCATGGTTGTCCCAATATTATTTTGTAGTTTATATCGACGTCAATGACGTAGCAATTTACGTCAGTCTAGAGATCACCTATTTAGCATTTTAGGCAAATCTTGCCCAGGGGCTCACTCTTTCCAGCGTTGAAGCCGCTAATTGTAGTGTTTGATGCAGTAAGCCGATGCATTGGAATCCCCAAAGCTTGGAGTAAACTCTGAAGGATAATGCAAAGAGAATATGCATGGTCAATATGGATACGGTCGACCTTAATGGCACCAACATACCTTGTGTAGGTCAGGGGACTATTGTGCCGGTTGTTCTTCAGCAACCTGTCCTGCTGAGTGAAGGTGATGTTAGGAATCACCTCAACCACACTGTGGCAATACGAACAAGCGGTAGGATCCTCCTTGGGCGGTTACACCTGAGTGAAGAAGGAGTCATAATTCTGCAAAGCTTCGCTGAGGGCGTCTCGAGTCTCTTTGGAGAGACGGAGTAGCTCAAAGAGTAACAGTCGAGCCAAAGTATTGGCCAGCTGTGCCAATATATCAAAATTGTAGGGCTTGATCGGTCCTACTATCGTGTCTTTTCTCAGAGGTTTGTCAAGCGAACCTCCTTCTTCCTTGGCTTGTCTGCGATAGAGGCTTGAGACGGGCCAGTTTCCGATGTAGCAAGAGCGGTGGTCGCAACAGGGGGAGATGTTTCTTCTTCCGGAGCCTGATTTTATTTTTTCTGGTAAGACGAACGAGTGGTAACCAAAGTGTCATCAGCCAATATAGAAACCATACGACATGACTTGACTTTCTTCCCCTTGACAGAGTGTGCTGCAGGCACCATCATGTCTAGGGCGAGATCAGGATGGATCCACATCACTTTGCCTTGTGGCATTGTAAATGGGATGAGGCCTTTTGCGTTGTCATGGGCTTGTGGAAGGTTAACTACTTCCATCGTTGCTCTCGGGATGGGGACTATACCGTCTTGAGCCTATGTTCTCGGAAAACTTCCGAACTGGAGAGTGACCATGTTGGCAGTAATAGTCTTTTCCTCGTAGTCGAGCAAAATGACCTTAGCGTCGATGAGGTACTGGATATATCTTTTCAACACGTACCAGCCACATGTCGAATAGTGAACATACTGGTAGTAGTGGCGGTATTTTAGATTGTCCACCTTTTCTACTTCATCGGGACGGTTAGGAGGCCGGAGCTGAAGCTTGCCACCCTTCATCAGTATATCGAAGAGTTCTAGTGTCTTCGTCGTTGAAGGACTAGGTCTCTTTCGGCCTCTGCGCTTCGGCCGACGTAGGGTTCATTATTGTTGAATCCTTGGAGATGTTGACCGTCATGGCTTATTTCCCTTTACTGTCCTTGGGAGCAGGATTATTGCTAGATTAGCGCCTTCCTTTGTCTTTGAGAGATGGAAAACTCAGTCCCAATAGCTGCGCGTCTCGAGCTTTCCTTTCTGCCACGTCTGCCTCCGTAATGAAGGGCCTCCACTCTATACAAGGAGCACTGTGCCACAATTTGATTACAGGAAGCATGTTTTTGCGGTAGGAGTCCATAAGCATGGGCTCTGGTATACCAGGAGGTAATCTCAGAGTGGCTTGGTGGAAGCGCTCAATGTATGCATGTACAGGTTCCTTCTCTTTCTGGACGATGTCCATGAGAGTCGACATCGTTATGTCCATTCCCCCTTCGTAGAGTCGATTGAGGAATAGGCACTTCAAGTCTTCAAAGGACAAAATGCAGTTGTCTAGGAGGCTACAAAACCATTCGTAGGCCACCCCCTGCAGTGCTTCTACGAATATGTTAGTAAGGAAAGCGTCATCTTTTGGTAGATGCCCTGTTACTGAGGTAAAGTACCTCAAGTATCGACGGGAAGACTCCTTTGCATCGAACAACGTGAGCGTCTGCGAATTGTATTTGGGAGGATAGATCACATTATCCCATTCGACAGGATATGGTTGTCGAATCCCCATCTTTTGGAGTGATTCTCGCTTTTTTCTGGCATCGTGGCGAGAATACAACTCTTTGAGGGCCTGCTGCACTTCACTCGACATTGTAGGTCCTGTTGTTGATGGAGTAGATGACGAGGGACGCTGCTTGGCTCAGGATGTGAGGCGCATTGGACCCGCCGTTAGTCCTTGGGTCCTGGTTTGTAGGAGCGAAGAAAGCGGGTGTCAACTTCTCCTTGATTTCCAGGACGACGGAAGGCAAGGACTTTATAGTATCGTTCAACGTATTTAGGCACGTCTCGAGGGCTTCTATATGTTTCTGCTGACTAGATCCTTTGCTGCTGTCTACGTTGTTGCCTTCGGCCATGAACACGGACATCATATACGGATGGGTAGAAGGGATGATGGATCTTTTGCTCTCTGGCTCAGACCCCTGAGTCCCGTCATCTTGAGGATAAACCGATAGATTACAATCATCCTCAGACTCATTGTAACTGCTACCCCCAACTTTTTAGCTACCTGCACCTGCGGAGGTATCTGTGTCATACAGTCTCTCATTGGATTGGAAGATGTGATTGTGATGAATGGTGGAGGGTTGGCCACCCCCAGCTAATGTTGTATCCGCAGTATCATTTCCTTGGGCCAAGGATCCAGATTTGGCCCGTGTGCGTTGGAACACACCCATACTGGGTAATGCTGTCTTGCTACCCCCAGGCTTGTTTTTTGGCTTGTTTGTCGACACGGAAGGATTCTTGAAAAGATTCTCGAGAGACGGAGAATCCTGTGCCGCGTTGCATGAAGCAATGCGGAGTTCATCTTCTTCTTCACCAGATGCCATTGGTTGTAATCTTTAGAAGACGGACCGCCTCTTTGGTGGCGATGCGGCTATTTGGCAACAACAACAGTTGATAGTGATCTGGGTACAGTTGTGCCTTGGCTTAGACACGACTTGTGCCGCAGACCCCTTCCTTGCTTTACACTTGTGGGGAGTTGTTGAGGTCTCCACCCCTGCATTTCTTTTGTGTACGCAGGGAAGCTGCATGCAGGAGTGAGGATGTGGAGATAGCTTCTCTCTTCCTAGTTCCTGCGCGTGAGACACGTTTAGGTCTTGATTATAGAGTTGTTGATGAGGTGGACTCCTTCCATGCTTACAGGAATACTGTTCGCACGAGTCTATCTCGACAGTAGGTACCCCCTGGCTTGAATCGTGCATATGAGTGCTCAAGTGACAGCGGGGTTTCACCGGTCAAGGCATCGAAACACTCAGACCAGTTTTGTATAGCTTTCTATTGGCCGTGCGTGTGCCTGCCAATGCGGACCTTTGGTCTGCGGCCGGCATAACACATTGATCACGCGAAGCATGTGTTGCCTTGGATTTCTTTCTACTACCCCTAGAAGGTGCGTAGTATTCAGACTCCAACAGAGTGGTTGGCATAGCACTTTGGCCGTGTAAGTCACGTGCCGCCTTGGACTTCTCTGCGTTACCCCTAGAAGGTGCGTAACGTTCAAAATCCAACATAGCCTTACCCGATGGGTAGGCAATTCTATCAAGGACAGAGATTCTCGCCTGCGCAGCCTCCTCCGTCCGTAGGTGGACCACGGCGCACTTCTTCCGGTGTTGCACCTTTGTCAGGCCCGCCGTAGGGGAGCCGTACTCCTCGTTGTGCTTTCTCGAAGCGAAAACTGAACGAGGCGGCATGGTAGTAGCAGCCAAAATCTTCTTCACGGCTTCGTCGTTCAGGAGGTTCTGGAGTGCAGTCCCCTCCATCGTGCTGTTCGTTGCAGCCGCCTTCGGCACCCAGGTGCGTCGAGTCATCTTCGGTTTTATGAACCGCTTTGAAGGACTCGACTTCTCCTCAGAAAGGAGATCTTTGAAAGCTTTGTCATGACCCGCACCCTAGAGTAAGGGCACGAGAAGTGGGTACGTCCAGCCTACGCCGCAGTGTCGACGGTAGAACGATGTCCTAGGTCACAACATCTAACAATAAAAAGCTAAACAGTTTATACTCCCCGAATGGGGGTGACATAGCAGATACAGTCTCAATCACATCTAAGGTAGAGCATAATGGAAGATAGATAAAACATGAAATCCAAAAGGGATACAGCAGATAGAAGTCTAAGTGTCTAAGATACACAACCCAAAAATATATTTCAAGGCTCAAATAGAGTAATCCATAAATACAACTCAAGACAACTGAAAATAAACTATGAGCAAAACCCTAGCTATCTATACAACCTCTACTGTGTCTCCTCTAGGCTAGCAGGCAATCCCAGGCTATCTGTAAAATTTATCAACAGGTCCAGTCAGGACAGGAGCGAGCACAATACATCTCAACAAATCATAGCAGGTTAGAAAATATAATCATGCAGTAAAGTAAGATACATGATCTGAAGAAATACAGTATGTAAACAGAGAGAGAACTGTAATAGAAATATCTACTATAAATAGAGAACTAACAGTAGCTAGTGATGTAGAGTACATGATAGCACATGTGAACAGGACAGATTTGTACATGATCTACACTAAAGAGTTGTACATGATCTACACTACTATGGAATTGTTCACATGACTACTAGCACTCCCCCGTTTTTCTCAATCAGTATACAAGGATCTAAGCAGGTTACGTTATTGTACATGATATCACATGGGGCTCTTGAAAGGGTACACATGAAAGTATATATGAATGCTAGATATGAATACAAGATATATATGTAATGATAGATATGAATGCATAATGTATAAATATTGTAATACAATATATAATGATAACATGTATGGTAATATAGAGTATATGATGCAAGCATGAATGAATAGAGGAAATACATGTATATAGTTAATATAGAATATAATATATGAATGCAAGTATGCAAGATAATGTATTGTATCCATATATGATGTATTCAACTTAAAGATAATATAATATATGAAAGGAATGAATGATAATATATAACATGATATGTTAGGTAATGCAAGGTATGAAATATATGATGTGTGCATGTTTGTATGTCTCTATGTTAATGTATGAAATGATATGAATATACAATGTGTGCATATGTATAAAACATGTAGGTAATGCATAGATGCATGAATGAAATGAATGTTTGCAATATGTTAATATAAATACAAGTATCTAATATGCATGAATGTAAGTATAATATAATACAAGTATACATGTATGTATCATGTAAATGTAATATACATGATATATATGTATGCATGTATACAAGGTAAGTATATATGTATGCATTTCTATAAACTGAGTTAACCTATAACCTTTTACACACATGCATTCATACACCCTTTGACAACATGTATCCCATGTCACATACACCTACCTATCACTAAATTTTAGAACATTAACACATATCCTTTCACACGCATGCCAAACACACACATACTCACTTACTCTTTTATCTCTCTTTCTCTCTCTCTATATATATATATATATATATATATATATATATATATATATATATATATATATATATATATATATATATGTGCCTATATATATATATATAGCTTTCCTATATATATCTATGTATATGAATATGTGAATATGAATAATATATATACATTATATGACTAAGTTTGTGTGCCTTGTTAGCTTATGATTTAGTTTTGTGCTTGGTTTAGTAAGTGACTTATAGGCAATTCTACCAAGGACAGAGATTCTCGCCTGCGCAGCCTCCTCCGTCCGTAGGTGGACCACGGCGCACTTCTTCCGGTGTTGCGCCTTTGTCAGGCCCACCGTAGGGGAGCCGTACTCCTCGTTGTGCTTTCTCGAAGCGAAAACTGAACGAGGCGGCATGGTAGTAGCAGCCAAAATCTTCTTCACGGCTTCGTCGTTTAAGAGGTTCTGGAGTGCAGTCCCCTCCGTCGTGCTGCTCGTTGCATCCGCCTTCGGCACCCAGGTGCGTCGAGTCATCTTCGGTTTTATGAACCGCTTCGAAGGACTCAACTTCTCCTCAGAAAGGAGATCTTTGAAAGCTTGTTGGTTGAAACGTACCACCAATGTCTTCTGAGAAGATCCCAACAAGTTGTCGTTAAATTGCAACACCACATTCTCATTGGAGGAAAAGGAAGTCCCCAGCAGAGTCGCCGTCTTGTTTGCCATCACAAAAGATTATAGGAAATTTTTGTATATTAAACGTAATAATCGATTCCTAAACAGGAGATCTAAGTATAAAGTTTTCTGGAGAAGTGTGACGGTGGAGATCGAGTACTACAGCGGCTTACTCTGTTGACGATCTGAGTACGAGTTGGACTTGCTCTGGCTTTCTGGTGCTTGTGATTGGAACTCTGGGGTTGCCAATCAAGAGGATGCCGAATTTGTGAAGATTGCGAAGCCTCAGGAAAACTCCTTATATTTATAAGGAAGCACATATACAATGTGCATAAGGATTGTACAGGAACGCTACACGTAGAGATATGAGAGAATCTCGAAGTTGCATGGTGAGGGCTGATGCTGAGCTGATACGTGGCGGACGCTACGATTCTCTTTTATCAAGATCTTGGAGGAAATTATCAACATGATCGAATAAACGACACGTGGCGTGTGTTTACTGTTGATCGGATGAACCTGAACAGATTCTGTTCTTATCCCTGAAGTTGGATTTTGTCATATCTTAGCGGGCCTTTGGTTTAAACAAACTAATTAGATATGGCCCTCGTCTATAAGAACAAATTTCGTCCTTATCTGTGGTTTAAACAAATCGATAGGATATTGCTCTTGTCAACAGAATTAAACTCTGTCCTATCTTAAGAGTGGTGGTTTTTAAATGAACCAATCTGAAAAGGACATAAACATCCGACTGGCCACGTGGAACAACGTCACCCAGTAAGACTATGCTTCTATACGAGCTGTGCTTCTGGTGAGGCTTTGAGGTCACTGCGCTTCTGGGCGATAAGTAGACTGTGCTTCAGGCGACTAAGTTACTATGCTTTTAGAGCGACGAGTGGACAAATGCTTTAGGCAACAGAGTCACTGCAGTTTTAAAGTGACGAGTGGACAAGTGCTTCAGGCAACGGAGTCAGTGCGCTTTTAGGGCGACGAGTGGACTTGTGCTTGAGGCGACGAAGTCACTGTGCTTGAGGGTGACTAGTGGACTTGTGCTTGAGGCGACGGAGTAACTGCGCTTTTAGAACGATGAGTGAACTTGTGCTGTAGGCAACGGAGTCACTGCACCTTTAGGGCGACGGAGTGGACATGTGCTTTAGGCAACAAAGTTACTGTGCTTTCTAGGTTGAAGCGAGGGCACAGTAAACTTGGCTGCACTTCTGAGTTGAAGGGAGTGTGCAGTGGAAGGAATGAACTAGCTGCGCTTATGAGTCGAAGGAGCTAGTTTCTGTCGAAGTCATAAGAGCAATTAATGACTGCTCTTTTGATGGATGAGTCGGTCATCCTCTTCTTTAATTACCACCATCATTTGGGGAATTTAAGAAGTTTGTGGCCTAGGATTCAGTCGAATGAACCTATTAAATGAGATTCATTGTACTGAGTTTTAGGTTCATCCTATTAATTTGGGAGTCTTTGATCGATGGCCACGTGGCATGTGGGTTGTATCTTCTCTCTTAACATTCCTACCGTCATGTTCGATCCCGACTTAGCTTCGAACGGTCGTTGGCCTTTCATAAGTCGACTGTTGGTTGTGGATCCCTTCGTTCAAAGAAGCAGTGTCCTTGTAGAAGAACTGCTGCTGAGTTTTGAGATGTACTTGAGAGTTTGGTGTAAGGAGTTCGAACCTGAACAACATCTTGGAGGTCTTCGAGATCCAAGCTTTCGTGTTTGGATTGATTACAAATTCGAAGAGCCACAGGTTATGCTCTGTCCTGCTCAATGGCAGTGGCACACCCTGTGCTGTGGACTGAGTTCTTGCTCGGGCCAATAGCTGCTTCAGGAAGTGGCTCGCTCTGACTAGGAAGTGCTTCACGTCTGGGGGGCTGCGCGCATGCTGAAGGTTAACAACCTTATAGACTTCTTTTAGGTGTTTTAGTCATTTATATGTAATCATGAAGAATCTGTAATAGGTCTTTTGTAGACATGATTTTAATAAAGAACTGTTTATGCACCACTTTTGTTCGTCTGTGTGACTTTAGTTGTCTGTCTGCACTTTTGGGGTACCTGCGCTTTTGTGAAGCCATGTGTAGTGAGAACGCCACCTGCACTTTTGATATGTCTGCAATTTTTTCCTGCTTCTACACTCCCCCATAAGGCGTGGAGTTATATGTTTGACAAGTAAACAAGAGAGTAAAATAACACAATTAATAAATGACTATAAGTAGAAAAGAAATAGATAACATTTGCTTTTATTGATCCATCTACTAAGTTCAAAAAGCAAAATACGATAATAAGTAAAATAAAGAGCAGTAGGGTAGACAATTTATTATTAAGCAGTAAGATCCATCAGTCATCATCTTCATCAGCAGAATCACTAATTCGATTATGATCATAGAAAACATCAATGGAGTTCATATATCACTGGACGTAGTCATTATCATGTGATAGCCAGGACGAGCAGGATCAAGGATAATTAGAAATGGTCCGATAGGATACTGAGATAGAGTGTACTGAATATCAACTTAAGTGTTGCGAATGGCTTGTGTCTGAGAGTGTGACAGAAGTCAAAATCTTTGAAACGAATATCTTCCTTATCAAAGCGGTCATGCAATAAGCTAAGGATGTAATACATAGTCGTTGGTGGTTCAGAAGTAGAAGGTGAAGATCCAGCAGCATGTGTATTGGAGGATGAATTATAAGGTAGAAGTAAGCTTGGCTCATGTCGTTGAACTCGTTTCTGACATCAGTGAATTGACAACTGTCATAAGGTATGTCAAAAAAATTAAAAATGAGTGGTAAATACATGGCATAGAGTAGTGAATGCCCTTTCTTGCGACAAGTTACCATTTGAGACATGACTGTTTGTGGAAGATTGAATGGTATGGAGTAATACATATGATATAAAGCTGACATTTCTAAATAAGAGACGTCATCAAAGTCAGATCTCCTGGGTAGAAAGGTAGAAAATATGATACGATGCATTTAATAAAAATAGGAAGTAAGATAGTGAACATGAAATCTTCTAGGTGGATAATTGTGTGGGGCACAAAGGAGGTTTTTAAAAGATTCCAAAGTTATGTTGTCTGTAAATTGAACTTACGTAATGCTAAGTAAGGATTTACCTTCAGCAAGAATGCATAGGATGTCGCCAATTCAGTTACATCAAATTCAATGTTAACGCCACGTATCCTTGAGGTAATTTTATCATTTTTAAAAAACAAGTTGCAGTAAAACATGCGTATAACATTTTAAAGATACGAGTGCGAGTTGCAACTAGTTCTTCAAGTTGAAGATTTTGAAAGAGAGGTAAAAAATTATTGTATTTCAAAAAATCAATGTGGTGTCCGGAACAAATAGGTTCATGAGAAAAGTCATTGAACCATTCATTAGAATACTCGAGAGATCGAAATAAAAATCCATTAAATTTGCCGATGTAAGGCATCATGGGAGAGAAAAGGTGATCAAAAGATAGTTTTCTCTTGGGAGTCATTAGGGTTACCTTGAGATGGAAGAATATGGGAGATAATAGAGATTTCTTCAAAGTAGGCAAACCAACAAGTTAGGGTTTTAACAAAAACTAGGGTTTTGAAGGCTTGATTGAAGGATTTTTATGGGTCTGTTCGAGATTCATGAAAACCCATGAATATGTAGCAGCAATAACCCTAAGAATGAGTGGGGTCGTCCAAATTTCAAAAGATGCAAATATATGCAGAATCGAGTTCGATTATCAACCGAGTTCGGCCCGAGGTCGGTTGGTATATGAAAAGTAATTTCTAATGTCAACTATATTCAAGGTATTAGTTTTCTAGATTTAGATAAA